>MU388822.1:600000-920064 GCA_022578795.1 Xylariaceae sp. FL0255 | reverse complement strand
TGGTTGATTTGTGGTGATATATTGAAGTAGGTGGTGTCGATTTGAGTAAGTGTTGCAAAGGGGGGGGTGTTGCAAAGGGTGGTCAAAGCGGTTAGTGATCTTCAAGGCCCGGCTTTCTTCCTGTTAGCTACTGCGAGGACCATATACATATGCTGAAACAAGACCGATGATGTATCATTTGGAGCTGGATTATCCAAATTTGAAAAGCCTTGGAGATGCCAGAGTTGACGGACTTCATAGAGCAAGAAAGAGATAAACGGCAGTTGCAAATATAAAAGACAACGCAAGTTGAACTTGGGAGATACCCGGCAGTAAATTGATGAGTTAGTGGAAGTCGCGTAATCCATACGGAGTAAGCACAGGGCAAAATATAGTGTTCAGCAGGAGATTAGTGGGTAAGGACAAAAAACGGCAGTCTCGACTCGACTTTGTCATACGTCAGATGGCTTCACACAGGTGCTCTCTCCAAAAAATTAATGACTGACCTTATCTGTTCTTTAACCTCACAAGCAGAGCAACTCTCGCTTCACATTCGCTTATGTTTACTTAGGCATGCTTAATGATACTGATCTCCTGTTCCCCATGGGCCGAATTCTGATCTCACACAATGCGGCTATCCGGATGCACTGGGCATCGGCCCCTCAGAGCGGCCTCGCTCGCGTTCCTGCTATTGCTATCACCCAACACCGCCTGCGCACAAGGTGACACCGATGCCCGTCCGACGAATGCTCCCACCTGTGAATCGAGGAGCGTCAACTACATCACACACACTCTACCCCAACAATGCCTTACCACGAGTCCCACCCCGACTTCAACGCCTCCCGCCGTCGAGTCCCTCAACCTTTCCACCCCCACTGCCGCCGGCGAACCCCATGATGAACTTGATTCAGATGGAGAAGACTTGAGCACTGGTGCTTTCATGTCCTTCGAGGAGTGGAAAGCCATGGTCGTTGCCAACTCAGGCCCCGACGCCCTGGAACCCCGTGCAAACCGAAACAAACATCGCCGTGCCGATGGCATCCCCGGCGACGGCTTCGATACCTTGGGAGACGAAGGCGAGATCTCCTTCGACTTTGATGCCTATACCGACAAGTTCTCAGAGATGGCCTCATCCACACGGCTCCCGGAGCAGGTGAAGGCCGTGGAGCAGCCCGTCGAGAAGGCCACTCCCGACGAGGGCCTCAACTATCAGAGAAGCAAAGATGCCGGAACGACATGCAAGGAGAGATTCTCCTACTCTTCTTTCGATGCTGGTGCTACTGTCAAGAAGACAAGTCCTGGCGCCTGGAACCCAACATCCATCCTGGTCGAGAACAAGGATGCCTACATGCTCCTGGAGTGTCGCACTCCAAACAAATTCTTCATTGTTGAGCTGAGTGACGTGATATTGGTCGACACCGTCGTCATCGCCAACTTCGAGTTCTTCTCGAGCAACACCCGCCACTTCCGAGTCAGCATCAGCGACAGCTATCCCGTCAAGGCCGATAAGTGGAAGGTCTTGGGCACCTTCGAAGCTCAAAATATGAAGGGAATCCAACCCTTCCTCATTGAGAACCCCCAAGACTGGGCTAGATATCTCCGTATCGAGATTTTGAGTCACTACGGAAATGAATTCTACTGCCCAATCTCGCTTTTGCGTGTCCACGGACTGCGTATGCTTGATTCGTGGAAGCAAGTTGACCCGTCCGACCTAGAAGGCGATGATGAAAGCCCTTCTGAGGCTATAGAGCAGGTCGCTGAGGTGGTCGAGGAACAATACCTTGAACCGGTAGCGATCGAAGAGGATATCCCAGACAATGTCACCTTTGTCCCAGAGCAAAGCATTTGGACTCCATACTGGGATAAGTCTTATTTCGAGTATACCTTTGTGTCAGAAAACATGAGCGCACAACTAGACACTTCCGGACTTGACTCTTCCAGCCATGGTGAAGATGAACAGCCGGACGCGCCTACAACAACTAACCCTGCCGCCACCACCTTGAATGAGCAGGCGAGTTCCATTGCAAGCAGCACCTCTTTCAACACAAGTACTGGAGAACAGACTGCCAAAGTCTTAGGCGAAGTGTCAACAACGGACTCAACCACAGCAAGTGCATTAGACAAGTCAACAGGATCCATCACAAATATTCCAACAATAACATCCTCCCCAATAGCATCCCCAACATCACCAGCTTCAGAAGAGACCCACGCAGATCCCACAATATCACAACCCAGCAGCGAGCAGATGACTACACAAAGTAGTTCAAAAAGTAAAACTTCAATCCCAACATCAATGAAACCCCCATCTTCAAGGTCTTCTTCAAAGGCTTCATCAGGCACACCAACCACACCTCGCAATAAAACTAGCACCTCAACATCAGCGGGAATCCCCTCTCCGACCATGCAAGACTCGTTCTTCAAGGCCTTAACTAAGCGTCTTCAAGTCCTTGAGTCTAACACTACTCTATCACTCCAATACATCGAGGCCCAGTCCACTTTCCTTCAAGAGGCATTGGCTAAGCTAGAACGCAAGCAAATTGCCAAAGTAGATCGCTTCCTTGACCGATTGAATAACACGATGATGAACGAATTGCGAGACATGCGAACGCTCTATGAGCAACTTTGGCAGTCGACAGTCATCGCACTTGATACACAGCGCGAGCAGACTGAGCGCGAGATGGTGGCTTTGAGCTCCAGGGTCGGCGTCCTTGCTGACAGTCTTGGCGTTCTCAAAACCCAGGTCATGGTGCAAAGTGTACTGCTGCTTGGGTGCCTGGTCATTCTAGTGCTCGTGATATTTTCACCCAGTGTCAGTTCCTCTGCCGTGGAGAGCTTCTATCCTAGGCTAGCATCTCCCATCATCCCTTCCACGCCACCAAAGAACAAGAGCTCCCAAGCGAGGGAGAATCTCGAAACAACATACGAGCTAAATTCAAGTGAGAATACACCTGTTGGGAGCGGGTCTCAATATAGTACACGGACGGACGCCAATATTGGGTCGAAGAGGGTCCCTGGATCTCAGAGCTCAGCCGGTTCTAAGCGAGCCGACGAGTCGGATTCTGAGATACGCAGGCCCTCAACGCCGAACCGCGCTCTTTCGGACCCAGTGGGATTGGAATATCAACCCCCTACGCCATCTAGCATGGTCGACATGGCCTACGATTCGGAGCCTACAATGACACCAGTGGGAGACTATTTCTCAGCTAACGCAAGCATCAACGGCGATTCTTCCGCTATAAATCTCCCCGATGGAGAGGACCTAGCATCAACGTCACCTTCCATCTCACGCCCAGAAGCACCAACAGTGACGGGCAGATCTCCATCAGATGTCGAGGGTTCACAACAACATGTAATGCCGCTCTCTTCGTGGCCCGGCCGGCCCGGTGCCTCCCATTCAGGTTCTACTCGCAGTCCACTGCCTGCCTTGCCTGAAGATCCAGATTAGGAGTGATCAAAATCAGGATCAAGTAAGGAGAAAGGCCCAGTGGAGAGGCTCGATTTGTATTCATGGATTTCCAGCGATTAGAACTACCTGGAGAGCTCTTGTGTTTTGCTTTACATGAAGCATTGTAGTCAAATGATATCCATATGTTCATAGCGGAAATGGCGTAATGAAGAGGTTGACATGTATGAATTGACGAATAATACCTTCTAAAACTTTTTCTCCGATTGAATTGGCTCCGCTTGTGATATGGCCTACCGATCGGTACAAAGTGTTTGAAGACTCGGCAGAATTGAGTACATGTTTGACAAGTAGGACAGGTCATGATGGCACTATTTACAACATCACTGATAAGCCAGGCGAGAATCTAGACAGTCTTCTCAGGCAAGGAAGCCGTGAAGCTCAGGCGATAATATTCCATTGTTACAAACTCGGACGAAAAACCCCCGGCTGTCCTTCCTAACAAGGAGATTGACTACATCGTGAACCTCGTGAACATCATAAAGTCACATCACAATTTACTAGAAGAACAAAAAAGCTCCACGGTCTCTGAAGGAGGAAGAAGGTTTACAGTAATCAGACAATTTATTGGGCAAGCTGCATATCTACCTATCTATCTATCTACCTAGCTATCCATACCGAAAAACTACCGAGTCCTCTCCTCTTCTCTAGCGTAGCTCTAGCTGTATTCGAGAAGTCGAATCTTGCCAAATTCGGTAGCTTATTCGGCGTCTATGCGAGCATGTAGATTTGTCAGCAAGGTACTAGGCAGATGTACCGGTCGATTGAGCGTGACTGGTGTGCAACGCAGACCCCTGGGGTGTGTGGTGAGAAAAGGCAGACGCGAAGTGGCAGAGAAGACGAGTGTAGAGTAAGGAAAAGAAAGCAACGCAACCGAAAAAGGAAAAATCACGCCACTTTTCGTCCGGTCAGTGATCTCAAGGACGTTGCGACGAAAAGCAAAGACGTCTTTCTTTGGGGAGGAAACGTAGTATACAGAAAACCAGTAAATGAGGAGGAATCCTTCTTTCGTCTGGTTCATGACCTTGGTGAAAGTGAACGAAGGAATTCTTCTTTCGAGTTCGGCCGCACTTGACCACCTTCCACCGAAGAAACTTCTGTCTGAGATATAAGAAATTTATATAAATATTGGTGCATGTGGTGAACTCGGCTGTCCGGGTTTATCCTGATCCGGAGTGTGTGTTGTGTCGCACGTCTATAGGGTGTTTAACGCCTTAACGCCATATGAAAGGACTCTCTCATGTACCGTCCTTCAGTCCGGACGAAAACTTCGCAAATCGAACTGGTAGGGAGCTCTACCAGGTGGAAAGTAGTTTTCTCCAGCTTCGTCTCTGATCCTCAGAAACGATGCGGGGTGTCACAGACAAAGGAAAATCTAATAGGAGATGAAGGGGAGAGCAAAGAGGGGGCCGGGCAGAAAAGAGCCCCAGCTGTTGCTAAAAGGAGCATTAAAGCACGTCATCTTTGTTGTCACGTCTGGGGCTCTGATCGTCTTTAGAGTAGGAGTCTGGAGATCTATCCAGTTCATCCAGAAAGGACAACGGAAGAGGATATTTGCCGACGATAATTGTCATGTGTCAATTGAGAAAGACTGGGATGGGTGAAAAAGGGTTGGCTGAAGTAGCTTGACTGCATCCAGACTGTAGGATGGGCCAACTAGCCATGCCAACAAAGACTACCTTCAGTACAACATAGCATCCATGGATCCGGGGAACTTGCTTGTCCGAGAGATCTAGACAAGCATCATCTGGGTGGTGGTGAGCTTATCGAAATGGCCGTAGCTGATGGTGGAAGTGGATAGACGGGAAAGCATAATGATGAGGGGTTTCCTGGGAGTGTGTTACTTTCGACTCTGTCGTGATAACCAATATCCTAATATTGAGAATAAAACGGTCGAGGCCGGCAAGTCCACCCTGGTCAATCAGGTCAATAAGTCGCAAGCATCCGTAGAGGGAGGAATGCTTTTGTTTGAACTTCAGTTGGGGGCCATTTCATGGGGAGATCTTTATGATCAGCAAGGTGTCAAGCTTCACCGGAGATTATCTGCTTCAGCGGGATACTTTACCAAGGGCTCGAAGAAGTCTTCATGTCGAAGGTGATGAGATCTCCTTCAGGGTCATTCGTCAAGTTGTCTGGCTGGACGAGAGAGGGGAGACCACCTCGGAATCGGAACTGCAGGTCAAGCTAGAATAGCTGTATTGTCATGCTTTTCAGAGATCAATATAGCACCAGGGGTGCACAATGTCACCAGAACGCTCAACATGCGCATCCCATTTGGCTCCGAAGCATTGCTCCAAATCATTCGCTCTCATTGCATTTCCGAGCGCTGGAAAGAACAGAAAAATCTCTCTCCCGTTTTCTCTCGTGAGCTGAAAAAGACATTCCCAGTCCCAGAACATATCCCATCGTCTCAATGAGTTCCGAAGCGTCTATGTTTCTGTATGGTCTCGAACTCGGCCAAAGAGGCAAAGATTGTCATCCTGCAGTCGATGGTGAAAAGATCGCGTGGTGACTGTCGGTAATCAATGACCAGAACTTGGGAAAGATGATGATCACCACCATTAATGTTATCAGGAAAGTCGTGCAGTCTCGGTCTCTCGTGTCATAGATGTCGTGTTTTGTCAAGAAAGTCGATCACGATCCTCACCCATGCGATAGTTCTTTGGTGGAACGAAGTCCTGCGACGGGTAGAGGAGGGGCCGGTGAAAGGCATAAAGGCATAATATGAATGTCCCAAAACCTGACTCTTGATGATGCACGAGTCGTTAGCATCAGCGGTTGGCAAGCCAAGAAGCCGGCATTATCTCATAATTGATCTGTCGTAAGATGTTCGGCTTCCACCCCAGTATTGACAAATCCTCTCTTTGCTCTTCTTGTTCTTTTTTTTGGTTTTTATCTGCAGGTTTTGGGTGGTAGGAATACCTCGGTTTGAGCAACAAGAGGCTGGGAATCGAAGGCTGAAATTGTTAAGGCCGAGTGACCAAAATGTTGTACACAGAGACACATTGGGCTCTACAGGCATCGACAATCTTGAGCTCTGGAGCACAAGATTGGTCTCGGGGTCGATGCCGCGACGAGCAATTTATTGGGGGGAGTAGAAATTATGATGCAGAGCATCATAATCATACTCCTCTAGCTCGGCCATGCGGGTACCACGGTCGAACTGGGATCGGCGACGGCGTTGTTCGTCACGGAAATGCTGACCAGCATTGGGGGTAAAGAGACCTTTCCTCGAGTGAGCATATAGAAATCATCATAGGATCACGCGAGAATAGAACGTACCAACGTGCTCGGCATTCTCACAGCTGCGCTTCATCTTAGACTGGTTGTCGGGTCCAGGGAAGGCCTCTTCTTCGCCTGCAAGGTTAGGGCACGGTCCGTTCAGTGTGTAATACAGCTGTCGAGTTAAAATGTCAGCCAAATTCTTCGATTGTAGCTCGATGTTGGATCTTACTTTAGGTCTGTAATGGGCAGGCTCCAGCATGACCGAGCTGTTGCGGAATTTCTGAACAAGACAGTCTTTCCCTTGAATCGCTAGCACTTGGGGTTAGGCTCTGGAAACATTGGAGTGACGGGGCTCAACTTACTGGCATACGAGATCTCAGCAACCTTGTCGCTCTTGAAGCAGTTCCAACGCTGGTTTCCTCTGGCACCCACAAACTATTACGGCTTGGTTAGCCTACCTACAGAAGTAAAATGGGATTCCCAGGCTTACATCGATGATGTCCAGTGGCTAAAGACAGGTTAGTACAATACCATACTCCACAGGATTCTCAAGATAGAAACTCACATCGACGAAGTTGATGAAAGCATAGCCCACACTGTATTTGTGTCAATAGATTAACACCCTTTGTGTAGAGTGAATCAACTCACTTGCAGTCATTGGCAAAGTCGATCCGAAGATACATGAAATCGTACTTGCCCCAGCTTGACTCGTCGACGATGCGTTTCAACATGGCTTGATCAACCTTGTTGGGAATGTTTCGCAGCATGATCTGGTCAAAATTAGTACAAATTATCAATAGGGGATCACGAAAGACCTGACCGTCGTCCGGACGTCTGTGCCCTCTCGGATGCGTGAGACATCGACGTGATTGTGGCTATTGGACTGCTGATAAAAAGGCAGTCTAGCCACCCGGCTAGCATTCTGGCGGCGATTGTAAGGCTGGAACTGGCGAGGGGCACCCAGATCACGTTGGAGAAACGAGTCGGATCGAGCTGCTGCGGAATTGAGAACGGGATAAGCTCCCGCTGCGAATGCAGCGCCATGGGCCCGGGATGGCATGGCGTCAAATACGTAGGGTGGACTAGTCATCTGCAGCCCGGGGTAGATGATAGGGACCATCCCATAAGCTGGCTGCATATGCATCGCCGTGGGGGGACGAGCCGGTGTACTTAGAAGAGCGTTTCCGTTGTTGAAGACGGGCATCACCGATTGTGGCCGGTTCGATAGAGATATTCTCTGGAAGTCGCCCGCGAGATCGGATGTGGTCGTAGTGGTGCGGGCAGGACTGACGAGACCGCTTTGGATGGTGCTCATGTACGTGGGTATATCAGGTCGATATAGGGTGAGGCAGATTTGATAGGCATCCTGCATTATTAGTAAGCTGAGAAATCTCCCTTGATTTTTTGTAGTAAATACCTCGATGATGGTGTTGTTAAATCGCGCCACAGCTTTCAGAGAGATGTCATTGTCGCAGTATTCAGCAATGGCGCTAAAGAGACTGCCCTCTGCTCCGCTGGTGGGATCGACCTTAAACGCGAACAGGTCACCCTCCTCTTGCAAGAGTCGTGTTATGGAACGCTCCAGCTGCGTTGGCTGGATCGGGGTCAAGCCGGCCGCCGGAAAGACGTTCAGATAGACCTGGCCCTCGTGAATGGTGACAAGACCAGAGGTAGGGTCCATAGCCTGTGCCCCTGTTAGACAATATACCGAATGAATATTCTGAAACTCACCTGAGAAAACTCCCGAGGTGTGATGAAGGAAGCAACCCAGTCTCTGTCCGAGGAAAATGTGATCTGTGAATGTACGGTGCAGGCGTCTCGAATGTTGACGAAACGAACAAAGACTCTATCTCCACTATCGCATATCTGGCGAGACCCGATCATGTTTGCGCCTTTCATCTCCAGCTCCTAGAGAGTATTAGCTCCTGATATCGCGCAAGCGATGTGAAATGCTAAAGGACATACCGGAAGGTACGTCGCTACATCGACTGCAGTCAGTCTGCGGCTCGGATCTGCAATGACGAGACATCGTGACAGATTCATGTCAGTGCTGAGAGCATTCCGTAGAGACGTTGTCTGATGTCCCTGGGTGGTTTGATGTCCCTGAGTGGATGTCAAATGAGTAGGCACCTGATGACTCATCGAGGGATCTTGCGCTTGGTGACCCATCGATCCGGTTGCTGATGCTACTGAAGAGCCAAGAGCAGAGGCAAATGGTGAGAAGACAGATGCTGTAGGAGACAACTTCTGCGTAGGTCTCTCGCTGCCACAGATAGAGGTGGAGATGAATGGATCAGCTCTCTCCGGATGGGAAAGATGGTTTCGGACGAAGGCATTAGAGAGCTCGATAGCCGCTTGAGTATTGAGGGAGTATCGAATAGGTCGGCCCTCTTGGGTACTGATTGTAAGAGCTTGACTTGTCTTTGCTGACTTGGAGGATCCATGCTCTGGTGAGAAAGCTGTCAAGCGGGTTTCAGGTGTTCCTTTGTACGAATCTGCTGCTCCGCTAGAATGAGGAGAGGTCGGGTTGAAATGCCCATCACGGTTAGGGTGGTTGGCACTCATGGTTACCGGACGCCTTGGTCACCCAGTGGCTGGAACCTGTGTGGTGATGTTGTCGTGATATTGAGGTAGACACTGCGGATAATGCTTTGTGTTTCTGCTTCAAGTAGATCTAGAAGCACTGTTCTTCAGTCAAGTAGCCTTCAACACAGGATGCTTGATGAGTAGATTAGTAATGTAACCTAGTGCGAAGGATATATCAGAGACTCAGAAGAGCTGTGAGGAGGAGGTGCCAGGGGAGGTATGAGGAAGATGTACTAGAGGGGTATGAAATGAGTTGGGAAGATATGTAAATGGGGAGCGCAGGGAGAGAGTGTGCATGGGGTACTTGACCTTAGCATCGAATGAAACATTGATCGAAATCATCTGGTCATGCTTCATTGGCACTAGCACAATGAACAGTGATGACAGATCATGGGGTGAAGAGTGAATGGCCACTTCTGCAGGTGACCTTGAGATACCAATAGCAAAACAAGCAGAGCGAGATGAGGGAAAAGCAGGGAAAAGGGGGTGTGAAATTTATAACTGATGGTTAAAAAAGTGAATGGAACTCACAGAGAGCCTGCCTTCCCGGAGAAGGTTCCGAATGGGCTGTGATAAGAAGAGATCGTCTAAGGATTGTGCTTGTGTTATGCAGAGGAGTCGTTCTTTCGCACTCAAAGGGTATGGTTCCTTCGTTCTCTCGTGACCCTCGCTCTTTCTGGGTCTCGTATCGGATAGGGTAGGAAGTCGTTCTGAAGAGTGATCCTCAGGAGCGGTACTTTCTTATGTGAAAGAAGGTGCGCTTTCGTTCTTGGGACTGGCAAGCACCTAGTGAAAGATACTACTGTTAATAAGGCAAGACCAACTGTCAGTATGGGCTGTGGATGATTACGGCTGTGCTGTAAGGACCCCAAAGACCATCTAGCAAACGTTCTCACTAATGGAGGTGTAGTTGTTGAGATATTCAGGATGGAGTAAAGTTGGTCTGAGTTGGGGACGGAGAGGGATGTGGCAGACAGGGGTCAAGTTATAGAGTATGGCACTCTAAGAGAACAATGGCAATGATGGGGTCAGAACATTTAGATCAGATGGAAAAGAGGCAAGTGACTCACTACTTCCCAATCAATGGTTGGAGGTGCATGAACCAAGGTGTGCAGATGTATTGTTCTTGTTATGAAATGGTAATGGTTGGTTCATGTAATGACAACGAGGGGAAATGTCTTATGTGGATTGTGCCGAGGAGCAACGACAACGAAGATCTATCGTCAAGGCGATTCTTGACGTCTCTATCAGGAAAGAAGCAATAGTCAACACAAGCACATCGCCATGGCGGTTAGACTCAGTGCGACTCACCTTTGAGATAAGATTGGAACAGTGAGATCTTGACAAGGACTAATGCTCCTGCCCGTGCTTTGAACTATTCCATTCAAGAATCAGTGATGGTGTGTGGTGATACACAGATCAAGAACGGACCTACAATCAGATGAAAGTGGCAATAGTAGTAAAATAGATCTGCGCCGGTAGAATGGTAGGTATGCAGTCACGGGTCGGTGCGGGACCACAGACCAGGTACGAAAAGGTAATGAACTAATATCTGTAAAAGATCGCGTACAAGGGAAGTCTATTTGGCGCACTGACTTGATTGTGACACACAGAGGATTTGCCGAAGAGTCACAACTGAGAAGTCCTGTGGCGATGGGACTTGGAAAGGCTCTGGAGCAAACCGAGGGTGGCGGAGAGCCTTTCCCAAGGGGAGACAGAGGTGTCCAGTGTGTCAGAAGTACAGAAAACTCTAGAGAAAGATAAACATGGGTGATCATGTGTAAAGGAGAGATGAGGAGGGTTGAAAGAGTGTTTGCCTCATCAACAGTTGAGATTTGTGTTTGTTGGTGGATGAGGCAGGGAAGAGGGAGGAAGATGGATCGCGGATGGCAGTAAAGGGCTGGGTGACTGTCTGTCTATGGCTGTAGGCAATGCATGTTTGAACTGGAAGCTTCAAGGCAGGTGCAAACTCCTACTGTATTTGGTGGCTGCGAAACAGGGAAAGAGCGAGCAAATATGTTTGCTAGCCCCCTTTTCCGTGATGCACAGGCTACAGCACTACTATGGCACCAGAGACGAATGATTCAAATCCCGACAGGCTGAACATACATAATGAGTTCTTAGAATCGATTTAAGAAACCTCTCTGGATACATCATTCCTTCGTTTATTCACTTAATATCACCTTTAATATACTATGCCGGTATGACTATGATTTGGCAAGTCCCAAACGGAGGACCCATCCCGGGCGGTGCAACTGCCACTTGAAGCGTCTAGTGCGCAGCATCCTTATTAGAATTTGACTTGAGAGGTAGAAATAAAGGACTGCTCTTCAAGAGACACATCTAAACTTATTTCGTAGTGTGTTCTAGCTACACGAATAAAGACAAGTTAGAATAGCTAAAGCATATATCGTTGAGCTAATTACTATGCTACTTGATCTCATGCATAGAGATATACCAGATAATTCTACTCATTCAGGGCTTCGGACTGTAATTTCGTTATCTGATCTGGATTGCTGCGCAGGCTGTGGATCCCAACCGTGGTGTATGGCAGCCTTGCACCCATGATGTCAACCTCGGCTCCTACCGATGCCTCTATTCCCACATTTGTTGGCCACTGTGTGAGAGATTCTGACAGAAATTAGTCTTCCTTTTCCTAAAAACACGGGAAATTATTCTCAGTGCTACTGCTGTATGTAATACGACCGTCAACCTTGAAACGACAACTAGAGCAACAAGTCGCGATTAGGGGCAATTCCACGACAGGGATTTTCATATTACACTAACCTTACTCAAGACCCCAGTTGCAGATGTGCATTTAGATGGAGCGATCACAGTCCAGAATCATTACCACAGATATCCTTACTTCCGTAGACTCAATGGCTCACAAGGGCTCTTTAAGGTCTACGTTAACCAGAATTTTGAAAAAAAAAAAAAATAATCAGTGCCCATTTTCCCAACACAAAGCCCCGGGTTCTGTCCGTAGGCCTGGATGGATATGTGGATGGCATCGACCTGGGAACCTCATCTAACTCATAACTCGGATGCCTTGACGTTAAAGAGATAGAATTACAGCAACATGAATTCACCGATTCCGTCTGATTCTACCAACAATAATGATTTTAGAAGCCTTGAGGTGGTTCGAGCGAAGTTGCACACCGGACTCCAAATTTTGATCTGTTGACCAATCAATGACATTGACCTGTAGTTCTTGTGTTCCACTACCGTATTCTCTACCGTCAATAGGAGCTGAGATTATCATCGAGTTCAACTGCGCTTATATAGGCATTGCCACTCAATCCTTGAATTCAAGTCAAGTCGACACCTGTCTTTACTATGCCAGGTTTCTTCAATCTCGTGAAAAGTTGATTAGCAGCCCAAGACTACTATGATTAGGTTTATTCATCTATGTTTCCTTACTACCTTGATTGTACGAGACCTGTCAAAGAAGAGAAAGCTCCAATTCGCAGTAAACCAGAGACTCCGATGGACTCTTATGGGCGAATATCATGACTGCTCCCAAGTCCAGTGTTGTACCATATGCCGCGCCTTTCCAGGGTATGTGTCATAGACGAGGGTGACAACATTCATATTGATCATATATATAGGGGCCTCATACATCTCAAACTTATGATCCAAAACAACCAAGGTCAACTAGAAATTCGAGGTGAAAATAGAGGTAGACCGAGTTGACTGGTAGCCTAGTACTCTCTCTTTGATCCTGTACTCCCATCAAGAAGAATAGAGAAAGCCACGACATGTGATTACTGCACAAATGGATAATTATCATTGCCTAGCTACGTAGGGGTGTTGATCTTCAAAGCCAAAGATGCCTTTGAACTCAATGCTCGGTTATAAATGGTATTTAGGGTAGAATAGTCTCACAAAGCTTTGACTGTTTTCTAACCAAGAGTGCAAAAGTAACTAAGAAAAGAAAATAAGTGCCTGGTCAAAGACCATTGATCCTATGTCGAGTACTATGAGGGCCTAATCATATTTTGAAGAGAAGGAAGCCAATGGGTTGGGCACCACTGTTTCGATGATACCTACCTAATTGTGGCTGTACCCAAATCACCACCGGTCTCTATAAATTCGGGTCGGGTATTTTCCATGCCTTTGCTGTATTACATATGTTCCACCGGCTTCTGTGTTTTAGGGCGTTGTAAACATCTGGTTCTATCCGCCCCTAAGGTATCATTATATAGTTCTCCACGGCACCTACAGTCATTTACAAATGGATGGCGGAATCTGCACTCACTAGGTAACGGATTCCTTGACTGTTGAGTTTTGCAGTTTGGAATTTATCATGCTACAACACCTCATCTACCAATCAAGAACGATTTGGAGGTTGAAACTAAAGCTTTTTTTTTTTCTCTTTTTTTCCTCGTTTTTCGGAAATTCAACTTAGGCAAGAGATGAACCCGTTGGATGTGAAGGTAGTCTACTATTGACCTGCAGACAGACCCTGTAAGAATCTAATCAATACTAGTAATCAACATTGCACCTCTATAACATGTGGATTTCTCAGTCTATAAAGGCAAAATGATACCAATCAACCAACACAACCTCAGAATCTGATTGTATATTGAAAATCAACAAGCCCAACACCCGCCTAGCACCCTTGCCAGATTCACCGGCTTCAATACAAGCCATTCGAGATGCACCTTAGGACTACGGAAATGTGGGCTGGCGGCCCGGGCAACCAGATCAGTCTACTGTGTAGGTGCTTATGGAAGGAGGGATTGGGTTTAAATAGGAGAGAAGAACAACTTAACATCTAAATAGAAATAAGAGCATACATAGAATTGTTGTTAAGTTTTGCTGTACATATGGTTTGTCTGAAGTTCTGTATGGTGTTGTATTCATCAGCTGCCACGAAAGTACTCAGGTGGAGCCACCTGTAGAGCCGTCTCTCCCAGCTACCAAGAATAGCTCCTGATACAAGCTCCATCCTGCATCATCTCAGCAGCATGATCTTGCGGCGCCGTGTCTTGTTTCAGATTACACAGGTGTATGTTGTTCGGTGATACCAGACATATTTGTTGTTGCCACGCGCAATCTTGTACAATGCGCATGGCACACGCCGTGTGAAGTTGCAAGCTCCTCCTCTGTTCCGGCAAACCAATCGTCGACAACCCACGCGGCGATGCGCAAAGCCCTCCGACATCATTAAATGCCTAGACTTCCTTTGACCATTGCCGACAGTTGCTTTTCATAATGCCCCGAAAACCTCAGAATTACGATGATTACGGCTCTGCTGTCCAGCAGATTATCCTGTCCACTACCGATGCCGAGTTCCTCGACCAGCTCATCCCTGTCTTAAAGGACGCGACGACTACCAATCGATCGAGCGCTTTGACCCAGAACCTGTCGCGATACGCTGACGACCGAGAGACGGAGATCGAGAGAATAGGTCTAACAAAGCATGAAGAGTTTCTTGGTTCAGTGAACCAGCTCCAGAGTGTTCGTGAGCGCACCGTCACTTTGACGGCAGACATACTCGAACTCAATAGCTCCATTCAGACCAGCACCGAGAAGCTGGCCGAACAAAAGCAGGCTCTTGTCGACACCCGTGCTGTTCGCGAGAACATCTCTGACGTATCCGAAGCTCTCAAAGAATCCCTCAAGATATTGCACAGTGTCAACAATGCTCATGAGCTGATTCGCAAGAAAAAGTACTACGGCGCCCTCAAGTCGCTCGATGACCTGCAGAACGAATTCCTCATTCCTACAATCCAGAACAAATATGCCACCCAACACAGACTTGCCGACTTGATTCAGAAGTCAATACCGGCCTCCCAGAAGATAATATCTGAAGCTGTCATGACAGATCTCAACACGTGGCTTTACCGTATTCGAGAAACATCCCAGTTTCTAGGAGAAGTCGCTTTCTATCACACCAATATGCGTCGATCTCGGCATCAGGAGCGCGTCCAAGAGGATGAGTTTCTGGACCATTTCAGGCTCAATTCTTCCATCGAGCTGGTTTTCGACGAAAGCGAAGAGTTTGATGTGTTAGATAACGAAGAGCTTCAGGTCGACTTCACTCCCCTTTTTGAGGCACTCCATATCCATGAGGCTCTCGGCCAGCTCGAAAAATTTCGATCCGAGTACGCGGCTACGAGGAGGCGGCAGAAAGAGCTCTTGCTACCTAACTCGGTATGCCTGACGACTGATGACGAGCAATCCTTGAGCAGTTTACTAGAAGGGATTGCTGGCTTCGCTATCATTGAGAAGGGTACCATGCGACGAGTCCCTCAGCTCCGAACAGCTATTGACGTATGTTCTCTGCTAAGGAGTCGCCTGAACCTAAACTGACTCCTTTATATAGGTTGAGGAGCTGTGGGATTCGATGTGTTCAACAGCAATTTCGCTGACCTCTAAAGCGCTGGTCGACATTGATAATGCAGAGGTACTCGTACAGATCAAGGGCGCAGTTGCTCTGTTCATTCAGACTATGAAGGTACGGACTGAGCTCTAAAACATGATGTTGAAAGCTTCTAACAAAAAGCAGGGATGGGGCTACTCAGTCACTAGATTGGACGATTTCTTGGTCACGCTATTTGATAAGTATGCCGAGCTACTCAAGCAGAGATTCAGCGAAGACTTCCAAGAGGTATGCATCTTGATGTTGTCGATAGGCCTCTTCCTAATTATTTCTAGATTGTATCGACCGACGACTATATGCCCATGACGATTCAGTCTAGGGAAGATTATGAAAAAGTTGCCAATGTCAGCTGGTTTACACAGGATCGTCCTATTGAAGAGATGACGTTAGTCGCCCAATTATGCATTACCCAAGCGTGCTCGATCCTGACTGCCAAAGGTTTCCCTGCGTTCTCCCGTTCTCTCAGATGTATCCACTGTGTTGCATCGACATTAGGAATTTCCTCAACCAGTTTTACTTCTTTTCGAACGACTATTTTCAGCACCCTACAAAGATCGATGATACATTACGAAAGGTACGTATTTCGTTGGGTTCGTTCGATATCATATCCTTACACCTCGCGCAGTCTCTCGATGAACTCCTCACCGAAAAGGTCTGCCAGACATTGGTTGAACGGCTCAGTTCACAATATCCAGGCCAGATCGTCCAGATCTTGACCAATTTGGACCATTTTGAAACCGCTTGCGAGAAGCTAGAACAGCTTCTAATCCAAGCACGATCTTCAGGATCGGCCGGTGGTCCATTGAATCTAGCCGCCACTGAGCAATTCCGCGAGCACAAGAAGACGGCCGAAAAACGAATCTTTGAGCTCGTGAACTCAAAGATCGACGATCTTATGGAAACCGCCGAGTATGAGTGGATGAGTTCAATCACACCAACCGAGCCAAGCAGTTATATCCAGACTCTAACCACGTACCTATCAAATATCATGAACTCAACATTGATAGGCTTGCCGCGCGAGATCAAGGAGCTCATCTACTATGATGCCCTCAGTCATGCGGCAAACAAGATTTTGGTGAGTCCTATTTGTCCCTAATCTCGTCTTCCGAGCCAACAATGCTAATCTATGCAGGCGCTCCCACTTTCTCCAGATGTCAAGAAAATCAACCCTAATGGCGTTGCGGCGCTGGCCCTGGACGTTCAACATTTGACTACCTTCGTTGACGGCCTCGAGAACGGATTCATGCTGCGATCGAACTTGGATGAGTTGGAGCAGACGATTCAGCTCCTGCAATCGGAGAACACAGATGAGTTCTTCGACGCCTCCACGAGGAATAAGAGATATGGCCGTGTCGACCCCATCAACGGTCCAGTTCTACTTGAAAAGTATGTTCATGCCACCTGTTCTCTTGATTACGGTTACTAATCAGTCGGCTAGACTCACATCACAGATTTCGAGCCCAGGACCAGCAACCCAGCGCTTCGCAAACTTCTCATCTAATCTGTCGTCCAGATTTGGCTCAAACAGATGAGACAGGAAGCTGGCTTCCAACATTCGCATCAGTGCTACCAAAGAGACATACCTTTTTGATACCCCAATATTCACTATGCCGAAGCAGACAAGCGAGGAGTAAAGAACTGTTCGATTTTATTCCGCAGGAGTATACTACGCCCTAACCTAGCCACACACAAAGAAAGGAGAGAAAAACACAAGGTGACCCATACGCCATACCATTGGGGATAATTTAAAGAAACGCAAAGCAGTGAAAACCACACCAAACAACAGCTTGCTTGCCATGCTCAATCGTGGGCGGTCCGCAGGGACACAGGAAGACGCTCTCCTCGTGGTCTCGGTATCCATATCTCTACCCTCTCCCGGCCCTGGGTAGGTTACATGAAGGGCTCTTAGCTTTGTTCCGGCTCCTCAAGCCCTTCCTGCTTCGAGACCTGTGGATTTGGGGCCACCTGTTCATCCTGAGGTACGCCGCCCTGCTGTTGTTCTATATCATGCATAGAGGGATGGAAGACTGAAGGGGGTGCCGATGTGCCAGCGGCGTCCTACTGCTGCTGCTGCATTCCTGAGTACCCGTAGACATCCATATCGCTATACATAGGTTGAGGAGGTTGTTGGCCATACGGGGCCCCTGGAGCTCCAGGTTGGACCTGATTATACATCGGCGGGGCTCGGTAGTCTTGGTCGGCTGTAATAGGGTGTCCGCCCATGTAATCCGGGGGAGCCATGTGGTTAGCTGCGCCCGTCAGCCCATGCTGAACACCCATCTGGTTGCTCGTTGCGCCGGTTGGTACACCCTGGGCAGGCTGGGACGCGGCGGCGGGATTGGGACGCTTGGCATGGGTGGCATCTTCGCGCGGGACAATGTCAATTAAGAAGTCAAACATGTCGCTCTTCGCTAGAGCGGATGCAATATCAGATCGTTGCAGAGTCCGTCGCTTGTTCTCCTCGGCATGGATCCAGGCGCGCATTGTCAGCTCGGTAATGAATATATCACAGCCCTTGGCAAATAGAATCGGGGCCTCAGCCGAAATCATCTTTACTTCGGGATCGGCCTTCATGACTTTCTTGATACGGGCTAAGGGTAGTTGGTGTACTTTGTAGTCGTGTGATTCAGTCTCTAAGTGGTTGATGGTCTGTTGCCAGTAGGTCGTCAAAATGTCTTTGTATTGGCCGTGTAAACCTTGGTGGACGTTGGCCCAGGGTCCTGTGTATAGTTCCGCAGGTGCAAAACCAGAGGTGGCAAGCTGCGAATCTGATTAGCTCATTCCGTTGGGAAAGGTCAAGACGGGAAAGGGAGGGAAGCGGGCCATGTTAAAGATTCCGCAAAGACAGGCACCGAGATGAAAGGGGCAAAAGAGGCGGCACTCCCGTGTGGGACTTACAGCAGCACTGGCACCTAGAAGCAGAGATGATTAGCGAAAGGTGACACAAGGTCGTGGGCAGGTCGCGACATGTAAAAAAATATGAATTAAAATAAAAAATGAGATGGTACATGCACACATACCATAATGGCCTCCATGGCGAGTATCGTACGCGACAGGGCTTTCTGCGGTGCCGGCTCCTGCAGCCCCGCCGGCTGCTGCTCTCGAGGAGCTGGGGTGATTTGTAGACGAATCCATGTTGGCTAGCAAATTGCTACTATGGAGTAGTGTGTAGTAGAGTAAAACAACCCAATTGCGTTTTGCCGTCTGTTTCGCCCGGGATGGGTGGGTTGAAAAAGACAGAACAGACTACGAGCTAGGTAGCTAACGAGCTACCTTGAGAGCAAGACAGCCTAGCGGTAGTAACAACAGTAGTATACAGAGCGCTGAGCCAACAACACTCGGCCCCCTTCTACCTATTTCCTTGCTCCTTGTTATTGTAAAATAAGTATGGGGCGCACAGGCATGCACAACCGTAGCACAAGCCGATGTCGGTTTTGGGTGGCTATCAAGTACGTAGCTAGGTGGGCAGCTATTTCGTACAGGCGCGCGTTGAAATGTCGCAGCGCGATTGAATGGAGTGGTCTGTAACTTCGAGATGAGACTCGAGCTTTCTATCTCACGCGGTCGGGAAACAGTTTGTTTGTATTCCCGTGTTTGCGCGCTTCGAAGTTTATGACTTTTAGTTTCCTTCGATCTCTTTTCCCTCTTTCCTGAAGAAGCGGCGAATAGAACGGGCACACAAGACACACAAGGTATCACCTGGAGACTCTAGCGGGAGCGGGATGATGATATCTCTTTTTTTTTCGTTGGGCTGTGCTGGCGAGATATGCGAAATGAAAGCAGCAGGTATTATTCACAATGTAGGCGCGTGTTTCGTTTGCCGAGAGTAGTGCATATATTGCATATACAGTGTTTATTCCTGATTGTTGAGGTTTGTAATGTTGACTCTGGCGTGTCAATGTCGCTGCTCCTGTCGAACAATGTCTTGGAGCACGGCGTGGAAGTTGGGCTGTTCGTGACTGCGGCGCGCGCGTGTTGTTCGCTGCTGGCTGGGATGGGTATTGTTGTTTCGCGTAGGACGAGGCCGGCGATGGGAAATGATGTAACAAATAATAAGTTCTGTTTGGGCCAAATTCGATGTTCTTTGAAGAACGGATTGGTCGGCGTGATTGGCTGGGAAGAGGGGTTGGGGGGAAGGAGCCACTCGGGGGATCTCTGGGCCTATAAAAATAGTGTAATGATCAATGGATGGGCAATGCGACGGTGAGTGGCCTGGCCTGCTCCCTCTTAATTTTTAGCGTGACCTCTTGCAGCAGGGTTGGTATGCAATTCCACCAGTCGTCGTCACCGTCACGGTTTCAAAGCTCCTCCTCTTCCCTTTTTCGTTCTCGTGCGTGTCGTCTGTTGGTCGATTCCTGATCCCAGCTTTTCTGATGCTACCGCCACCACGGTTCGATCCGAGCAAGCGAGATATCTCCACTCGCAAATAATATGGGAAAGATTGAATTTCTTTGGATAAGAGACCTTGGTGTACGGATAGAGGACTTGAACAATGCTCGGGTTATTTTTATCAGAGTGGCGGTCACACAACTGATAACTCCTACACGTGCAAGTTGGAGGAGAGAATCTGGAAGGAAGTAGGTAGCAAGAGCGAAATAATAAAGTCGGTCAAGCAGCTTTTGCCTTTGGGCAATGACGTGAAGTGGGTTATATTTCATCGCCGACGCCAGCACGGCCAGCACAATGCCCAGGATGCAGGGAGGGATCTCCGATGCGATATTGCACAGCGACCAGGCTGACGGCTGAATTATTAAGTGGGTGTGGATGGCGATGCGCTGGCAATGTGGTTGGGCAGAAACGCATCGTCATTCCCGTCGCCCTGGATGATCTGATGCGTCTTACTACGTGTACGCCGCCGCCGTTGTCTGTCACAGACGGCTCCTGCTTGCGGCAAATCACGATGCTCGAAATGCACTTTTCGGCGTGCTCCGAGTTGTACGTTGCTTCATTTGTTTGCCTCATTCAAAACGCTTTTGTCTTATTCAGAATAAAGCTTCAAACATTCTCATGAAGTAGGTGTTTTGGCGGACACATGGCGGACTTCACGCTGAATGTCTAATGCCCTCTTCGGTAGCTTTACACGCGTCCAAAAGCTCTGTAATTGATGAACTCGAAATCCGTTCTTCCCGCGGTTCTTGTATCACCACAGGGATACACGAGTATAAGTCGTGCTGCTAGTCTAACTATTTGCGCCTGTACAGGTTTGTCCCTGAAATAAGGGCACATTCCCCACAGCATCTTTACCTCCGACAGCCTTAAAGTACCGTATTTATCGATTTCTATAATAACCATAGAAGATTAATTTTAATATTAAATCGACAAAATTCTTTTAAAAAAAAATCAGATATTGAGTTGAAAAAAACTAAACCTTTTTTACGTCGTGGGTTCTTATAAAATAGATTAATTTTCTGGCTAGGCGGAACAAAACCATTGTAGTTCTCCACTGCGGAAAGTGCCATTATTTCAGGGATAAGCCTGTACAGCTTGCAAACTTGTACCGGTAGAACCCAACCTCCCGTCATAGACGGGTGTAGGTGCAGCAACCCCAGGGCCCGTTCCAGGTCCCGTCCAGTGCTGTGATACCAAGCCACAGGCAGGGATGGACAGCAGAGGTACACAGCCACTGTTTCATCTGACGCCACACACAATAGATCTTTTTGATGTGGGGCTTTGGAGCTTTGAACAGAAAAAAAAAAAAAGTTACTGGAAACTCCAGTCCTTGATCAACTCTTCATTTCATACACTAATAGCTTTTCGCTGGAGTTGCTGCGCCGCCATGGCGGATGCTACACTCGATCTATCTGATTCTCAGATAGATGAGCTCCTCAATCAGGCAGAGACACGCTTGTTGGAAAAGCAGAAAGAGCAAAACAGTGACCGGAATGCCGTCCTGAAAAGCACTTCAGATACTGCCATTGTGAAGAACTCAAAGGGGAAGGCTGTTGCCACGAAGCCTACTGCAGCGATCCCCACGAGTGAAAAGACTCAAGAGCTGTCTGTCCGAAATCCAGAGCTCCGAAAATCCAGGAAAGACGCCGTAAGTTGATTTCTCGCTTAACATATGCAGCCATCCTTCTCTGATGAAAATTTATCCCAAAAATTTTTGAAGTGAGGATCATTCCCGTTATGGGCAATCTCCTCACGCTAGAATGATTTTTATTAACATAGTTACTCTGATTGAAGACCTCCATCATTGCATGCCGCACAATTCTCGATTGGCTGAAGACTGACTGAACTATAGAAGACAAAGGCGGATGCTGGCCCAAACTGGTTCAATATGCCAAAGACGGATCTTACCCCTGAACTTCGAAAGGATCTGCAACTTTTAAAGATGTAAAATTGAATTTGCGGCTGAAAATCCAGAGCTAGTGCGCTAACAAGTATTTAGGCGAGATGTATTAGACCCGAAACGGTTCTATAAAAAGGACAATAGCCGAGGTATTCCAGAATATGCACAAGTCGGGACTATGATACCAAGTCGAACCGATTTTTTCAACTCCCGCATGTCAAAGAAGGAAAGGAAACGCACGCTGCTGGAGGATGTTCTCGAAACCGAAAGCGCGACCAAACGATTTAAAAATAAGTATGGCGAGATCCAGGCTACCAAGGCCAGTGGCAAGAAGGGCCAATACAAGAAGATGATGCAAAAACGATATGGCCGCAACTATAAGGGATGAGTCATATCGCAGAGGATGGAATGACTTACCTGCCCAACCTCTATATTAGCGCTGCATCTTTCATGAAGCTAAAGCGGATGCGTTCACCTACTAGGACTGCTTTGCAAAGTCTGTTGGTGGTAGTCCCGAATGCACTTGCAACGCCGCATCAAGCCGCACGTATTCATCATGCCGGGCCTTCGATTTCGGTGGTCACTGTGAGCAGTGTAGGCTCGAAACCTGAAGACTGTCCGAGCATGCCTTACAAGCCAGCTCTTCATCGCCAAAGCTGTGTGTTTCCTCAACAAATACAGAGACCAAATGTCTGTTATGTCGGACCTTCTAAAGTTTGAAGCTGACTGGCTTTGCGATCGGCCGCTGGTGATACAGGGTGGTGGCCAGAAGCTGGGCCTGGACAAGGTCTCAAGGTCCAGTCACTATCTATGTGATACTGACGACAATGCGAACTGCAATGCCTCCTTTGATAGTCTCGATCTGTAAAACTATCTATCGACCCGAAAAGGTCCTGCAGATCCTGCCGTGGACTCATCCACAGTAGGTAAGCAAGCATACCCGAAACAAGCACCAATCCTGAAGCAGATATGCACAAGCTTAGCTGCCGCCTCAGGCGTACTATTGAGGTGCTGAATAAATACACAGAAGAGAGCATTGCGTATTCTGTGCGATAAAATCGGCCTCTTTCATAGCAATCCAGCAATGCCAAATCATACAACCTGAGAACAACCAACTGTACTACTTGTGTCTCTAATGATCCATCTTGATAACAACCTTCGCGAAATGTTTCTGTTGTTTGAGCCTCTCATATGCCTTGTTGGCATCAGCTAAGGCAAACTCAATGTCGTCATGCGCGATTGGAACCTTCTTCTCATCTATGAACCGCACCATATCACGAAGCATACCCCGCGATCCAAGCAAGACCCCGCGCAGCACACAGATGCTGAACATTGCATTCATAATGTCGACGGGAACGCCCCCTTCTCCCGTAAGTCCACCGACGAGTCCCGCCAGGGTGATGAGGCCATCCCGGCGGATAGCCTTTAGAGATTCCGGCAGGGTCGTCGGTCCACCGACGTCGACGACGTGGTCTACGCCGCGACTACTGGGTGTGAGAGACTTGGCATGCTCGCCCCAGTTTGGAGTCGAGCGGTAGTTTAGGATGTGCGTCGTACCGAGGGCGCGCAGACGCTCAGCTTTAGTGTCCGAGCTTGTTGTGGCAATCACTTTTGCACCGACTGCGAGGGCGATCTAAGGAGCAGAGAGATGCAATGAGCAGCTGTTTTCGTATTTCAGAACGCGGAGTAGGGTAGGAGGGAGTGGAAAGAAACTCTGTAGGGATACCAAAACTAATTAGCCTCACCTGTAATGCAGCAATGCTGACTCCCCCAGTCCCTTGGACGAGAACCCAATCGCCCTCTTTCACTTCATGGCCTTTGTATCCCATCAGCGCGTTCCATGCCGTTAGTCCGGAACAGCACAGCGTCGCCGCTTGGGCGTAGCTAAGAGTAATGGGCTTGGGGACGACAAGGCCGTGGTGGAAAACGCCGCGGTGGGCCAGTGTGCCGTGTATGTGACCTCCCAGCCCTTTGCTAATATCATCATAACTGGGAAGCTCGCCGTCTGATACGTGTGGAACCATATACAGCATGACTGTAGTGCTGCGTTAGCATTGGGAGAAGAGTCGAGGTGAAGACATCTGTTTCGAGTCTTCCTCGAAGTGAATGAGATGGCAGGGTTCAGGCACGGTATCTCTGAGACGAAGATAGCGATGCTGGATGTCGGAAAGGCTCGAGAAACTAACGACCTACCATCTACTCCAGGCTTCAAGTTCGGCCGCGCAGACGCTACGGCGGAGCCGATCTTCAGGATCCGACCTGCCCCATCGCTGGCTGGAACCATGGAAGGTAGAATCGGGAATTCCATTGGGCTTCCTTCTACTGCTCCCTGTTGACAGAATTGTCAGGTCATGGGGATAATATTGTGTACATTGACCATAACTTACCTCGGTGACCACAAGGTCTCTATAATTCAGTGAAGCAGCATGCAACTCAACAAGAACATCGTCCGGGCCTATGTCTTGCTCTGACTCTGTAGCATTTGCATCATAATGCAAGGACTCGAGGCCCTTCTGCGACTCTAGAGTCCATTGGCCCGTCTTGTGAGCTACCGCCATGAAGGGGTATGGGTCTTAGTCTAAGTATAGACTTGAAAATGGGCATGGAAGAAGAAGAGCCGATATTGCAAGCCAGGAAAGATGCGGGAGAAGAAAATGTATCAACTAACATTGCCCTGCGATTTCCGGTCCTTACTTATAATACAGCATCATTCATAACAAAACACCATTTCTAATACATGGTTCTTAACCCCAGGGTTTCGGACTTTACAGCACTCATCCGAGGTGGGACTAGATTGGACTTCTTGTGATATCCCAATTGCTAGGCATAGACAAAAAAAAGACAGGGTTTGCTAGCTATTGGATTACACAATTCAGCGGACTTTATCATCCGAGGGCGCCTTTGCTATCATGCCTTGAGTTGCATCATATCAAAAAACCACCTGATATCAGTATTGTCACGTTAGGTTGGTGACCTTACGAAATTGACTATACGGTGCTGTTATGTAAGCATTGTTGTGTGGTGTGACGTGTGACGTGCAGCTGGTGGCTCCCCTGTCATTTAGCGTACCTAATACCAGCCACTCGCAAGCCTCATACAGTCACCTGCCAACCTCTACAAGCTACTGCCCACCATACCGATACATGAGATATTGGGAACTCCTTTAAATTGTTCCGAGCAAACCTCACAGCTATTCATGATGACACGGTAGCGTAATAAAATGGCATCTACCAAACCAACTGCGGGCTGGGAGAAGGTTGGCGATCGATTCTACCGCAAAACCCAGCTCTATACCGCTGTATTCGATCAGGACCTAGATCTGGATAGCTACATTGTTACGGGAGCTCCGTACAGCGGCGCTGTAGGTGAGACAGATCAGTTACTCATATCTATCTTTCTTCTTCATATGTTTTTTAATGGCCGGACATAGCTGACGTCATATAGCTCTTTACCGAGATGAAACCAAGATTGTCTCTTATCGGCCTAATCAATCTTCAAAGCCGAGCATAGATATTTACAGCTGCGCCGGTAAGCTCCTCAAGAGTATCAACTGGGACAAGGGTTCCGTAAAGGGCCTTGGATGGTCTGAAGATGAGAAACTCTTAGCTGTGAGCTACGACGGCACGGTTCGTTGCTACTACAACCTCCAAGGTGACTTTAACCAGTTTTCTTTGGGACGCGAGGCGGAGGACTTTGGCGTGCACTCATGTCGCTTCTATGATCATGGTATGGTAGCTCTTCTCACCAACAATGCCCTCATATCCGTCTCGTCATATGACGAACCGCGACCAAAGATCTTGACAATGCCCCCCGAGGGCGAAGTGCATTCCTGGACCATCGTTCCCCCGGCATTCACTCTTTCGCGATCGGTAGAGGTTCTCTTGAGTATCAACAAAACTGTCTATGTTGTTGATGCCACGGACTGCGAGGATCGTTTCCTCGACATAGGTCCCTTTACTCACATAAGCGTATCGCCTAACGGCAAGTTCGCTGCCCTTTACACTTCAACTGGCAAGGCCCACGTTATTACTGCCGATTTCCAAGATCGTCTGAGCGAATATGATTCGCGGTCTCAAATAACTCCCAAGTATCTTCAATGGTGCGGAAATGACGCCGTTGTAGTTGCTTGGGAGGATGAGGTGAACGTGGTTGGACCAAGTAGCGCTGTAGCAACTTTCGTTTACGAAGGTCGCGTTCATGTCATTGCTGGTGAGACCCAATAATCTTCTGATCACAGCCTACATTGTCGACTAACCTTTTAGATCATGACGGGGTACGTCTGATTAGTAATGATGTCTGCGACTTTATCCAAAAGGTTCCGGAAGTTACAGATGAAGTCTTTCGCTACGGCACCGAGTCGCCAGCATCTGTCCTTCTCGATGCGGTAGAACAGCTTGAGAACCAATCTCCGAAAGCAGATGATAACATCCAACTCATTCGGTCGAATCTGGTTGAAGCAGTTGACACATGCGTCGCTGCAGCTGGGCATGAGTTCAACAACTACTGGCAAAAGCAGCTTCTCAAAGCAGCCTCTTTCGGCAAGTCTGTATTGGATATCTATAACAGCGACGACTTTGTCGACATGTGTGAAACACTCAGAGTCCTCAACGCCGTTCGGTACTATGAAGTTGGTCTACCTTTATCTTACGAGCAGTACCAGCGTCTCACACCGGAGGGTCTCATACAAAGACTCATCAACCGCCACGAATATTTACTCGCCCTCAGGATCGCCGGCTACCTACGTTTGCCGACAGATCGTATCTATGTTCACTGGGCCTCTGCCAAAGTACGCGTAGGAACCGGCGATGATGACTTGATATGTCGCCTGGTGGTGGAGAAGCTCGCCGGCAAACCAGGGATATCATTTGAAGCTATCGCTCGTGCAGCTTATGACGAAGGCCGCGGCCGCCTCGCAACTGAACTTCTAAATCATGAGCCGCGAGCCGGACGACAGGTCCCGCTTCTCCTTAGCATGGAAGAAGATGAGATTGCATTGGACAAAGCAATCGAAAGTGGTGATTCGGACTTGATATTCTTCGTCTTACTGCAGCTCGAGAAGAAACTCCCTCTCGCTTCTTTCTTCCGGGTCATCAATGCTCGGCCTGCTGCGACAGCTCTTGTTGAGTCTTCCGCCATGTTGGAGAATGATAATGCTCTGCTCAAAGACCTCTATTACCAAGATGACCGCAGAGTAGACGGTGCTGGTATATTTATCCGTGAGGCTTTACAGCAACCCGACGCTCGTACATCTGGAGATAAGCTTGCACTGGCGGCAAAACTGCTCTCCGACTCGAAGGAGAACCACTTCGAGCTCACAGCCCTAAAGGAGGCCGCAACGCTGGCTCGGATGCAAGAGTCTTTGGACCGAGACCTAACGGACTCATTCAAGGGCCTCAGTGTCAACGAAACAATATACAAGCTCATTCATCTGGGGTACCAAAACAAAGCCAAGAGGATACAGACTGAGTTCAAGGTCCCAGAAAGAGTGATGTGGTGGATTCGGTAAGAGTATCCACCGCACCCCAATTAATGACCACGCCTGTGCTAATTGTATTTCGATACCAGCTTGCGAGCACTCGTAGCAAGGCGCGATTGGAACGAAATCGAAGAGATTGCTAATAAGAACAAGAAGAGCCCAATTGGATGGGAGGTGAGGCTAACCCCGACGATTACTTGCATTCTCGCCCTGTCTTCCTCCTACATCCATACCTCCATCTTTCATGTTCACATGTCAAGAAAGACAATCAGCTAATCATATCCTCCAATAGCCATTCTACAATCAAGTCCTCCAGGCGGGCAACACCCGTCTGGCAGCTATCTTCATACCCAAATGCACGAACCTCGAACCCGGCGCCGCCATCACGATGTACGAGAAGTGCGGGCTGCGCGTCAAAGCAGCCGAAGAGGCTATTAAAGCGAAGGATGCCGAGTCTTGGATGCGGCTTCTAGAGGCTGCGGGGAAGACAACTGCTGAGGGCCGGGAGATCGAGAGGTTGGGTGCGCAGGTGTTTAAGAAGTAGTGGAAGTCCTCGTGTGGGTGATCACGTATTTTATGTAGGAGAAGCATACAGCATACCTTCAAGTGCAAGATGGGCTGGGGGTAGATTTCAATGTCAATACTATAATCTAATTCCTCACCTGTACTATGATCTGTGTACCTACTGTAACATTTGTTTGTATATGCATATCATACTCTCAAGGTTGCTTCATTGCGACAAGCACACGGGTCAAACTAGATGACACAAACAAGATTCGATAAACATCACATCGCACTCTACAAGTAACAGGTAGGAAGTAACTGTTAAATGGCGAACTCGCCTCTATATTACGCCCTAATCGCTTAGTCTGGTAACTGGGTAAGTAAGTAGGCAGGCAAGCTACTGTCAATGATCATCGTGGTCCATTTCTTCGCAACTGCATTCATCTTCCCCGGTGCATCAACCCCTCTCCAAGGGACTTCGTAAAAGGTCCAACCCCCAGTCCAGTCCCCTTTCCCTTGTGGTTTCAGCCGTTTTCATATTGATTTCTTAACTCCCAGTTCTGCCGCATGTATCATACGTATCAAGTCGGTAGCATTCATTCGTATATGGTGTCAATCAAGGTAGAAGGCATACACTCGTATTTGCACGAACTTCGTCCGACATCGTTTCGTGCGCAAATCAGGTGAACGGTGGTCGTTATTTCTTCGATCCGCACTCAGGATTATCCAGTCGTAACCGTTAGTTCCTGAGGGCTTGTGGCAAAGAAGATGAAAAAGTCCGCCGGTTGCTTCAGCAACAGATCAAAGATCAAAGAAGGGAATATCGTCACGGCAGAGAGGCAGCAGTTGAGAATATCAAGAGGGAAAATTTTCGCATTCAGAAGACCAATTATAACGCCTCTTCAACCGTAAAAGCTTGGGCAATTGAAAATCTGGTTTTTTGTACACGCCTAGCACCGCCATTAGGCACGGTTCTGGCGCCGACCCTTTGCCGGAACGGTGGTCCAGCCATCCGGATCCTGAGATGGAGCAGCATCACCCTCAGGGGCGACCGCTGCAGCTTGAGCCGGATGCTGAGGAGCTCCAGCTTGTGGGTTGCCGTTAGCACGAGGACCTCTGCCTTCACGGTCACTACGGTCACCACGGTCACCACGGGGGCCACGAGGAGCACCGCCGCGTCCTCGAGCATCACCACGGCCGCGCGGAGCATTAACATATCCGCCACGTCCCTGACGTTGCTCTCCCGACGATGTTCTCCAGTTGCCGCTTTCAGTAGCTCGCGACTTGGGGTTTTGGGCGCTGTCTCGAGGTCTGGTGGGGAGCCTCTCCTCTTTAGCGCCGCCATTCTCAAGAGGTTCGGTCTGTGTCTCAACAGGAGCTTCTGGCTTTTCATCGGTGGTCTGCTCCGTCTTAGCTACCTCAGGCTCGGCGGCAGCTTTCTCTTCGGCTTCCTTCTTTTCGGCCTCTTTCTTATCTTCGGCTTCTTTGGCAGCCGCCTCCTTAGCCAGACGGCGCTCTTCCTTGGCCTTCTCCTCTGCGTCCCGCTTCTCCTTCAAGACCTGTTCACGCTTATCAGCAATCTCGCGTTCTTTGGCTGCCGTATCAATAGGACGAGCAGCGCCGAACGGGCTTGCTTTAGAATCGCCACCGGCTGCTGGTGAAGAGGCATCCTTGGATTCCGACACAGTTCGCTTTTGAAGGGCCAGTCTGGGACGCCCGCCAAGGGCAGTGGCGGCAGCAGCCGGGCCAACTGGAGAAGGTGGAGCCTCACTGCCTTCACGAGATTGCTCCGAGGACTTGACAGGGGCATCTGGACGCATGTTGGTACGCCATTGGTTGTCGAGTTCAGCAGCTGTGGGGGCGCGTTCAGGACGCTCAGGGCGTTCAGGGCGTTCTTTGAACTCTCTAGGGGGTCGTGAGCCTTCAGGTCGACCTTCGCCCCAAGTGGCAGGTGAGCCGCGTCGATCTCCGCCTCGGGGACGGCTATCATCTCGGGACATGGAACGCTCTGTGGGGGGTAGAGGGGATAGAGGACCACGTCGCTCCCAGTTGCCGAAATCTCGGACTTTGCCATCATCTGCCGGACCGTCTCGGAAGCTTGGGTTTCGGCGCTCGCCAAAATCATTGGGACGGCGGTCGTTGTTTCGGGTAGGTGCATCAGCAAGAGGGCCCTTCCGCTCCCAGCTGATCAAGTCGCGAGCCATATCTCCACCGCCACGCTCACGATCCTTGGCTATATCTCCAAAATTAGTAAATCCTATCCCTCAAACCCGGGGGCTTTGAACGTACGAGGATCAGCAATTCTGACTTTGATGGTACGTCCCTGAAAGCTCTGTCCATCGAGAGTCAAGGCTTTCTTGAGACCGTCGACAGTAGCAAACTCAGCATAGGCGAAACCTTTAGGGCGCTGCTCGACACGATCTTCAATGATTCGGACGCTGGTGATCTCGCAGTCGAGGAAGAAGTCGGTGACACTCTCACTGGTGGCCTCATAAGAGAGATTGCCAAGATGGGCGGTATAGGGCGGCTTGGTGGGAAGCTGCGTAGGAAACGAATCACGAGGAGGATAGCCTTGATTGAGAAGACATGTTAGATGAGAAGACCACATGAGGTCGGACGGAAGCATATTTGTCGACATACCGCCTCGGTCGTTGCTGGTGCTGGCATAGCCAGAGTAAGGGGCTCGGCGCTCGACGGTAGGAGGAGGCAGAGGCTGGGAGCCTAGAATTGCGCTTCGTCAGACTATGCCTATCGAGACGGTAAAGTATTACATGGGGTTAGAACATACCGACAACGTCCTCGACTTCGTCAGCCCAGGATCCACCATACTCTGCATCATATGTTAGATTTGGATGGCTCGCAACAACTCGTGGGTGAGGGAAGAGTACGGACTCTCTTCATGCAAGAAGGCCCCGAGGGACATCTTCTGCTGCTCCTTTTTCTTGGGCGCTGGAGTTCATGGTGGTCAGCTTCGAGTCGAGACAAGGACGGCGTTACAAGCAGCAAGGCTGGGGGGGGGGGGAGAGTGAGGCGAACCCATGATTGCGGATTGTTTGGCGATTTACGCGCGGCTGTGGTGGTCGCAAGAGAGAATTGATTAAGCCGAAGAAAGTTGTTCTTCCAGCAAAGTTGAATTATCAAATGTATCGTCGCCAATCTATCAGGGAGAGATCGATTGGCAGGCGATATAATGTGGTGTCTCCAGTATAACAAGGGGAGACTCTGGCTCGATCTGAAAGAAAAATTTAATTGCTGGAGGCGAGCAATTTTGGGTGATGGGGGTTCGTGGTGGGGAGCCCGCTTTAGTCTACTTATGGCTAGAGGGACTAGGCAGGTAGGTACACAAAAGCCATGTACTCGCCTGAGGAATAGGTGCGGCGACAATAGGTATGCCTAAGCCACATCTCCTGTGTCTTTGAAAGGGAGAAGCCGCGCGGGTAGGGTGGTATTGATTTGACAACCTTAAATCAATTCGGCAAGGTCGAGCTGCTCCAAGACAATAGGTCCGGCGGAGATACATTCACCTCGGGTATTCCATTATGAGATACTTTCATCCATGTATACTTCAAATTGGTGCCTTTACCTCTCCCTCATTATGAAGAGATATTTTGGAGTAAACTGAACGGTGTCAACTATTCTTTGAGAACTTGCGCTCATTTCTCTCCTCATGGAACTCATTACTTGACTTTTCTATCTACCTCTACAGAATATAATCAGTGCCAAGCCACATCGCACATATAGGGCTCCATCTTGGCTTTGTACTGGAGAAATGCCCCACCAGGCATGTGCATTGTGAACCACCAAGTTGGCCGGCACCTGGTTCCGAAGGTGCGCGGACCATGTTCTGATCAACGCCTCAAAGGAATCAAATCTTGGCCAAAGTGAAGAATGAATCGATCTGCTTCTATGTTTTGAGGTTCCATCTTCGTTCAAGAACCACTCAAGTGACTTGAAATTAATCATTGTTACCAAGATATTCTCACTTGACCCTTTCTTCATCAATGATACCTCAGACTGAAAAAGTTGGACTCTTTCACGTTATCTCCACCTAAGGATTTTGTTTCCCAGACTTTCTCAACTCATCATCAATTCCACAAAGCAACAAATTAAGTTTACTATACAATGCCGTGGTGGTCATTATGGTCTCAATCCCCTACTCAGGGCACCTCACCTTCTTCCGACGCCATCAGCTCAACTTCAGCTGCTTCAACAACTCGTACTGCTCCGCCCAAGGCCAATATCCCCAGCCCGATATCTCGCCCTGTATCACAAACAGCCAGGATACAAAAGTCCCTGCCAACCGAGGAACCCCGCGATGATTTGATAAATTCCAGCGATATCTGGGAAATAGGGGCCAAGTCCCTGCAGACCGGCGCCATTGCTGGTGGGTAGCCAATCCTTTTATGCAACATCCTCTGTCTAACATGATCTTCAAGGTTCAATCGGCGCATTTGTCGGCGGCGGTGCAGGCATTATGCGCTCTGCGCCGCCTGTTCTATTTGCCGCATTCGCCGGTTTTCAATGGTTCTCTTTAGGCTTCAGTTACAGGGGTACGCTCACGTTTCCCAGACGATGTAAACATATCTAACTAGCCATAGCATCAAAATCCATCATATCTCACGCATGGGGAGGAGAGGAGAATTTCAGTGATAGCGATCGCGTCAAAGCTAGCGGAGTGGGTGGTGCAGTGGCCGGCATGGTTGGTGGCATGATCCGTAAGTCTTCTATCGTCCTCTAACAAACCATACCAAATGGAGGCTGAGATATACTGCAGGAGGCCCGAGAAATATCATACCAGGAGTCCTCGTTTTTAGTACACTAGCGTCCGCTGGAACATATGCGAGCCAGAAGTTTCGGACAGTCGAAGACAAGCAGCCGAAGAAGAGCATTTGGGACCATAAATGGAGTCCCTTGACTAAGTTGACTGAGGAGCAGTACATTGAAAAGTTAGAAGAGAGGATCCTTCGCATCGACGCTGAAATTGCCATTATTGACGACACTCTTGCCCCGCTTAAGAAGTCGCTCGAGGCTGAGGGGAAATCTCCCGAGAGCAAGAAGTGAGCGATGCAATGAGCATCTGTACAAATATCCCCGACACAGCGGATCACCGAGTTGACGCGTTGGGAATTTGGATCATCGATCCTTGTACATTTATTGGAAGGAGAAGAAGCAGCTCGACAACTCCTATATAAATGGAACTTAGGCGTCGGGCAGTGTTGAAAAGCGCCATACTTATTGCCATTCTCACATCTGCAGGCCCGCCGGTGTCTTCTACGTGTATGATATGCATAGAGTAGAAATGTACAATATTGACTTAAAGCTCAAAGGATCAACGCTTTCGATACCACATACCTTTGGTAAACAGCACGGCAAGATAAGGTACGTGTCTCATCTCATGAAAGAAATTGAGGCTGAATGTAGACCTGGTTCCCCGTGTGTGGACATGCATCTTCAAGACAAGCCTAAAATCTGGCTCTCTATTATACCCACTGGACCCCTGTTGCATACAAAAAGACACGATAGCAAACCAATCCATGAGAATTGACCATTTTAGCCAAATGCCAGGGGGTGACCGGATAATGAAGGGGATCGGCGGCCACGAGGGCTACGTCACTGCACTTCCCCCACCATGAAGTTACACAATGATGCAATTATGTCTTGATTTTGATACCAAGTCCAACGCTACACACGGGTTGCCCGGTACACGCAAGTTGAGAGGGAACATACCTACCTTAGGTATGCTCAGATGATAATCAGTACACCATACTTGAAGCTTATAATACAAACAGTAACGCCCAGACTTCCACTACCCACTCGTAGCTAAGAGCTATTGATTACACACCAAAGATCAAGAACCGAACAAACAGATTATTACTGATTCCCATTCACTTTACCGCCTCACAAAGTCAATAATGGCATCCTCTTCTAGTGAAATGGAACAAGCCTCACACGTCGAGTAAGTATTAAATTGGTAGTATCCAGAAATAGCCAGGTGTACCAAAGAAAACCGTTGCGTGAAATTTCCCTAGCACACGCTCATCACACACCAGCACACGGAAAGGACCCCTTCACTAACCTCACCATCCAACCCAAAGGAACGTGCCCGAAGAGCATGGAGGAGGAGGAGATAGATCCGAACTAGACTCCCGCATGGAAGACGCCAACGCCGACGAGGCCATCAAAGACCAAGTCGACGGCGCCGTGGCCACGGGCCCGCGCCGCGCCGACGCATCCACCGGCGGCCGCGTGAATGTCGCCGAGACGGGCGATCTGAATGAACTTGCTGCGCGCCGGCGGTCTGCTAGCCAGTCGAAGGGGTTGTAGTATACCTAGGAATAGAAGGGGAGGGGGGAAGATGGCTGACAACGAGATTGTGTACGATATGAGTTGTGTCAAGCTAGGAGGTGTAATGGCTGGGACAGAGGATATGTTGACGAGGAGTGTTTGGACAGGAATGCGTCTACTTATTATTGGTCTTGCAGTGGAAAAGTGAACATCTATCTACTACATTGGTACCCAGGCATCTTTTTTTTATCTGCCGTCGATGGATTCTATTCTGCTACCTTGAGGATGTTCATGTCCTGAAGCGACATTTATTAGATCATCACTTCTTATTCCGAGTATGTCTGCCCAAGAAGTTGTTTGGTTGTACATGCTCGGCTCGTTGAGCGAGCGGACAGATATGGGTATCTCTTCTTAGCATTTCTACTTAAGATGCACCCGTGACAACAGCGGCTTCGCGGTCTTCCATGTCGACGTCGCCGTCTTTAGACGCCTCTGCATTCGTAGTCCCGTTGACCCCGTTGAGGGCGGATGTTTCATAGATATATTCCTCAAGCGTTCTGAAGGCTGTTTCTATGTTGTCGTTCATAATGACTTTATCGAACAGATCTTCTGGAATATTGTCGATTTCCTCCCGGGCCCCTTTGAGCTTAGTCTGTATATCCTCATCTGACATTCCGTCGACTTTTCTGAGACGAGCCTCGAGTTCTTCAAGGCTAGGTGGTTTAATAAAAACAACACGGGCGGAGAAGCCATTGTCCTTGGCCGATTGAGTTCCCTATGATGCGTGAGTCAAATTTCTGCCTTTTTGATATGATAGATCGATGATGGCGTGTAGACTTACCTCTCGCTCAAGATGTATTATGGCCACCTTGCCAGATTCTTCAAGGGCATCAACCAGTCTTCGATTGGTGCCGTAATCCATCCCATCGCGATTATCGGATTCCAGGAAATAGTCGCCATCCAGGATGGTATTGAATGTCTTAGAGTCAACAAAATGAAAATCTAGCCCGTTAATTTCTCCTTCCCTTGGAGTCCGTGTCGTATGCCGTGGTATCTTCTCGAAGACCCCCCTTTGCTTGTCCCGAAGCATTGAGCTGAGCGTGGATTTTCCAGCGCCATGAGGGCCGGAGAGGATGATTGGTCTTTTGTTCTGCGGAAAGAGGCCTGTTTCCTCCGCTTCTTTCGTCTCATCCTCTTCCTGCTGGTCTTGAAAGATAGCATCGACCTTCTGCCAATCATCGACCTTGTCAAAAGCAGCCAATCTTGATCTGCGTGCAATTCTTAGAGCTCTCCAGGTTTTGCTCGCCTTTGATTCGAGTAGCTCAGTTTTTTCTTTCTCATCCCTTGCCATCTCCAGATCGAGGTCATCATTGGCTATCTTTTTCTGGAAGTCTTCGAGAGGGGGTAGCTTCCATCGGTCAGAGGCTTTGAGCTCTTCCATGACTTGGCTGCTGTCCTTTTCATCCATGAATGTCAAAGGCAAGGAATTCATACCCGCCTTAGGTCGCCTGCTCGTGGCTAGACGTTTAGCATTAGACCTCGATTCAATGAAGACATCAGCAGAGACCGAAGATCTTTCGATTGGCGGACAATTTTCAACTTTCCAGCGAACCCAGCCCTTATCCCTGGATATGACACTTTCAACCACTCTGAAGAAAAAAAACCCATCTGTGTCTTGCTGAATATAGTTTGTGATTCTGTCTTTCATGCCTTTTGCCCATTTTGCCTAGACACTCATTAGCTCGGTAGCGGAACTGATTTCCTCTTGTGACACTCACGTCGTCTTCTCCAAGGTTCTTATCCGCGTAGACCACCGATCTGTTCTGTTGAACATTTGCAATCTTGGCTCTGGCTTGGGGAGTCAAAGACAGTAGAAAGTCTAGTATGATGAAAGCTTGTATCAGGATATGACGCCTGAAGTACAAATCGCTAATCTGCACAGAGATTTCATCAGAAACGTCCCACAATGGCAGGTCTCGATCTCATACATACCTCAAGCTCGAACAAATCCCTACTTGTAAGGTATTTTGGGTTGTGATTTGTACTGCGAAGTTCCTCGTCGGTTTGGGTAATTTTCCTTTTTTGGGGAATGATCTTGTTTTCATCAGAAGACTTGGGGTTCTTTTGGATCTTTTCAACTGCGTCAAAGGCATCGAGAGTAGCTTGAATGCCGTTCTTAAATTTGGCAAGCTCTGCCGCATCGAAAAGAGTAGTTGGTTGACTGAAGAAGTGCTGAAGTGACCAGAACACGGGATACAGAGCATCTGCATCCAAGCGTTTTTCGGAGTCGGATTTGCTCTTGGAGTCAAACGACACCGCCTTGGGCTTGTCGCCTTTATTCTCGTCCTTGGAAGGATCGGCTTCATTGTCGACATCCATCTTGTCTGCGGCACCATTTTCTGCCGCAGACGGAATCTTATCGTCAAACGACGTTACATTTTCAACATGATATTCACCACGCAAGTTGACTGAGCTTCGATCACCTGGGGGGATGCTCTGAAACATAAAGATATACACGCGACCGCAAAAGGCAGCATCTTCGGCGCGCGATAACCTCCGCAGCAGATCGTTACAAGACCGAAGGATGACCAAAGACTTTTGTTTCAAGTTTTTGGCTGTGATCCGTTCTCTCCGTGATTCGAGAAAGTCGAAAACTTTGCGGCAGGCCTCGACGGTCTGGCTGTCGAGCAGCTCCTCGACGAGCCAGAACAGCAGAGCGGGATCGCATTGTTCGTTGTCGGAGAGTATAGACAAGATGTCAAAGAGGTTCCAAATCTGGACGAATTCGGGGGAAGCGATGGATGTGCTGGCCTGGAAAAACTTAGCGACTCGTCGGGTGTAGTAGGGAAGAAACGGCAGCGACTGACGACGGTGGAGCTGAAGATCTTGCGCGCAGCAGTTTCAACAGTGGCGAAGAGTCGAGTCTTGTCAGCGTCCTTGGTCTGAGGTGGGAGAGAGAGGAGCTGTTGGAAGTGGGATTTGGTGAGCGGCGGCTCTATAGTAAAGTTGGGCTTGATGGCTCGCGCGTGGTCCAGGGCATGCTCTAGCATCTCTGCCATGGCTGAAACTTGAGGGACTTGGTCGTCGACCAGTCTCAATGAAGGCATCGCGTGGGTAGCAGTTGAAAAGGTTTTATGAATGGTCGTCGCAAGGCGTTGGTGGTGTAGCACAGTTGCACATGTTCATGCGTGAAGAATTCGGTGGTGTTTGGCATGAAGTAGACCTCGATACACACCCATAGGGTTGATCCTTATTGTAGAGAGTATGCTACTGCTGGTTTATGCGAATTGATGAGGGGGATTGCATGGCTTCTTTGTTCTTCAATTTCTCATTGAGACAGCCAGAGCTTTGGCGGACTAGTCTAGGTAGGTACATAGCATCTGAACACGCTTGCTGGTGGGTCAGAGTTCTAGCGCTATCTACATGTACATGTACCTACCTAATAGGTGCATGTACGCAGTACGTAACACTTCGTAGGTACATACTTCTTACTTGGCAGTCTTATCTTATCGCATTGGGGTTGATTTTACCTGAGTGTTTCCACGAGACTAGGATGTCTTAGCAGGGGTTCTTCAAACCGCGTATTAAGTAGAGCACAATACTCGATTTGAGCTAGCCCAAAAGGAAAAGGCTACAATTGAAAATAAACTTTTTAACTTGGAACGTCAGGTACAGTTGTACATCCGGCGAGGCTGAGTTGGAAGTGTCGCAGACCTCCAGAACCACGCTACGCCACAAAATCTTTGGCCTTGACCCAGACTGACCTCAAGCAGTCAGAAGTGGATCTATGCGCCGCCAGTTCCCTTCTAAATAAGCAACCTTCAGCCTCGTGCTACGAACCTCGCATTGTCGGTCCACCCAAGAGAAACCATGCCGACAGCGAAACGTCTGAAGCGCGACTCCAAGGCCAAGGCGCGCGACAAGCCTCCCGCACGACCGACTGTTGCCGACTTGGAGGGCGAGTCCGAGTTTGCTCAACTTGCGAAACAGCATTGGTTGAAGACAACAAAACGACCCGCCAAGGTCAAAGTCAAGAATGAAGTTCTGAAAAAGGACATCTGGGATGTCTTGGAGAAGGAGTCCTTTGCATATAAGTCGCTGCTGGTTCTTGAAGGCCTGCAAACATTAGAGAGGTATAACCCATCATCTACCCGCCCCAAATGTCTTGTCTCTGGACTAACAATATCTACGTAGCTATCTCTGGCCCGGATACTCTGAAGACTCGTCCAACTTCCACGTCCTGCTCATCGCCTTACTCACCAATGTGAAGAACCGAGAGAGATTAGAGACATGGAGCATCTTCGAAGACCGGCCGGCTGAGTTTTCGAGCCTATTCAGTCGCATACTCTCTATGAGCCTCGACTATACCCTGTCTCTTACCATTCGAACCCATCTACTTTGCTTCATCACATTCGCCTTCCAGAGTCTTGATTGGTCTACTGTGAGGAAAGAGTGCGCGCCGCTGGTCTCCATCGCTATCTGGCACAACCTCTCGTCAGAAGCAAAGCGCGAGACAAAATTGGGTCAGGTGCCACAGCTTCGAAAAGCGTGGAAAGCCGCTGGGAAACGATACGACTCCGCCGATGACGCAATGAAAGCTCGGTTGCGGTTCGAGAGAGCTTGGCTTTATTCCCTGACTCTGGATTTCCTCCGGCTGGTGTACAGCGAGAAGAGGACGCGCGAGCATGTTATCTATTGCGAGCGCTTTGTTGAGTTTATTTCCGATCTCCTGAGCCAGCTCCCCACTCGACGATACGTCAACACCCTCCTCCGCGACTTGCATATTCTTCCCGCTCTCCAATTATCTCCCATGTACAATGACGAAGCCAATGCCCTCTTAAGAGATCAGTGCGCCTTACTCAGTCATTACCTACATTTCTCAATCGATGACCAAACGGGGGCGCAAGATAGTCGGACTGAAGCATACGATAAACATTGTGCCGAACTGGGAAAATTACAACGAGTTGCTTTGCGCCATTTTAAGGAGAAACTTACAGTCTTGGCACTCTCTAATTACGGTTCAATTGACAGAAGAGGGGAACTGGAGAATTTGCTTGAGCCTCTCACCGATGACGAGCTAGTCCGTCTTATAACCCTTCTCGAACTACGGACTGAGTACCCCGACAACGTGAACGTCAGGATCGATAGGCAATTCCTGATGGAAGTCCTTTTGTCCACCTTTGAGAAAAGAAAGACCTTCCAAGAGACCGCTCGAGACCTCAGCATCCTCCCCACCGAAGAAAGCCTCTTCGATCAGAGCCTAGCAAGAACAGATGACTATGATGGCTCACAGCCATTGGCATTACCGAAGCTCAAACTGCAATATCTCTCAGTTGGCGACTTCCTATGGAGAGCGCTGATTCTCTATCGATGTGAATCCTTTTATGGCATCAGGAAAGATATCAGCGATGCTGTGCGACGGTTGAGGCCGGAAGTTAGACGCTCCGGCGAGACTGGCTTTGCTGGAACTACCAGAATGGCGCTCCCTATATCTCGGCCTTCCATTCTGGAAGTAGTGCCTCCCCTGGTTGGTAGCGACACACCCTCCGCAGTTCGAGCAGAGATCTCACTGGACTTCCGTCGACTGGGAGATCGTATTAGACGAGAGTGGGACACTCTTCGACCTAATGACGTTGTGTTTCTTGTTGCAGTTGATGCTGCTGCGCAGACGACTGTCACAAATGGAAACGAAAGCACTCTATCTGAAGCCCAGCAACTTGGCCTTATAACCGTTCGCACTGCTGAAGTGGCCCAAATTTTAGACGATAAAGGCAAATCGATCAGAGACCCGACCGCCTATTTCAATGGCTCGAATAGGTCTCCGACTAGGAGAATGCAGCTTCTACTCGATGGAAACGTGTACAAGGCAGATGCCGAACGAACATCCAGAGGGAAACCAGATGTCTACGAGCGTATCAATATAATCATTCGCCGAAGTGGCAGAGAAAACAACTTCAAGCCCGTTCTTGAATCCATCCGCAATCTGACACTATCTGAAGTTCCACTTGCGTCGTGGTTGCATGAAAATTTCCTGGGCTACGGAGATCCTGCCGGGGCGACCTACAAGCACTTATCCACTCGAATTGGCAAAATCGATTTCCGAGATACGTTCCTGGACTGGCAGCACCTTGTTGCTAGCCTTCCAGGGAAGACTATCGAACCAGGCTTCGAGGTATCAAGTAGTTTTGGTCCTCCGTATGTCCTCGAGTCGATAGATAAACCACCGCCCGAAGAATTGGTCTCGAAGACCTCTAAAAAAAGGAGAAGAGATACAGAGCCAGCCATGCTTGCGGAAATAGAAACTTACCAGGTTTCGACGTATAAACCCCCAAATTCCGGACCTTACCTTGTTGATGCGCCCAAGTTGAATTCTATTCGCTTCACACCAGCACAGATCGAGGCCATCATGTCCGGCTCCCAGCCAGGCTTGACCGTGGTAGTCGGGCCTCCCGGAACAGGGAAAACAGACGTCGCAACCCAAATCATCAACAACATTTATCACAACTTTCCCGAGCAAAGAACACTGCTGATTGCTCATTCAAATCAAGCTTTGAACCAGCTTTTTGCAAAAATTGTTGCATTAGACATTGACGAGCGGCATCTGCTTCGACTTGGACATGGCGAAGAGGATCTTGCCACTGAAGCAAATTTCAGTAAACATGGTCGTGTGGAATCTTTCCTAGAAATCAGAGACCGCTACTTGCAAGAAGTCAATCGCTTAGCTGCCAGTATAGGTGCTCCAGGAGCCCATGGGAATTCGGCCGAGACCGCTGGTTACTTCAATTCGGTCTATATCCAGCCGACATGGTCAAAATTCCAGGAGATTATAAAGGATGAGAATTGCCCCCCTGCAGACATCATTCAAACGTTCCCATTTCATCGGTTCTTCTCTGATGCGCCTCAACCACTATTTCCCGCTGATGGTGATCGCACAGCAGTCGTGGATATTGCAGAAGGATGTTACCGGCACATATCCAAAATGTTCTCAGAGTTAGAAGATGTCCAACCATTCGAGATCTTGCGACGAGACCGTGACAAGGCCAATTATCTTCTTACAAACGAAGCTCGTATCATTGCCATGACCTCGACTCACGCGGCTATGCGTCGATCTGAAATAGCGTCACTGGGCTTTCATTATGACAATGTGGTCATGGAAGAAGCGGCACAGATCACTGAAATTGAAAACTTCATTCCTTTGGCAATGCAGAAACCCAAAGAAGGACAGCTAGCCTTGCAGAGAGTCGTCCTCTGCGGCGATCACTACCAAAACTCACCGGTCATCCAAAGTCTTGCCTTCCGTCATTATGCTAACCTAGAGCAGTCGCTTTTCTCTCGGCTTGTCCGCCTAGGTATCCCGGTAATTACGCTCGATCAACAAGGTCGTGCTCGCCCATCGATCGCTGCATTATACCAGTGGAGGTATCCGAGTCTTGGTAATTTGCCTCACGTTGAGAGCCAAGAGGAGTATCAATTAGCCAACGCGGGCTTCAAATATGACTATCAGTTCATCAACGTGCCTGACTATAAGAATCGCGGAGAGGTTGAGCCGACGCCACACTACATCCAGAACCTGGGCGAGGCAGAGTATGCCGTTGCCCTGTATCAGTATATGCGACTGCTCGGTTATCCGGCCTCGAAAATCAGCATTCTCACAACGTATGCAGGGCAGAGAGCGCTTGTCAAAGACATCTTATCGTTTCGGTGCGAGAATGAGGAGATTTTTGGAATGCCCAAGATCGTGACTACGGTCGACAAGTACCAGGGCGAACAAAATGATTGTATGTTTTGCTCTCCTCACACAGCACGAAGATGAATAGGGACTGACCTTGCCTAGACATCATTCTCTCACTCACACGTACATCTCGAGTTGGGTATCTGCGAGATATTCGACGCCTGACCGTTGCTCTTTCGCGTGCACGCCTCGGTCTTTACATTGTTGGTAGAAGGGAGGTTTTTGAAGCCTGCTACGAGCTCCGGCCAGCATTCGAACTTCTACTACAGCGGCCGGACAAACTTGTTCTCTCCACGGGCGAGATGTGGCCATCGAACCGCATCCTAGCAGAGGAAGAAGGCACCACGGCGCCTAACGAAGCCGTCATGGAAGGCGTAGAACATCTTGGGCAATTTGTCTATGAGATGACGGTCTCCAGAATCAAACAAATGCGCGCCGAGCAGGGCTTGCCAGATGAGGAGGAGGAGGTCATGGAGGAAAAACTACAACCCATTCGCGAAGACGATGAAGCACAATATGTGGACGCTGGAAGTGACGAAGGAGATGACGAACTCGAGACAATACCGGAAGGGACCGGTGACAACACGGAAGACTGATACACCCTTTTTCGATGAGGAAGGAGGTTGCAATGACTAAGATGCCAACCAAGTTTTTGACAGTCCGTGATGGTAGATACCTTCGATGTATCAACGCGCTTGTATAGAGAATGTAAACAAAAAGAAGGCAGAAGAAAGAATCGATCCACACACTCTTCAGGTCCAATACCTGACAATTGCCCTGTTGGCCATCACTGAGCTACATCATTTTTACTGGTTAGTGTAAGGTCTTTTGTGAATCAAATGGTTCAATCTTGTGTGAACTACGTGGTTACTGTCGTGTAAACCAGGTGGATATTCTTGGACCTAAATGGGTGATTATTTCTTATCTATCGAAGCTTAAGAGGCATGGAATGCAAGAAACTTAACCGGGATATTACACGTGGAATAGACGCGTTTGCCCAAGATCATTGGCATGCTGTTTGAAATTCTCCAAAGTGAGGTTATCTTGCATGACTTGCAATTTCATTTTCAAAGTAGGGGACAGCAGGCCGTATTTTCCACTATCGATATAGGCTCGATGGGATTCTTAGAATGCCATTCTGTCTTATATTTCTCTTAGTGATCGGCGACCCAGCGTGTAACAAAGCAAGGAGATAATATGTGAGATGAACAGAACCTGGTGAAAGGAATTGTGAAAATTTCAAAATCGGATACTCTGATAACCAGATGTATGGGCCAACCCATAAAGCCCTTAACTCCGGTGTGTAGTGATTATTACTTACATACCTGCTGCTATTCCCAGATGATGTGCATGTAGGAAGTGGCAAATGTGTTCCTTGCCCACAATTAGCGGCGCAATGTTGTCAGCCAGATGTATGATCATGAGATGATGAGTTTTTGGCTTCCGAAAATAGGAAAAGTCAATCGGACTTTTGCGAGTAACAAGAGCAGCCCCAATACCTGACAAAAACACCATGTCGAGACTCTTCTCTATCTAAACTCCCCGAAAACATGTTTTGCATGTAATGATCCTGGCCATCTTAGAAACTAGATAGGTATGTACTGAAAGATAGTTGACCATGATTCCGGATGCTGGTCCCATTTGAACCCTGTATTCTTCACCGGACAGCACAACTGGGAAGGGCCGCCGTTCTTTCCAATTTAGCCGCGACATGCTCGTGAGTGTGTCAAGAAGAGGAAATATTGTGACTTCAAAAGTCAAGTGCAACTAGCTAGCTCCTTCCTCATATGGCTTGAAACATCAAACTCACAGCCATGGATTTCGTTGAAAACAGCGCAGACCTTTTTGTAGGCGGATTCTCTACTACTAATACAGGCATCTCTGAACCTACAAAGGCCCACGATTTCCAGCCGGACTACCCGAGTTCTCCAGACTTTACCTCTACCTTAGAAAACTATCCCCGCCACATGCTAAAGGATCCATGACTGCTTTACTGGGTACCAATGGCTTTAGGGACCTGCGCCGTGACTCAGAGAGAATATGCTGCTTTTGCCCAAGATAAGAGACATAGGCTTTAGTCTCATTCGCTAGAGCGTCCGTTGACTCAGGGCTTTATGGGTCCAATGGTCCCAAAGTGTGCCACAAGAAGATGCCTTGCCTTTGGAAGAAACAATGTGACTCCTCGGAAAGCAGTTTTATTAGCAACACTACCTGGGTAGGTAGGTGGTTTTTGAGTCCTGTATGCTAGTCTCTACTTTCTTACAACGGAACCATTCTGCGCTAAACGATGTCTACTACTAATGGGTTTAGGGCGCCAAGGCTATGAAACCCATTCTGCTGCGCTTCTTGGGTGTGTAAACTGCGGGACACTTCAAAACCCTCGGGACACTTTGCTCGTCCGTATATAAAAAACACACCAAAATTGGCGATATTAAAACAGTGATGCCACAACTCATTTGCGTATCCTATAGTAATAGAAAATAGTAGTTATATATATAATTGAATTAATAGAATTACTAATTGATACTCTATTACTTCATTTTTAATACTTTTAAAAGGCTATTAAGCATATTAATATTACTATTACTGCTATTATTTATTACTATATTAATTATAGCAATATATTTATTTAATAGCTTATTTTTGCCTTTTAATTTATCTAATAACAATATTCCGCTGTCGTTGTTACGTAGTTGACTTTTTTCGAAAAAATTGATTGATATTTCGATATTGCTATTACTTTGAGCATTTTTATCTTCAGCAATAAACAGTATTAATAACGGTTTTATTATTAATAATATTTGCCGATACTAGTTTAAAAACTTTTAATTATGCTTAATATTAATAATTTAAATATTATTATTAGAAATTTTATTATTTTTTAATTGCTATAAAAGGTAGCTTTTATTATATAGTTTAAAATTATCTACGTTTTTAATATACTTTATCTAATTTTTAAAATAGCAAATTCTATATTAATATTTAGTAGCGGCAAATTTTTTATAATACGTAGCCTTTTTTATTTTCGCCGCTTTACGTGTAACATGTACTTATTGCTTCTTTTGTTTAAATTTTTTTGCTACTTTTTATTTGGTATCGATCTGACAGAAGTTAGCGGCAGTAATTAAATCAAACCTCTATTTATCAGACTTTACAAAACGTCGTTTTTGCTTTTTTATATAAGCTTTTATATAGTTTAGCGACTATTTTAATTAAATATTATTTTTTTTTTTTTAATATAATAGCCTAATTAAACAGTTATTATAAAACTTTAATAACTTTATAAATAAATAATAATAATAGTAAATTATTAATATTAATATAACGCTAAATAAAGTAATCGTTTGCTAATTTCGTTATAATAAAAAAATTTGCCTTTAGAAATAATAAAAATAATTTAAACGTTACTAAATAACATAATTTAGCTTTTATTTTATTTAATATTATAGCAAAATTACAAAAACAATATTTTACTAATTCAAATATTTTTATTAAATTATAATATATTATTTTAATATAATATATATAATTTAGCGCTACTATAAAATTAATATATATAAAAATAACCTTTTTAAACTTTATATATTTTATTAATATCTATTAATATATATATTTTATAATATAAAAAATCTAAAAATCCAGTAGTTACAATAAATAAATTAAATAAAACAAAAAATATACTAATATAATATAGTAATAAAAGCAATATTTATCGGCTTTTAATAATATATAATTTATAAAATTATCTACTATAAATAAATATTATATAAATTTTTGCTTTAATAACGCTTTTATATTACTATTATTATAGCAAGGTTTTAAGCTTATATAGTTAAATCTACATTTATTAATATTAAACTATTTTTATAAAATAAAAAATATATTTTTTAAATTTACCGTATTACGCTAAATTTGCGTAAATAGCAAAAATAACTATTTATTAAAATAGCATAACTAATTTAACTACGTAGTAGTAGTAACAAAGCTATTTTCTATATGCATAAAACGTGTATTTTCGTCGATATTAAGGCCTGCCTATTCTAGCGAAAGCTACGCCTTAAATACTATATATAAAGGAATCATTTTACCTATAGCAAACTTGTAAGCTATATATATCGATAATTTTTTATTATTAAGGTTCGAAACTTCTATAAATTATTGATTAACTATAGCGATTATAATAACTATTTTAAAGCTTAAAATATAGCCTATTTTAATATTAGTTTTATTAATATTTTAGTTATTTAAAATATCGATATTAAATTTATTAAAAATAGTATTATATATATTAAAATAGCTAAAAACTGAGTCGATTTTTTTATTTATTAATATATAAACGTAGTTAATAGGTATATTTTTTAATATATATAACTTAAAACAGCTTTCTTACAATTTAGCAAAAATATTATTATATATTAAAAATATAAAAAATATACGATAAATAAGAAGTTTATTAATAATATTTCTAATAAAAGCTTTATTATATAAAAAAACGCTTTTTTATATAATTATTATATAAAAATTTAATAATAGATCTTTGTTAATAGTTAATTTTATAGATTTTTTATTTGCGCTTTTTATAATAGTAGTAGTATTTCGTTTTAAGTAATTTAGCTTACGTTATATAGTACTTTTTAAAGTATTAAAATATATTATAGCATTTCTAATAGAGTGAAATCTAGCGTATATAGTAGATATACTATATATAATATATAGAAGGCAATTTTTGCTGTCCAAAATCTACTGCGTAGTCTATATAGCAGGCATAAATATAATAGGGTCGTTAATATCTATATTGATGTAAATTTTAGCAATTTCAGCTAACTTTTGGCTATATAGGATGCGCAAATGGGTTGTGGCATCGCTGCTTCAATATCGCCAATTTTGGTGTATTTTTTGTGTGCGGGCGAGCAAAATGTCCCGAGGGTTTTGAAGTGTCCCGCAGTTTACACACCCACGAAGCGCAGCGGAGTGGGTTGCATGGCTTGGCACTACAACCCACTAGTAGTCTTAATGCGAGAGAGAAAGTCTGATAATACATACTATCATTTTTTCATACCTCATGTAGGTATGTTCTAGGACAATCATGTTCGGAGATGCGAGTAGTGATGCTGAATGATGCATGCAAAAAAGTAATACTCGTGATGTGGTACACAAACGGAGATAATTGTCGCGGAACGAAGAAGGGGTTAGTCAGAACAGAAAGGTACAGATAGGTACCTCCTACTCTGTACCTACGTAGGTACCTTATGTTAGGTTATGTAGGTACCTATACCTAGTAGCTTCCCTTGTATCACAACCACAGACAGATAAGCTCAATAACAAAGACGGCAAAGTTCCAGACTGCTATTGATCTATTGTGTGAAATTCGAATCGTACCAGTAGCAACGGCGTTCTCAGGATTGTGATTAGATACAAGCCATAAATGCAACAACAATGGGATGGTAGGATTTAGAGAAGGGACGAAGATATCCCAGAAATGACTATTCCGCACTCGAGGTTTGTGACAGATAACCCCGGGTACTCCTGCGCAGTACCAATGGGGGGGTTCTCGATTAGGCAGTGCGCTAGCCCTATCTGGTAAGAGACGCTCGTCATTAACGCACACACTCAAAAATAGTGCTATTGGCCAGTGCACTGCAACGCGTGTGAGAATGGGAGCAATGAATGGGATGATGGGGCACCCTGCCCCCCCCCCCCCCCAGCACGCCCAAGTGGCCCGGCGCCCCAGCACCCATCCAGCCTTTCCCTCTTCGAAAAAATTTACAAAGGCTTTTTTTTTTCTTGCCCTTTCACCACCCACATACGATCACTTTGGTCATCATAACAACGACCAAGGGAGCATCCATCCTTCTGACGGTCGTGTTTCTTTCTCCCCTACCGAAGCCTCCTAAAGATAATTGATTTATCTAGGAAGCATTCACCACGAGGTGTATCTCTCTCTGCATTTGTTTACAGAAGAGAATACTCTCCCCATCTCCGCTCATCCCCTTGAGACAGTGACCCAACAACGCCTTTGCCCCTGCGCACGCGTTGCCCTCTCTACACAACATCATCAGACGTTGTCTTCCCCCTCGAGTCACCGCTGCAGCTTCTGCGCCGACCATTCTTCCCTCCTTTCTTGGACCGCGACAATTTCTTGCCGACCCATCACCTCGTTTCCACTACCTTCGCCAGTGCTTCTAGTCTGATCTGCGGAACACGGTCCTTACTACATACACACATCTGTACCCAAATAATTAATTTGCGCGGCCGTTTCTCTCTCCAGCCTGAGCATCGGTCCTTCCTTCATTTCTACTCTACATTTTCACATCGACGTGAATTTGACATTCGCTGGTCGATCATTCTTCATTCTGTCCCTCGACGCCAGAACGGAGGATTATCCCGCAACGTCCCAAGAGCAACGAAACTGAAAACCACACCACCCCCGAGCGAGCGAGTTGTTGTCTCTATCGCCAATTCCCTCTAACACTTATGACTTCTACAACCAGTCAACAGCCAGCGAACCCGGCGCCCAACAACACCGCAGCCCCTGCTGCAACGTCTTACGCTTCTGCTGCCGGCGCCGCTAAGAAGCCTCTGACACCTGTTGTTGCGACTGGGTCCAATCCTCCCGTCGTCGCCGCCGGTTCTTCTGCACCCGCACACCATGCAAAGTCGTCTTCGACATCGCCTATGAACGGCCGCCCCAATATCATGCCTGCTGTGCCCACTGGAATCCCGAGTGCCCCCGCTGTCGCCCACGGCACCTCTTCCGCCCTCAACGGCCACGCCGACCACAACCGCAAGAGTTCTGTCACTATGAGCGCCAACGGCCCCAACAGCTATTCTGCAAACGGTGCTCCTGCTGGAGCTAAGTCTGGCAACATTCAATTCGGCTACCAAGAATCTCCTGCCGCCGCCCACATCACCCCTCAGCCTCCTTCCGCCCCGATCCCCATCCCTGGTGCTCGGGCTGTAACCGAGCCGCGAACCTCGCCTTCTCCGATCCCGCAGCCCTCAGCAAGCGGTGGAAGACCTCCTTCTAGCGCCGCCCCTTCGAATGCTACACTCAACTTCGGAAGCTTCGATAGCGACCGATCGCATATGAGAAACCCATCCACATCCCAGGATCCCAGCAATCTTGGTCCGCAACATTCGCAACACGTTCGACGAGGTTCTAATGTTAGTGACATGAGCAATCAAGCCGGACCTCCCAGTGGCATGGGTCGAGGTGGCTTCAATGGTGGTCGTGGTGGCCACAGCGGTGGACGGGGAGGATATAACAATGCACCCTACAACCAAAACATGGGATACCCCCCTAACTACAACCACAGAAACCAACAGGGTGGCAATCGTGGAAACATGGCACCTAACTTTGGCGGTGGCGGTCGTGGTGGTCACCACTTCACTCCTCCGCCTCAAAACCGCAGTCCTGCCATGGCCCCTGCCATGCCGCAACAACCACCTAATATGCCTGGGGCGAACATGGCGAACATGGGCCCGATGCCACCATTCTACTACCCTCAACCAGGACATCCTAATCAGGTACCTAACCAAACATTTCTTCCCTCGTCTCAGCAAAGTTTTGAACAACGCCCATTTCCAAAGAACAAGAGGAAGGGAAATCGTCGTGATAGCGAGAAGTTCTCGAATCAGCAACGACGCACAGAGCCTTTCCGAAATGACCATGAATCCAACCAGAAACCCAGGCGCTTGAGTAAGCGTCTTGACAGCCGATTCGGTGTGGGTGATGAGTTTCGTCATGGTGTCTATTTTCCTGCAATGGACAGAATGGATGGGCCATCAGCTGCTGGACAGCCGATGCTTCCCCTGCCTCACCCCCTTGCTCTTAATCCCCATTTGCGAGATGAATATGGGCACATCGACCTGTCGCCTGAAAGTGGAAACTTTGATAGATTACTAACGACTGTTAAACAGAACTACTATGGGCAGCAGTATGGTCCCGGAAGTGGACAGATGGCCATGGGAGCCTATCCCATGTACCCCAACATGCATATCCCGCAGGGTCAATCGCCCGTGCCAAACTTCGCTCAACCTCACATGCCACCTTACGGTGCTCCTGGTCCTCAGCCAATGTCACGCAGCAGCTCTGCCCAGATATCAGAGATGTCCGCGGGCCCAAGTCAGAATCAAGCCCCTGTCGCTCAAGGTACACCACAACAGCAACCGGCCCAAATGAAACCGGCTGTGGCGGCATCTCCCTCCTCCTTCTCTCGCCCTCAACGAAAGAGCGCGGCCATCATCATCAAATACGAGAACGGAGAAACGCTTGATGTAAAGAGTATCAAGCAGGCTCCTACAGCTTCCACGGCTCCCATCCAGCAATCGAGGACTCCGCCGGTAGTATCATCCACACCCACACCGCCACCCAAGACTTCAACCCCGAAGTCCTTCGTCTCTACTCATGGCCGAACGGACAGCATCTCTAACTCAAAGACTGCTGAGGAGAAGCGAGTTGAGTTCATGGAGAAGGTCAAACAGCAGGCTTCTAGTGGTGAAAAACCCAAGGAAGATGACACCACTCCTTCTATGACTGAGAAGCCTGTGTCCACCGAGGAAACTAAATCGGTTCAGACAGCCGAGACCGAAGTCAAAGGCGCAACTGAAACTAAGGTTGAGGACGAGGCCCCTGCTGCCACCGAACCTGTGGCCACTTCCACTAAGGAAGCAGAGCCTCAGAAAGCTTCCGAGAATGAACCCAACCTTGATGATGATGACGAAATGGAGCGTATCATCCGGGAGATGGAAGAGGCCGATGCCAAGCGAGAGAAAGAGGCGGAGGAGCGCAATGCTAAGATAGCAGCTGAGAAGGCCGCGAAAAAGAAGGCTGAGGAAGACGCCCGGCTTGCTAATGCCGCCGAGAACGACCGTAAGCTCCGTGAACAAGAGAGAGAGATGGAAAGACTCGAAGAAGAGAAGGAGCGCAAACGGGAGGCCGCTGCTAAGGCTGGTACTGTTGCCTCAACTAGTCCAAGTGTCAGTGACCTTCTCCAGAAGAGCAAAACTGAGCTTTCAGCTAGCGATGCTGCAAATGAGGCTGCCGCGAGTTTGGCCAACCTTTCCATCAATGACAAGTCGGCTGCGGCAAAGGCTACTCCTGGTGGCCGCGCACCAAAGCCACAGGCACTGAACCTTGCGCCCATCAACACAAAATCTGTTGAACCTCCCCAACCCAGTGCCGCTCTACAATCACTGAAGACCGCCAGACTCTTGGACGTCATCAAAAATGACATCTATCCGCCTGGTATCAACTCACCAAACCCAGCTTTGAATGCTGCTGTCGCCAAGAAAGGCACGTCTTTCAAATACGATTCCGCATTTCTGCTGCAGTTCAAGACAGTATTCACAGAGCAACCTTCTCTCGACTTTCACCAACAAGTCAAGACCCTCATCGGTGATGGTGATGGTGGCCGATCTGCTTCTACTAGAGGCTCAGCAGGCGGTCCTGCCAGGCAGAATACCAGGAACGGTGGCGGCTCTCAACCTTTCCCTTTCGGCCAGTTTGGTGCAAATCAGCTACCTGCTGGAACTACCTCAGCTCAGCGGTTTGAGATGAGCAACAGTGGCAGGTCAGGATCCAGCCGTGGAAACAACCCGATGGGCAGTTTCCCTAATCGTCCAGGAAGCACTTTTGGTGGTGGCAACCCGATGATTCGAACGGCATCGTCTCAGATGGGAAGCATGCCGCATTCCCCTAGGCAGGGTAGCAGGCGCAATGCCAGCAAGCAAAACACCATCAATGCTAAGGTAGAGGCACAAGCAGCTAAGACTATGCCTCTTACCCAAGGCATGAAAATTGAAGCTCTACAAACCAGTACAACAGGCTGGAAGCCCACTAGTATCGGCAAAGGCCCAGGTAACCTTGGCTCCCAGGGCAACCTCATGGAGCCTGCCATGGTGCAGAGAAAGGTTAAGGCTGCACTCAACAAGATGACACCAGAGAATTTCGAAAAGATCTCTGATCAGATTCTCGAGATCGCGGCGCAGTCTAAGGAGGAGACAGACGGCCGAACGCTTCGACAAGTCATCCAGCTGACGTTCGAGAAGGCCACGGACGAGGCTCACTGGGCGTCAATGTATGCCAAGTTCTGCAAGAAGATGCTGGAGACAATGAGTCCTGAAGTCCGAGATGAGAATATCAAAGACAAGAACGGCCAGGTTGTCAGCGGTGGTGCCTTGTTCAGAAAGTATCTTCTCAACAGATGCCAAGAAGAATTTGAACGTGGTTGGAAGATTGAGATGCCAGAACCGAAGGAGGGCGAAGATAAAAAGGCACAAGAGGCAGCCATGCTTTCTGACGAGTACTACAAGGCCGCTGCAGCCAAGCGAAGAGGTCTTGGTCTAGTCCAGTTCATCGGTGAGCTTTACAAGTTGGGTATGTTGACTGAGCGCATTATGCACGAATGCGTCAGAAAACTTGTAGACTACCAAGGTATTCCCGACGAGGCTGAAGTCGAATCCCTATCTAAGTTGCTGAGGACCATTGGCTTGAACCTTGACGCCACTGAAAAGGGCAAGCAGATGATGGACGCGTACTTCCAGCGCATCCAAAGCATGATCGACCTTCCAGATCTGCCAAGCCGTCTGCAGTTTATGCTTATGGATGTTGTTGATCTCAGGAAAATTCGCTGGGTTTCGAAAGAAGCCAACAAAGGTCCGAAGACTTTGGACGAAGTACGAGCCGAGGCTGAAGCCCTTGCTGCTCAAAAGGCTGCGGAAGCCGCACGGACCAACCAGAGAGGTGCCGGCGGTCGTGCACAGCTTGGCCGGGGTGATGCACGCAACTTCGCTCAAGTACCTCAGCCCACACCGAACCAGGTTGGTATTGATGATCTGCGTCGTCTGAAGGGTGGTGCTAGTCGCACCTCGAGCCAGAACCTGACGCTTGGCCCAATGTCAATGCTTAATTCTCGCAGCAACAGTGGCAGACGTCTTGGTGGTAGCGCCCTGACACGCGGCGCTGAGGACTCTGGAGCTTCTTCCAGAACCGGGACGCCTCCGGTAAGAGATGCGCCAAGCAGCACCAATTCTTTCGGGTAAGTAACAGAAAATAATTTTTGCTTGTATCCAGTCTTGCTAACCTCTGCGATAGGCTATTGGCCAATATGGATTCGGAGCATCCAGGCTCTCCACCGTCTGCTGCGGCATCTCCCGCTATGGCAAAGGCTACGGTTGACACATCTGCGACAGCCGGAAAGGATAGCAACTGAGTCTCTCACAACTCGGTCGGGAATACCATGCCTTGTGTTCATCATTATGCATAGACTCGGAAAAGGGTGACGTTGCATTTAAGGGGACTTCAAAACGTGTCTTAAAAGTTTCAGGGCTTCTTTCCTAACATGATACCTACGTGCCGGATAGATTTCTTTTCCTGCATCCTGTTACCACTAAGACATCAATTTCTCTCCGATTTTCACTTCCAGATTGTGTTTCTGCCATGTTTCTGCACACAATCAGCGAAAGTGGCATGCGGTACTGGATCCGCATCAGGTGTGTTCTCGATTGCGTACACCGAATGGAGGGGTTTGTCCTCGCTCCCTGTTCTCAACACCGCCTACGAGGGTCGAGGATTGGTAGCGGCGGCTGGGTGATGAGCGTAACAGCTTGAGTTCAGTCTATGACGAGGGGAGTGGGCTGAGCCGTTAATAGCATTCTACGCAGGGAGAGGGTGGGCGAACTCGGAATTCGCTCAAGTGGTTGCATTTGCATTTTGGTGTTGACGGTTCGATGTCGCTGGCTTTCTGTTCATCAATCAATAGCGCTTCCCTGCTTGCTAGAGCTAACCCTGGCGCTTCGCACTTTCATGCGGCAGTTGTCCGACTCGTTAAGCCTCTGGGGTTTGGGATGCGCAGTGAAGCATTTATTCGCCCTGGTGGAGAATGGAGGCGAAGGGGGTGGAAGACGAGGTGGTGCGCAAGTAGGAGGGAGCTTCTTCTCCATTTCGCCATGTATACCATATTAATTTCTAGACCGCTTGCCAGTGGCAGTTCGTGATGGAATTTTTACGAAACATTAAGAAAACTTCGTGTATCTTGTGCCTTGGTGAGAGTGCTGGCTTGGTTGGTGACATTGTAGAGTGTATGTAGAGTGTTCCTTTCCGACAATGTAGGTGAACACATGTATTTATGTAGGTTTTGTAAACCAAATTACATGATGTTCATAAAGACTAATGATAGCTGTGAAGGAGGGCTACTGCCACAAAACAGGATCCACAGTACAGTTGCATAGTACAAGGTCTTGAAATCTTGGGGCATGTTCAGACTCGAAAGAACCAGAAACAACCGCTCTGCTGTGCATGTTTTATGTCTCTAGATTATATGGATAACTCAGCCTACCAATGAGCTACTTACCTACTTCCTGCTCCATTAAAAACTCTCACTTTGTCCGTTGATATTCATACTTATATAAATCAGTCATACTTTGCTTTACATTATTACAAAGTAGTATCTGAAGAAGAGAGGCTAGAATTAACGGCAAGTGTATATAACAAGCTTATTTTGAGGCTCAAAACAGAACATTCGCTATGTGTGAATGCGTGGATTTTAGATACATGCCTCATGAAGAAAAAACACCAAGTTCAAGACAAGAAAGATACAATAACCCCAACGCCTGAGCTCCTCTGCCTGCCTTATCCAGGTTCCCCTGTGCCTGACTTGTGTCCACATATTACCTACTCGCTACAAGATATCCCCAATGGCCGTGCCGTACCGCACCAGACATCAGATAGCAGCAAACCCAAGCTTTGAAAACAGCGTATCCATTGCAACCCATTGCCGTCCACACTTATCCAAGTACCGATCAACAACAGCCTTGACCGTACCGAATCTCGTCTCATTCTGCGTAGCCAAGACTCTCACCCGCTCCTGTTCCTCGGCGCTCAACGAGCCAGCATTACCCTCGCCACCCAGCCCGGTAGCGCCGGACTGGGCCTTAATTCTCGCCTTCTCAACATCCCAGAGAGAAGCGTAGTACACAAGCTGGTTGTATATCTCGCGCTCTGAGAACTCGTAGCGCATGCGGCCGAGACAGCCTGTTGCGAGACCCTTGGGCCCGAGACACCGCGTGCCGTAGACGGATAGCTGCCGAGTGCGGTTCCCGCATGACGGGTCGTCGCAGACGAGCCATCCCTCGTAGTACCGTGATGTCTGGATGCGGATCGCGTGCTCGACTTGAGCTACAATGCTGATATTTGGTATGATCGACGAGCAGGACGGGCAAGAAGAGCCTTGGGCTGTGACTGATATAGGCTTGGCTGGGGCATCTTCTCCATCTGTATTTTTGGGAGTTGCGGGGAAGAGACCTTCAAAAGGTGAGATTGTTTTACATTTTCTGCAACGCAGTGAGAGACGCGAACACCCTGCGAAACGGATCTCATCTGGGATTTGAGATTCTAAGGGGTGAATCTCGAGATCTTGAGAACCGGAGTGAGCGGAAGAATTGTTGGCATAGCGGCGGATGTCGAGACCTAGCTGCTCGGCTAACTGCGTCGTTGATGTGCCGCTTATGTTGGCGCATAGACGTTCCACAGGCGGGAAAATCTGCTTGCCAAGATACCATTCCACGTCAACTTTGAGCTCCGAGTCCTTCTTTGTCACATCCTGTGGTGTGTAGGCTCGCTTGGCAACAGGGTCAGAGCTTCCGCTGTCCCCTGTGACGACGTAAGAAATGACATCGCCACGACGGATGTTCTTGCCACGTGCGATCTCTCTGAGGGCTACCTGGACTTGTGGCATCGAATCGGCATTGGGATACTCTTTAGGAGCCTTTCCAAGCTGTGTGTAGATAATATATTTTTGGGTTGGAATGGCATGCTCACGAATTTTGCTGGAGATCTCACGCAGATACTCGTGTATCCTCTGGATAGAGACCTCTGTTTCGTCTCCAGATAGGATCTCATTCAGAATTCGTGTCGAAATCTCCTTGGAAAGAGCACAATACTCTCTGCGCTTCATATCCAGACCTTTGACTTCCATCTTCTCTATGAATTTGCCGCCTGGAACCTCGACGAGGTTGATAGCCGCATATTTCTTCTTAGCTTGTAGTAGGATCCTGCGGAAGACGTTATCAATGTCGATTTCGAGCAGACGATATCGTTCATTGACAGCTTTCTTGAATTCACCTCCGACCTTGAAAGCATCAGCGACCGACTCGACATTGGCATTGATCATGACCGAGTCCGTATCACCATAAATGACTTGCAACGATTTGGACTCAGCAAGCTCTCTAGTACTTTGAAGGATTTCGCGGCCTTTAGAGGTGGTGAGGACAGCCAGCGGCCGCGCATAGAAACGTGATTTAGTGTATCCTAGACAGCCATACATAGAGTTGGCCGTGAGCTTCAGCGCCAGTTGCTTGATATCCCAAGTCGCGAGTTGTTCGGGCGTGGCGCTCTTGTCCTTCATTAATGACTTGACCTGTCGTCGTCGACTAACGAGAGTGGCGATGAGTCTTGGCAAGATCCCTTGGTCTTGTTCTTTTGGTACGTCAGGTACGGCGTTCTCATTTTCCTATATTATCAATTAGCAAGCTTCTGGAAACAAAATTGCTTAGAATTGCTTACCAGGTCGGCACGCTCTACCGTGGTGAAGCAGATGTTAAACTCTTGGATAATGGAGGGGTATAGAGAGTTGAAGTCCATGACGAGCACGAATTTGTCATATAGTCCCTTCTCTGGTTCGAAAACCAAGCCTCCTTGGTATTTGTCCTTCTTCTTGCCGTCAGAGGCATCATCTTCTTGCCCTTCACTTGCTTTGGCTCGTCCTTTAAAGAATTCTTTATCAGGGCAGATGTACTTGTTCCGAGTGAACTCGTGGAGCAAAATGTATTCGTTGCGCTCGGCACGCGTGCCAGTCAGTGTTCGAGCCCATGAATTGCCGGCCAGGTTCGTGAGGACCTTAGTAAGAGAGAGCATTTGAGTTTGCAAAGCGAGGGCAGCAATGAAATACGTATCGGCCTCCATGTGGGTAATATAGTCCATCAGGCCGTTTTTCTCGTTGGCCCAGGACTTCAAAGCGACGTCGTTGTCCACGTCTCGACGGCGAGTATCTCCACCAAGATATATATTACACATCTCGGTCAGACTCCAGGACTGACATTTGAACATGACAGACTTTCCGGCGTCGTTGGCAATATCACACAGCAAACGACCAGACATGAGCTGTCGCTCAGCAAAGACACTGCCGCCGGCCTTTCCAATCGAGGTCGGCCATTGTGCCCTGCGTAATCGTCCGAGTCGTGACCATTGCGGTGTCTTCTTCTCATGCAACCGGTTGAGCAGGATGCTGTAATCCACACCTTCAAGCTGATGACCAAGAATCACATCAGGGTCAACCAGATCCAGTTGAGCGAGGAAAAAGGATAAGATATCAGCCTCATGTTTCATCAGCTTGATCAGACCGTTTTTTCTACCCTGTGCCAGCTTATCGAAGCCGAAAGGGAAAGAAGCGCCGTTTGGCCTGATGACTGTAAATGTTCGAGATGGAATCTGGTCAGCTGGCGTGGTATCACTGAGCGAGACGCTCTCGTAAATACGAGCACTGATGGATAGGATTTCGGCCTTGTTGTCCTTTGCGTTGAAGGTCGTCCGCATAGCCAAACTCATCAATGTCAGAGGTGGAGCATCCATATTATCGGAATCGCTTAATGGAGACAGGGAATCCGGACTGTCCACCAAGACCTCCAACTTAGCATATGAACTGTTTTTAAGGGAGCCGAAATCAGCATCCTTAATCTTGAGCCAGCAAGGTCCCATAATATTTTTCCACAACACGAACTGCTCGAAAAGGGCCGTGTTGGTGCCGAAAATGTGGGAGAACGTTTCACCCTTTGTTGACTCGAGATCAATTTGCTTGTCTGTTTCGTTTTAGTGATGGTCAAAATAACGGTCAAGAGAATAACTCACTGGTATATGGATAAAGTAGCTTGAGATAATCAGCTTCGCGAGGAATTTCAGACAGCTCGAAGGCGTACTTTCGAGTACATTTCTTGATCTTGTGCAGTTTGACACCCATCTTGGTCATGATAGCGTCCACTTCAGAGTAAACATCCATCATGCCAACTTCTTCGCTAGTATCCCGCCCGTTCTGATGGCGGAATTTGCGAGGAAGAAAGTATAGCTTCCGGAAAATGTTATCCACTTTTGCGAAGCAACTGACATAAGAACCGTTCTTCTTGTTCAGGACTTTTCCGAATAGGCAGAGCGAACCGTTGAGCTCAGTGTAGTCGGTCCAAAACATGTTCAGGCTTCCATCATCCTCGATGGCATCTTTATAATCTAGTTTGCCAACACTTCGAGTTTGAGGACAGGAGCTACCAACTGTGTTGAGCTTGTCGGTAAGGTCATTCCACGAGGATGCGTCTACATCAACTTCGGGGGCCTTCTGGGGCGAAGAGCTGGCCGGTGAAGGGTACGGGTCGGGTTTAACTAATTTCTTGATGGGCCTTGAGGCAGAAAGATTGACACTGGCGGTGTTGATTGCGCCGGCATGAGCAACCTCCATCATTTCCTCGTCTTCTTCCTCGTCTGCAGGCTCAGCTTTCACTTGAGACTTGCGAGCAACAGCTTTGGAAATGGGCGATGATGGCAGGGGAGCGGGATCGCTCATGACCTCATCGTTAGGAAGAGGGGGCAGATCATCGTCCATTGTCACAAAGTCATCATCCTGAACGATGTTTTCGTGTTGGGGTGTGGGAGGCAGGCCTCCTTGGCTAAGTCTGGCCTTTTTGGTTGCTGGTTGCCTATTTTCGCGGATGGGAGACAGAGCTCTGGGACGACGTCGTTCTGGAGATCTGTGTCGCTTTGAAGCTCGAGATGCGGGAGCTGGGATGTTGGTGTCGACTTCGCCGAGCAAGTTGGCGAGAAAGGTCTCATCCTCTTCGGTCTTGATAACCTAGAGAGAAAGCCAATTAGACGAGACAACAAGGCGAGATAGGAACAGAGCATACTTTTGTTTTGGGTTGTTGTGCAGTGTGGCCTTTCATGAAATACTCGCTGATATCTCGGTCGTTGGCGTCTCGTTTTGCCTTGTCCTCATCGCGTTTCCGTTTGTCTAGAGGGTAGTGTGTTAGTATGTAAAGATCAGGCCTATCTGGGGTGTGATCACTCACCCGACTTGCGGTCTCTTGGGGCGGTGCCAATGTCGTCTTCGCTCTCTGAGTCGTATTGGGGAACACGGTCCCATTCTTCGCGGCCATCGTCGGCATAACCTTCGCCATTGTCGTCGACGACGAAGTCGTCCTGGTTCAATCGGTCACGGACGATTTTCTTGTACTGGTTTTCATCGACCTCCTCGTAGAGAGACTGCTCTTCGGCAACCTCGTAGGAGTCGTAAGCTTTCTTGCCAGAAGCACGGAGAGCACGAAGCTCGGCGAGCTTGTTGCGCCTGCTCGAGGCTTTCGACATGTTTGTTGGTATGAGTGCGTTCAATGGGATTATGTTGGACAGAAAACAGAAGAGAGAACTATGAACAATAGTGAGTGGTGAAAATAGACCAATTACTCCGTAATGGTGTTATTAGGAGGTAGTGGGAGGGAGTGCATGTATGTACTTCCACAGTGTGCAGCTCTTTGGTCTTTTGGTGGGGACGCGTCGCGGTTGCTCGACGCGTTCATATCTGTAGGTACCACTTTTACCTGCATCGCGAACCCTGGTCTACAATTATTACCTCTTTTGGCTAAGTGTCTCAATGCGCGCCTCTAAAGGAGAGTTCCTAAGTAAGTGGCGTCATATACCGAATGTTGAACTTCAACTACAATCTATGTATTTAAGGTCATTCTGCTTGGAGATAATATTGATTGTAATAACTACATATATTCTCCTGCATGCAATCATGCCTATAGGTAGGTATGAGGTGTACGTATTTTCTTAGAGTTGAAATTACATTACTTTTGAATCTCAAAATCCAATCTTTTTTTCAATTGGGACACTACATATTAGAGCTACAGTGGATAATGCGCCAAGAAGTCTAAATCCGGACCCTTGTATCTCAAAATCAATTGCTTGTGAAATTTTCTTGTCAAGCTTCCTAGAACTGACAAATGCCACTTTCAACCCATGAGCATCGCCAAGTTATAATGTTTGCCTGCAAATCATGTATGCGGAGAGCCATTTTCTCTCTGTGTTCAGTTTCCCAAAATGCAGTCCCTTCAGCTTTTCGAACTCTTGCCACCGCCGCCGAGCAGACATCATCAGAGTTCCAGCCCATTCGCCCTGCCCGAAAACCGACCAGGACTGCCAACCATGAAGGCTTGGATGGTCGCAAGTATAGAAAGACCGCTGCAGATTGGGCTGCCGAGAAAGAGCTCCAATATATGGACGATCCTTTCCACGTAGCAACCCGTGTCAAGAAGGCTTTGGACGACGACGATTTCGAGCATGCCGCCCTCATCACCAAAAAGGCGACGTCCTCTGGGAAAGCTGTCGTCGTTAGTTGGAATCACTTGATTGACTATCAGCTCAAAAAGGACAGTATACGCGCTGCCCTTAAGACCTACAATGATGTCTGTCTCAGTGTCAAATGCCTTCTCTCAATTCCCACTGACAGAAATCCGTTCAGATGAAAAAACGTGGCCAGCAACCAAACGCTCAAACCTTCACCATCTTCTTCCGCGGTTGCGCCAAGTCCACCCACACGAAACTCGCTCTGGCAGAAGCTATGAAGATGTACAACAACATGTTAACTACCGGCCGAGTAAAACCCAACACCATACACCTCAACGCCGTCTTGCATGTCTGTGCCACCGCTGAAGACATCGAATCTATGTTTACTATCTTGCATTCCGCTACCGACGCCCTTCGAGCCCCAAACAATCTAACGTATACAACCATCTTAAACGGTTTGCGCACAGCTGCCGATAAGCCCCCGAGCAATGACTTCTCAGAAGCTGCCATTGGAGACGCCAAGGCAACCGCCATCAAGCGCGCTCAGGCTATCTGGGAAGAGATTATTGCGAGCTGGAGATCGGGTACCTTAATTATTGACGAAGAGCTCGTCTGTGCCATGGGGCGAGTCCTCCTTATGGGTGGTCCTAAAGAGGTTCGATCGATAGAGGATCTCCTTGACCAAACCATGGTGCTTGAGGAGAACAAAAAGCTACCATTGAAACCTTCAACAGAAAACTCCACAGTCAAGAAAATAGACGACACGTCGAGCCAAGAGGAGCCTGCAATCCAAGAGAAACTCTTGACTGAGGAAGATTCTCCCAGCCGAGAATATCTTATGACCAAGGAGGACTCTGCGACCCCGAAAGGATTCTCAATCAGAGCGCCAGGTGCTCCTGCACTCACCCATGCTCTACCTGGCAGAAATTCTCTGTCGCTGGTTCTTGAAGCCCTAGAGAGAAACCGTGATTCGCAGGGCGCCGTCAAGTATTGGGGTATTTTCACCAAACGTTTTGGTGTTGATCCAGACCTTAATAACTGGACGCGACTGCTGAAAGTCTTTTCTTACGCCAAAAACAGCACTCACGCTATAGGGTACTTGAAGAACTGCCCTCGCAGGCTGATGACTCCGAAACTCTTCCGAGTCGCCATGAAAGCTTGTCTGCGCGAGAACCTTTCCCGGGGAACATTCAACAACGGCACGCAGATTTTGGAGTTGATGTGCAAATCACTCGACGTCCCCGATGTGCAGGTGCTGCGAATGTATCTCACAATGACGCATGCTCACAAACGCTCGTATGGCAAAGATGGAGAGCACGAGCGTATCGTTGGGCAGTGGTCCCGGGAGCTTACCATAGCCCTGGATAAACTTTGGGAGCCGTATCAGGTGGTGTCTAAGAAGTCCATCATCAGCAAGCCGGAAGCGCTGGGCCCTGTCGAGCGAGGTTTAGCACGAAACTTCAAGGCAGAAGTGGCAGCCCTTGCACGCAAGATGGTAGCTGCATATGACTATCTGGTTTCTGGTAGCCTTGTTCCTATGGATGTGGAAGAAAGGATGAAGAGGGCCAGAAACAGCATAAACAGGTTTGTCGTAGCTCATTTCGAAGAGGTGGATCGCCATGCATCGAAACAGGGGCGAGACCCTGAGCAAGACGACGATCATGAGTTTTACGATGAACGAGACTACACGTTCGGCCAGTTACCTGGCAGGAGATGGGGAAGATACAAAGTGTAATATATATTTGTAACATATAATATCTACAAATGACTGAGACCGAGTCGCAACTCTGCATCTTCCTTGGTATCAACCCCACTCCTATTCTGCATTTGTGAACACGTCACTGGTTCGCCTAGTGCAATTAGCTTGCACAGAGAGATACAAAAAGCATGAATCCGTTGGGAAGTCACAGCCTTCGAACCTTAACGAGATTGAACTTCCTCGTGGGACATCTTAGATGTAGATGAAGGCAGCACCCAGCTGCAGGAACCTCAGAGCTCGGTCTTGCCAAGTCCATTGCTCTGGAATATCAGTTTCTTGACAACAACTAATACCATGATCCGTCTGCTGTCCATATTTTCTGAGTATGGTATACGGTCTTCATCAGCCTTATCATCATAACAACTAGACATTCGTTGTATTACGGCATTCGAATTGATATATATCTCCCCAGAAGAGATGCTCGCCTCACGCAAGCGTCGCTCTAAGAGTGGCCTGAACAGTTCTACCGGCTCGCCAGACTCAAGTCCCTCGCCATTGATGCTCCCACCCGCCCTCAATAATCTAGCCAACCAGGGAACCATCACCCTTCGGCTCAGGAACTTCGGAGGCGGCATCAAAAAGGGGCTGAGAAACACGTTCTCGCGTACGCAGCTGTCCTTCTAGGAAGAAGGCACCGCCGAGGAGAAGAAGCATCTCCTAGCTCGCCCGAGTCTTGACTCACAAAAGTCGGCCAGCTCTGGCAAAGAGAACAGCCTGTGGCGAGGAAGTATACGGAAAAGTATCGACTCGATCACGACATCTCTTTACCCGATTCGAGGCTCGATAGATACTGGTGATATGGTTGAAAAGAAAGTGTCTCGAAGTTCCGACGAGGGTCCTTGGACTATGGGTCGACGTGTCTATAAGTCACTACGTTCGTCATTTGATCAACCAGCAAGACGTGCTAGTTTTAGCACGTTGCCTGAAGTTGTCTCTCGGAATAACTCTCTCCCTCAGCTGCCCTGCTTCGAATTTTCCTCAGAGTTCTTGGACCGAAAGCTTTCTGGCTATGTGGCACTCCCTCAGTTACCTGGCGTCGACATCACGTCGGGCTTCATGGAGGCGATGAGTCGAACCGGTCTGTGTAGCCTCGGCGAAGGCCATGAGAGTGTCCAACAAGGTTCAGGTAAGCGTTGTTTGTCATTTGTCCAAACGGCTTTATACTATCTATCTTACTCAATTTCTTTCTGTGTTCGGTAAAGACAGCGGCCCCGCGTGAACCTTGACACTTTTATACACAGTGGCTGATGTCGTCGAGACGATATAAAAGAGACCAACACCCCGTTTGTAAATAGAACCAAACCATCCAAACCATCACTCACAAAGTCTCTTCCTACCATTCCTGCTCCCAGCAATATCACCAACAACACTCATGGACTCAATTCTCTCGACTTTGAAGGAGACTTTCTCTGACACTGTTGAACACTTAGCACCCAAACGACGAATAGCTCTAAGCTCTACAGATTCTTCAGCCTCGAAACCCCGACTTCTCGGATTGCAGAGAACTGGCAACACAGCTAAGAGAAACGCATTACGTGCGAAGAGACACCGAGACTGTGACTCTTCATTCCACCCCATCGAGTGGCTCGACAAAGTCCTTGAGACCTCTATTTTGACGCGCACCCCTCTGGAGCCCTTTCCCTATTTTTGCAAAGTCCCCGTCAGCAAAATGGAGGCTGCCACCAGCAACGTCACCCCTATTCGCGTTCACCTCCGTCACGGAGACAAACTCAAACCCGGCCAGCCCCGACCTAAGGCGTCTTACCCCGGGCTCAAGGCGGCGCTGCAGGACATCTGCGACAATTTTGGTGACATGTTCTATCGCTGGGCCGAATATCACATCAAAGAGAAAGCCATATACCTCTACCCTGTGGATCAGCGACCCATGGTCGACCCTGACACAATCGTCTTCAACCTACAGCTAGCTCGCAATGCATGGGGCAGGGTTGACAGAGTTCCTGCTGCCCCTATTTCAGACCACAACAACAACAGCAACGAAGAACACCGTCCGGCTACCCCAGTATCAGACAACGAGGAGGATTTCGAGGGGGAAGAGTACGAATACTACTCGGACAAATATTCCGACTCTGACGATTCGTCTGCGACAACTGACCAAGACTATTACAATGAGTTGATTGCGGAGGCGGAAATGAACAACGACGACAACAGTAATGCCGACGCAGACACTTGGGTCAACCTTACTGCGGCTGACTTCGAGAAGCGTGCTGGTGAGGACCTAGACATGAACATCAATATGGACCAGGCTCTCGATGACCTCCAAACGGATGAAGGCACGGAGGAGAAGACGGGGAAGGCTTAGGGGCCTCCCCATTACGCCTTCATCCTCGATCCCGACTTTCCGCCCGCGGAGAGCACAACAGAGACGGATGTGGACACGGACACGGATATGGATATGGCTTCAAGATTGGGATTTTGAGGAGTACAAGCAAGCAAAGGCGTCTGAAGGCATGACTCCATTTGTAGAATGATACCCAGGGTGATTGGTTTTTTCATGTTTTAGGCTCCTAGGAGATGGATGGGGCAAGCATATCAGCGAGGGAAGAGATCAGGTTACAAAGGGATTCCACGATATGGTGGTCGGCTAAGAGGCTGTCTCTTCTGACTGATGGTTTGAAGATAGGGGATCCGTGAAGAAGGAGGAAGGACGTCTACACTGGATAGGCATAAGATAACACAGAGTATGTTATGGAAAAGACTGAAACCAACTTGGCTATACCTACTGCCGTGACTCGTAGTGTAGAAAAAGTGCATGCTAGACAACATCTTCAGCTCAGCCTTTTGCGACTCTAGTTTTCTTTGGCTGTACTTCCTCTTCCAAGTTCCTTACTGACTTACTTCTCTTATATGACCCTGTCTTTCACTGGCGTATTTCTTCGGCCGATAGAGGGCTATAGGTATGTTTCTTTTTTCGTCTTCATCAAGAATATAATTCAACAGAGGGGACAAGACTGCCAGAGCACATCTAGTAGGAATGGGATAGCTTAGAAAACAAACAATGGGTGTGACTCAGAGTTGTCGATAAGCTTGTGATCGAACCTTATACGAAGAGGAAAAATTAAAGGGGAGCTTGTAACTATTCGGAGTCCCTATAATATAGTGGGTCAATGCTAAGACGGAGATGTGGTTGGGGAGGTTCGCAGTGCTGTCAAAACCAGCTGTGGACAACTGACCACTAGGTAGGCTCTAGACATGGGCGTTATTTGCGATCTACCTCTTGGAGCTTCAGCCGAGATACCGATGTTCGGTCTAGCAGCTCACCATTTACCACAGAAACGATTGTCTTGTCTCGCCTAAGGAGCTTTATATCTCCTACTTCTACTTTTGAATTCCATTTGACATTTACTAAAATCCCTACGGCCTTCACTCTTGGACTTCCTACACCGAGATTCTGAGACATAGCCAACTGTCAAAACTCGAGCAGCAGAGGATCAGGGCTCGGCATCCCCTCACAAGGAGACACAGTTCGAACTTGGGATCGAGACGAGTGGCCAATTGAAAAGGAGAGGGAATTCAAGTGAAATTCAGGGAAAGATGGCATCCCAACTCCCAACCCAGATCGCCGAACTAGTGCAAACAGCACACATAGTCCGGCACCCATCACCCACGCACGACCTCAACCCATCAACAGCAGCATCTCGCAAAGAGCCCGTCTACGCCGAGCCCGCATCCGTCTCCATCTCCCACCACTCTTCCTCAACTTCCACTTCCACCTTCCACTCTCAATCCGAGACACGTTCCCAACAATCCTACTCCCATTCTTCCAGCCAACAACAGCACTCTATAGACGACATCGATGACGACGACGATGATGAAATCCCCATAAGCGTCCTCCGGCCCGTACCCCGTCGTGGCGAAGACGGCGGCGGTTCCCGTGGATTGTCGGGCAGAGGGAGAGGGAGAGGGGGACGGCCACAACCACATCTACCGCCCATGCCGGACCTGCGGTTCGAGCAGAGCTATCTGCATAGTATTGCGGGGGCCCAGAGCTGGGGGGCGGTTGCGTGGATTACGGTTCGAGATCAGGTATGTTCAAAACCTATAAACCAAGCCTTCATAGTCTGGGGTCGGGGGAGACTGAATGAATGGGCATATACTATCGATAATGGCCGGATAAGTAACTGACTGGCTCTTGTTTTTTGAAATAGGTAATGATGCCCCTAGCCCAAGGCGTCCTATATAACCTCGCCATCGTCGGCTGGCAGCACTGGAACCGGAACGCCCAGCTTAGTGGGTCCTCGGTTGGGGCGCGTGTTCGCCGATGGTGGTATGGCGTTAATAATTGGCCGTTGCCGGACAATGTGCGGAAGGCTTAAGCTGAAGTTTAAGCCTTGGAGAAGGAGAGATGTACTCAGGTAGGGTGCTTCGAGGGGAAGCAGAGTAAGAGAGCGAGGCAAGAGAAATAGGTAAAGACCGTGGAAGAAGGATCGTTGTACACTATTCTATTCGAATATCTGTCTATACTGCGTGGATATAGGCATACCATTTGCGGGAAGCTGAAGATAATAAAACATATTGTACGATCAGTTTCGTTTAGATCTATCTGTCAATATCATCCGCGATGAGCTTGGCCACAGGAGCCAAGAAATGCATGGGGGTTTCATCCTCACATTCACGAAAAGCAAATCAAGAGTATTTGTGTGCAATCAGTAATCCCTACAGTACAAGGACTATCTGTTCTGCTGCTCCATCTAACAAAGGTTGTTGCCCGTTGGCATTTTCCATACCATACCACCTACAACAGACCAGTTCTTTCACTTCTTCCCTACCTGCTGATACCATCGCGTCTCCGCCATGCCAGGCGAGACGACATCAGTCCGTCTGAAAATACAATATCTTTTCATCGTCATCCTCTGCAGCCCTGTATCACTTTGGTGTCAAAGTGTAATTACCATAGAATTATAAGTACATCTTCAGGGTCCCAAAGCGAGTATCGGCGTGTTGCGAGAGGGAAAAGGGGGAGAAGGCACAGCAAAAGTTGCCACCCGTTGTCATGGACAAAATCCTCTATCAATGCCGATGATCCATTCGTCATACAGGGAAAACGCAAAACACCAACATGTAGTATCCGGTGGAGTATTCCCCTTATTCTTCCGTCCCTCTTTTCTGTCTGTTTGTCTATGATAGCGGGATAAAAACAAGACGTGACAGAGAATGAAACTCTCGAACAGATAGACAGAGGCCAAGGAGGAAAGGTGGTGATTAGGTGTAGAGCACAATAGAAAGCAACACCCATAACCGGCTGCCTGATTTGGTTGTCATTGATTTTGCAACCTGCCACAGACAAACATTCCCGGCGTTTTAAACGCCGAAAACAAAGTCCTCTCATCATCGAAGGCCATCACAGCACGCTGCTCAGTTACTGAGTGGCTTCGAAAACGCCTGCTCCCGCATAGTCTTATCCGGGCTCTCTCTGAAAGCCAAAGGGGCGGATTGCTGCAGGGTATTCAGATGGGGAGTTGCAGGTGGGTGAGCGGCTTCTGTGGTTGAAGGCTCTGGTGTTTTGCGCTTCTTGCTAGTTGGCGCAACAGCGATGCTCTCTTCGTTCTTCGTCGGAGTATCTGCGGCAGCCTTCTCTGCATCACCACCGCCTCCGTCGTATCGGAACTGATCGAAGTTGACAGAGGCACCGTCAGACTTGGGCGAATACTTCAACTTGACTACTAAGCTCTGGGGGCTCGCATCTGCGAGATCGACTTCATCGTCACCCATGGCTTCATCCTCGTCGTCGAAGTCATCTTCCTCTTCACTGTCTGCGTCAGGGATGTGGTCGTCCTCTTCATCGTCACCGAGATCGGGCTCACTCTCATCCTCGTCATCTTCATCGTCGTAGGATTTAGATCCCCGGCTCTTCTCCTGTGTATCCCATCCATTCGTGCCGTGGTTGACTGCTGCAGATCGTCTGGGTCTGCCACCTGGGCCGACAGAAGGCTCTTTGGACAATCGGCCCTCACTACCCTGGTTGGGGTTTGTAGTGATGATGTTGTTGGATGCATCAACAGTCATGCGAGAAGGCGCCTTGACTTGGCGTCCGCTGGCGGTAGTGACGGGACCAGAGGGCTCGGCAGGTGTATGCGTACCGGTGTTGCGGGTTGAACGCCGGTTAGTTGAGTCAGAGGCAAAGAAGTCCTCATCATCAGAGTAGGTATACTTTATTCTCTTGCCTCGCGTGCGGCCCTCATAGACAGAGAATCCAGGCTCGGGGCGCTTGAACTGTTCCTTACGCTGGAGGCGGTACTCGCGGCGCTTTCGCTTCTCGTCAGTGGCCTCGAAGCGGGGGACTGCGTTCAACATCTTATGGGCGAGCTTCTTTGCTTTTGGGCCACCATCGACGGTCTGCAGCTTGTCGCAGAGGGCGTTGAGCTCCTCGATGCTACCGGCAACACTCCGCCATGTACGGTTGAAACCGGCAGGGTTACTCTCGCGATATACTCGGAAATGGGTGTCGTCTAAACCTTCGACCAGGAAGTATCGGCGCTTGTCACTATCAGAGCCCCAGGGCTGGACGGACAAAGGTTGGTTGAGGTCGTCTTCGTGTCGGTTCTGTTTGTAGGATTGGTTGATGATGCCTTTGACGACTTCGGACGACGACAAGGTCCAGATCACGAGAGTGCGGAGTAATGTCAACTAGAAATTTCACGATGTTATTAACATGATTCAGGCCGAAGTTGTTGGAATGGAAGGGCATGGATGGGTGTAGAGGCTGGGCACGTACTCGCTCGGTGGGATTCATGGTGCTGAAGTTCTTGCCGCCCGACAGTGGGTTCTTGTGCTCCCAATTTTTTGCCCACTGATTCTTATGGGAGGAGATGGCATCTTCGAGGGCCCGATTGTAGTGTCCAGGTCTGGATCAATTGATTATTAGCACCACTGCGCATAGAGAAGAGAATAGGGAGGATTGGGGGTAGGTATTGCGTCATACTTGACATCTTGCTTGCGATTCAACAGAAGACCCAACACAGCACAGAGAAAATGCTCCACACGCTCTCCAGGCACAGATTCAGTAACATCTCGCTCTAGTTCTTGAGGTCCGAAGTTGGCAAGGGACTTGGGGAGGGCTTCGGAAAATCGGCTTCGGAACATGACAATAAACTGTAAGACAGCCAGTTAGCTCGCGAACGGACGCGACACAGCGCGTTTTCCACGCGATAATACTTACAGCAATGTCCGGGTTATCAGCTAGAACATAATCATGGGGAGGGGACGGTGATCGCTTGCGTGGTGGTGTCGAGGGCTTGCGCTCCAGTTCGGGCGGTGTTGTACCCTGGGGTAGCTTGTGAAAGAACTTGAGGATACCCTTCTCGCGCTTTAGTTCCACGTCCTCCTCGTCGACAGAGGGCGCCGATGACAGAGAGTCAATAGACGAGAGCTCACTAGACTCGTCGTCGGCCATGGTCACTCGCTTTTACGGCGTTGATATTGGTGTCGGCGCAGAAAAAGTACAAGGTGGATGGGAGATGATAGACTGGGATGGTAGATGCGGGAGATGGAATGTGGAGGTGAGAGCGAGGTTGGCAATGGCCTCGCAATTTTGGTACCCACGCTAATAAAAAGCTTGAGCCGCATATCAATCAGCACAATAGGTGATAGGCCAACCATTTGTCTTTCCCCGAGCTATCTATCTTACGGTCCTTATATCTATTCCTTGAGACCCAGTCCTTGACCCAAACCATGAACGAGGGGGGAAGCCATGTTATGTCTCCCTCCCTTGGAGATTACCTTTGTTCTTTCTCTATTCATCCACATCAATTACCCCCTCATCATCGTTCCTTTCCAGCTGTTCCCGTGATGATAGAGAGAGCAAAGTGACAACAGACTCTGTACCCAATTCACGCCGGCTATCTCCAGCGCCGGTGACCGGAATGCCGTAGTGCATAGCACTGTGAAGCTGCTTTTCCCCTTTGATGATCTGTGGAATCGTGTGGTTGAGGGGAAACTGGCTCATCCTACCATGTATTCTGACATGGAAGACGCCATCATTGTGGCTATCCAAGGCTTGTCGATAACCACCCTATGACATATTCACGAATCCTAGTAAACCACAAAAGAGGTAAGATTTTGCAAGAATGACTGAATTGATTGAATACATACCATGTCTCTTTACCTTTTGTAAAGCTTTCCAGTGCTTTGTAGATATTCGGCTATAAGCACGCACCCCGACCAAAATGTAGCCGGTATGGATGGGTTTGTCGCCCAGGTCCACCTTAGCTTGGGAGAGCATTGTTCGTGGGATCGGCACCACCAGAAATGATTCCGATCTACAACTTGAGGCTATCACCAACATGGAAATGCCCCCATATCTCAATTTCAATGGAGGTGTCAATAATGGCCTCATCGTGGTAGATTCAAGGGCCCAGAAAAATGCAACCCAGTCATCAAATCAGATATTCGGTACCGCTCACAAGCCAAATAAAGCAAGCGCAGTCATGCCGCATTGAGACATTGCTTGGCTTGATGATATCGTTGCTCACACGGTCGCGACGTTGAAGAGATCGACTCAGATATGGCAATGCACACAATGCCAATGATGCAGTTCTCTGCCTAGGCAAATCCGGAAAATATTCCTTTTCCCTAGGGTACAAGAGGCTATATGTGATCGTTTGACAGAAACGAACCATAGCCATGGAGGCTGGAGACGCAGACTTGTTGGGTAGGCACTGAGAGGGTATCACCTCAATCAGGCAATGGCTGAGGGCATGTCAAGGGCATGTTGAGCAACCAAGTTGCCATGATAGTCGGCTTTCACAAAAGTGATTGTTGAATCTGATTGTGCAATAATTAACATGTCTGTTGATGATCACTGATCAGATTGATGGCCTCGCAGTCTTGAGGTTGGCTGCATCTGCTGCGCGTTGAGCCAAGTATGATAAGGAGTATTGCTCAACCGAATCGTACCCACATTCTCATCCAAGCACCGCAGCAACATTCACCAAAAAGCCAACCATGACCAGGAGATCAAACACGTGTGATTATCCACGCACTGCATATTGGCTTTGGATGAGTCATTATGGTGGTGGCATAACTCGTTGTCATGAAGACCCTGGCATTATGAGGACATCAATAGTTCCAATGTACTCATTGAGATGATATGAGCATCACTATAGATGCTGGAGTTGTAAGGCCAATGGTTGCTGATCCATCGATAGAGATGCGCCGGGAGGGGACAATGATGTTGTTGCGAGATGCTCAAAATGAACAGGTGTGGTCCAGGCTTGGTGTTGGGCGAAGTGGAGACTCGGCGGGGATGAATCAGAAAATGTAGCCCACCCGCTCAGCCCACTAAAGCTGGCAATTGAGAACAGCTGCCGGTCCCGAGACCGCCACCAGCTAAAACTCTTTTCTTACCAAAATTCATGGGGAACCGAAATGATAAAGGGAAAGTTGCAACGATGAGTTTTAGAGGTAGGATGTACTTCCGGATGACTCAATAATAACGTGACAAAGGGCGTGATATATAAAAAAAATTGCCCGAGTAAATGTAACTTGTGGATCGCCGTCCCACTAATCCGCAAATTCCCAGTGCCTGCCTGCCCGTGTGTCAGTCAGTCGGTCAATTCATACCTACCTACGTAGTGTCCTCTTCCGCCGCCCGCTACTCCCACCTATTAGTCGCCGTCTCTCACGAGATTATTCCTCCCACAACTACACAACTTTTATTGCTCCTTTTCTGTAGAAGAGTCCATCAACTGCGTTCTACATTTCTCCCCGACAAGAAACTCCCCTCCTTCTAGCTCACTCATTGTCTCTACGACAAGCCCAACATGAGTGACGCTGCAGCGACTGAGGCCGAGAAGAATGTAAGTAAAGAGTTGTGCCATTGCCTCCAAGTGGGCTCAAGCACATGGCCCCTCCCCAGCCCTGCCCTTTCTTGCTGGACTGACTAACATGTTCTGCTTTGTAGATCGAGATATGGAAGGTTAAGAAGTTGATCAAGCGCCTCGAGGCCGCGCGAGGCAACGGCACGAGCATGATCTCCCTAATTATTCGTATGCATATTTAACCCCTCCCCCGCTTTCGATGCGCCTTCACTGACATGCCGCTAGCTCCCAAGGATCAGGTCTCTCGTATCTCAAAAATGTTAGCTGAAGAATATGTATGTTAGCCCCCTTTCCTGTCATCATCGCCCTTGTCGTCGGTGTCATCCTCATTGTCTACCCTACTCCTTGCATTTGCTAACAAAGATCTATGTATTAGGGCACTGCCTCCAACATCAAGTCTCGCGTCAACCGACAGTCCGTCCTCTCGGCCATCACGTCCACCCAGCAGAGATTAAAGCTCTACAACAAGGTCCCTCCCAATGGTCTCGTCGTATACTGTGGTGAAATCTTGACCTCAGAAGGCAAGGAGCGAAAGGTCAACATCGACTTCGAACCCTTCAAACCTATCAATACTTCACTGTATCTCTGTGACAACAAATTCCACACCGAAGCATTAGCCGAACTCCTCGAGTCCGACCAGAGATTCGGCTTCATCATCATGGACGGTAACGGCGCTCTCTTCGGCACTCTCAGCGGAAACACACGTGATGTTGTTCACAAATTCTCCGTTGATCTGCCCAAGAAGCACGGCCGTGGTGGTCAGTCCGCCCTTCGTTTCGCCCGTCTTCGAGAGGAGAAACGGCACAACTACGTCCGCAAGGTAGCCGAGTTGGCTGTCCAGAATTTCATTACCGCCGACAAGGTCAACGTCGCCGGTATCATTTTGGCTGGTTCCGCTGATTTCAAGAACGATCTCAATGCCTCCGACATGTTTGACAACCGACTGCAAACCAAGGTCATCAAAGTTGTCGACGTCTCCTACGGTGGAGAGAACGGCTTCAATCAGGCAATCGAGCTTTCTTCCGAGACTCTTGGCAATGTCAAATTTATTCAGGAGAAGAAGTTGATTGGCAAGTACTTTGAGGAAATCAGCCAGGACACGGGTAAGGTCTGCTACGGTATTGAAGACACCCTCAAAGCCCTCGAGCTTGGCGCCGTCGAGATCCTCATTGTCTTCGAGAATCTCGAGATTACTCGGTATGTGCTCAAAGATTCAAGTGGCTCGGAGAATATTCTCCACTTGACCAAACAGCAAGAGGCTGCCGACCGCGACCGAGCCCTGTTTATGGACAAAGAAACGGGTCAAGAAATGGAGGTTGTCTCAACCGACTCATTCCTAGAGTGGATTGCCGAGCACTACAAAGATTTCGGCACTAATCTTGAATTTGTGTCGGATCGATCAACTGAGGGTAATCAATTCGTAAAGGGCTTCGGTGGAATTGGTGGCATTCTACGCTACAAGGTTAACTTCGAGCAGTTAGCTGAAGTAGATGACGATGACGACTACTATGACGATTGACAGGTCAGTCAATACTCCTGAATCTAAAAAACAACATCCATCCATCTTCAATGTTATCATGCGCATTCTCGGGTGATCATTAGGTTGGACCTGGTCGCCAATTAGTACTCTTATTCAGTCTTCTTTATCTCTGTGCCAGTACTAACTGACACCAAATAGCTCGAAGAGTCCTTCATCAACACTGAGGGACAATCTCAAGCAGTCACATCTAACCTGGCCAAAACCCTAGAGGATAAGACGGCCCTTCGGTCCCAAGAGCCTGTACCGGTAGAGGCCGCGGCGGCGCCGAAGGGAAGCGCAAGATCATACGCCCAACGGCGTCTTCAGAAGGTCGGCCCTGCGACCTCGGAGCACACTGCTAGACAGGTTGCGACTCCGAGCCCGCTTCGCTCCATGATGACAGCTTGAGTTTCACCGCAGTGAATCAAAGGTACGTTGTACTTCCTATCTTCCTTGGCATTGGCTCACCAATTTCCTAGACACCACACGCGAGTGTGAAAGTATAACCACCATTTAGGGGTTTTTTTCATCACGGGGCTATCCACTTCGCCAGTAGGCCCATACAGCCCCTGAGAAATCATGTTGTGCCTTTCTGAATCTTTATTACCTACTCTCTTCCATGCCTGCAGGCTGCACTCCTGAGTGCTCTCAGAATCAAGGCAGCGCCAGCAACAACTATCACGGTTCAGCAGAGGAGTAGTACTTTACACTCTTTACATCTAGATTGCAATAACACTAAACACTCCCCATAACATTGTGTTCTTAACGCTTGAGTCATGTCGGAATTTATATAGTACGTGGTTGAGAACCGTGTGGATGTGTGGGTTTCCTATGCGTAGAAGTTCAATGTGAAGCACCAAAACTAATAAATAAAACTCCACCTTCCAACACAACTCTGTCCAATCCACCGTCGCCTTGGGTTTAACGACGGCCTTTCTCAACCTGCAAATTCCCGACGAGGGAGTACCTTAATCACAATACACGTCACTTCGGCATGATTTTCTTTCCTTTCTGCTATCCCCAACTTAGTAGCCAAGATCCTTGATGCTGCTCATATAGCTCTGACAGCTCGCTTTCCATGAGCTGCTTTTCATTTCTGAACTCCGTTTATCGGCGGTCCAGTAATGGTCAAAGAGGAGCAGAACTCAAGGCGAAATCAACATAATTTCAACTTCGAATCGAATATTTCTCCAATCGAAAGAATCGAAAAGGGGATTCTATACCATGACGTCGAGCCAACAGGGAGTAGCGCATATGGCGAGCGTGGGGTCAAAACTCAGGGTCTGCTTTCTTGGTCCCGTCGCTTCTTATACGCACCAGGTAAGAATTGGAGTCGGTGATGATCTGAGCAACGCGCTGCCTCCTCTTATCGCTGCGTTTTCAAAATATTTTGATATTTTTATGACAATGCGTGAATGATTTATTAACTGCTTATGCAGGCCACGTTAAAAGCCTTCCCGGCAGACCGATATGACTTAATACCCGTGACGACTATCAAGGGTGCGTACATACTATCTCGTTGTGAAAATATGCATTTACACAACTGTGAAGAGAGAGGGGGATCTCATGATGCTCTAGATTGCCGATCGTTACGGTGTCTTTATTTATTCAATGATGGCCTCATACTGGCTGAATAACAAAAAGGAGAAAAAAAAACTAATCACTGGGCAAACCAGACATCTTCGACACAACCAACTCCGGCACCGCCGACTACGGCGTCGTGCCCTTCGAGAACTCGACCAATGGCTCCGTGGTCTTCACGCTGGATAACTTCGCGGACCGCGATGGTGTCTATGGGGAGTTGAATGTCTGTCGCGAGATCTACCTCGACGTGCACCATTGCTTGCTGGGACGCAAACCTCGTTCAACTTCCACGGGGGCAGGGGAAGAGGACCTATCCCGCATCCGCCGCATCTACTCCCACCCACAAGCCTTCGGGCAATGCACCAAGTTCCTGCGTTCCCGCCTCCGCGGCATCGAGACAGTCGACGTGAGCTCAACGTCGCGAGCCGCCGAGCTCGCGGCGCAGGATACTTCCGGTGAGAGCGCGGCGATCTCTTCGGCCGCCGCGGCGGAACTAGTGGGGATCGATGCTTTGGTAAAAAATATCGAGGACAGGAGTGATAATACGACGCGGTTCTTCGTCTTGAGGAAGGGCACGGAGACGCCGATTCTGGCTTCTGGGAATGGGCCCGGTAGCTTGGAAAGACTAACAGCGGCCGAAGGAGGAGAAGGGGAAGGAGAGGAAGCAGACAAAATCCTCCTCGCAAAGACGAAATCCCTCCTCTCCTTCACTGTCCCGCACCGCAGTCCCGGCGCGCTCGCCGACGTCCTGTCGTGTTTCCGGCGCGGCGGGTTGAACCTGACGAGTATCAACAGCCGGCCTGCACTCTCTTCCCCTTCCCCTTCAGCCCCGGGCACAGGAAGTACGACAGCCGCATCCTTCGAATACGTCTTCTTCGTCGAGTTCGAAGGCCACCGGTTCATCGACCGCCGGGGCCGCGTTGCCGGCGTTTTGGCCGAAGTCGCTAGCGTTGCGAGGACGTCTCGGTGGTTGGGGAGCTGGGAGAACATGCTTGTGGCGTCTACTAAGAACGCGGCTTGAGCAATTCCGGATCTGGGGTTTGATACTGACAAGGGTGGGATGACTAGCTTGTTGGAATTATTTTTAGCGACATTTCATTCTGAGATTCATAGATAGAAATGGGGTTGGTTATGTCTCACATAGGTAGGCTTGGGAAGCGGATGGGAAAATCGAGTTCAAGGAAACCGGGCTACCGGGAATAAGAAAAATGCTGATAACAAAGGAGCAGAAAATGTTTCATTGGGGATTATATTCATGGGATAGGCAGACGGACTTGTTGTTAGAGCTGCTAGGCAGATGAGTATACAACTCTAGGAAAGAGGTAGTACAGCATACGATCGTTGAGGGGCTCGTGATCTTTACTTGCGTTGACGATTACAAATCTACTCTTGCATTGTAGTAGTCTTGATCAAATTCCGGTTCTGCTCTGCCATCTTTGGTATATTGAGGCAGACATCGCTACAGCAGATTAAATGCTCGTCGAGTTTGAGTTTCCCCATCTCTTCAGCTCGTCACAGTCACACCCAAAAACGGAAGATGCAGCATTGGGACAGTAATTGAACATTTTAAAATCGATTACTCCAACCTAACCTCGGGGCCTTTCCCAGCCTGCCATTCTAGATTATACTACAGGAATTACAGAAAGGGTTTGTATGTGGACTTTGTGTTGTTTGTTTGCGGATCTCCATGTTGTTGATGGTGGGGTCTCATGTCTTTCAAAGAGAGCCTGCGATGAAAGTATCTGGTGTTGTTGTGACGGGGGTTTTGCTTTCCACATGTTCTGCGCTGTCTGATTATGACGAGAAGTAGAAGTTCTCGTTGGGTGTACGGCCGCGGAGGAATTGCGGCTCGCTTCCCCTGCAGTAGATATCTTCGAACAGAATCTCGGGCTTTGTCTCGGGGACGGCCATGGCCTCAGCAGCGGCGACTTCCTCGTTGACGTGAGCGCGAGCCTCCTTGTCGATACCCTTGAGCTCGTCCTCGTTGCAGACACCCCAGTCCAAAATCTTCTGCTTGAGGCCAGCAATGGGGTCGTTGGTGGATCGCATGCGCTGGATCTCCTCGCGGGTTCGGTATGTGGTGCCGGGGTCGGACATGGAGTGACCACCATATCGGTAGGTGACGTACTCGAGGACGAGGGGTCCGTTCTCAGCTACAGCCCAATCCTTGCCGTACTTGACAGCAGCCTTGACAGCGAGGACGTCCATACCGTTGACCTTGAGACCGGGGATGTACTGACCACGCTTGTAGTAGTCGGTGAGAGCGGAAGATCGGTTAGCAGCGGTCCCCATACCATATTTGTTGTCTGCAAGAACCGTTAGTGTTTTGTGGTGGCAAAAACCCCAAGAATTGATAGCTCAACATACTCTCGCAGCCGAAAAGGGCAGGAAGGCCCCAGAGCTTGGCCATGTTGAAGGCCTCAAAGACCTGGCCCTGATTGCTGGCACCGTCACCGTAGAGGATGACGGAGGCATTCTTGCGGCCCTTGTACTTCTGTGCAAAGGCTAGACCAGCACCAACAGGGACTTGAGCACCAACAATACCGTTGCCACCGTAGAAACCCTTGCTGAACATGTGCATAGAGCCACCCTTGCCGTAGGCGATACCCTCACGACGGCCGAGCAATTCACCAATGATGGATCGTACGGAAGCACCACGCATCAGGGCAAAGCCGTGGCATCGGTAGGCAGTGATGACATCATCCTCCTTCTCCAGAGCGTGCTCGATACCGACGGCAACAGCCTCTTGTCCGGTCGACAAGTGGCAAAAGCCGCGGATCTTCTTCTCCTTGTACAAACGGTCGGCAGCCATCTCCATTTGTCTGATGATGTGTCAGTGGATGAATGCAGAGTGCTGTATGTCTTAAGATCCTTACCTGACCGTCACCAGGTCGTAGTACATCTGCCTGAGCTCCTTCTTGGTGACATCGAGGGTGTAGGCCGGGGGGTCGATCTCGTATGTCTCGAAGCTCTCGTCGCTCAGGGTGACCTGGAAGGGCTTGTCGTCGGCATCGGGGACGTTGTCGGCATGGGCAGAGGCGGCATTGGTGGTGACGGTTCGCAGAGCAGTGATGGTCGAGGGCCTGACAGTGGGAGCAGCTCTTGCGCGCACCAGGGGCGCGGTGGCTTGGGGAACTCGCAGCGCACGCGAGAACATGATGGATGACTCCGGACAACACAGACAGGCAGACAGACAGACAGATACACGCAAACAAAGGAGAAGAGGAAGGGGTGTATCAATCAACTCTCGTCAATTAAAAACTTGACAGGCTCGAGAGATGAGAGTTCGAGGATGAGGTATGTAGTAAGCTTCGTGGGTGAGCAACAAAAGGGAATTGGATTTAAAAATGGAGCTCCGACCAAGAGATAATAGGTAGTAGAGACGAAAAGAAGTCGCTCAACAAATTATCTGCTCCAATTGGTCTTTCCCACTTTTCCCACCGCACCCCCTGTATCGGGGACCCTTCAAATCCCTCAAGCAGCCTAGCGTATCCCGTGGTACAGGTGACGGATTCCCCACCACCTCCGATAACATCCTATATCTACATGTAGAGTATATACTTCTTCCATCATAGCATTCCTATTTTCTAGCCCAGTTCATTCTGATAATATGGAGTGATTGAAGACATCAGAATTGAGAAAAATAATTCATTTACATTTCATACATTGTGCAGTACACAATGTTATGTGTGTTCTGGGGTATTAATAAACTCACCAGATAATAAAGCCGTCAAATGTCATCCATCGTCCACAGTCAGATGCCCTCATTAAAACCCATCATAAAGACTAATAAGAACACGATCCGTTCCAACTCCAGATCGGGCAAATCGCTTTCTTGTCACAAGAGTTTCCAAAGCCCACTGATACTATTAGCACTCTTATCGTGCTGTTTTTGCCGCCTTTCTTTTCCTTGTGCCGTGTGTCTTGAAAAGCCTAGAGGCCGAACCCATATATGCTCTGAACCAGAATGTCCTTAGGTATACCGTAAATCATGTGCATTCGTATCCTTCCGAGTACTCCAATTGATGGTGCCGTTCTGTATCGCTCAAAGTGAGAGAGATAATGAGACAAGGTAAAATTTAAGAGCTTCTAGTGCGCTTCTGTCTCCGTTGCATGCCGTCGTCATCGTCATTATCCTCATCTTCACCGTCGCTATCGTCTCGAGCCCGGCCTCGGTCATTCCCCTTCTTAATTGAGATCAGACAGCCTTGTTCTTTCAGCCTCTTAGTAAGCGCGGTACTAGCTTTCATCCCGGGGAAGTCTTTCGCGTTGTATACCGTGAACACGTCACTCATCACAATTGCTGCTACAGGAATCCTGTTGCCCGGCTTCGAACCTGGATCTAGCACGACGAAGCTGAACTGGAGACGGAACGACCCTGGTGTGCGGCATGATAGATCGGGGAAGCAGAAGAAGCAGCCTTCCTCGTCGTTTTCGTCGGAACCCATGAAAGGCGACGACACCACCGTGCCCATCAATCTCCGCTGCGCACGGTAGTCCTCTGGCATAGACGAGACATCCTGATCTCCTGCTTCGTTCCATATAGTGCAGTGCATAATCGAAAATCTCTGCGCTAACCGAGCCCTGGCATCGTTTTCTGGTGTACTGGAATCCGCTATGCTGACCTGTACAATGGGAGGAGGGTCGATAACTCTACGGTCCCTCTCGCCAAATCCGCAGGATCTCGCTGCCACGGGTTGCTGGCGAACTGTGATCTGAAAAATTGAACTCATATCAGGCAACTCAGGCTCGCGTATAGCCTGCTTCCCTTTAGCCTTCTCAGACATGCTAGCATTTTGCTGCTCGTTGCTCAGAAGGTCGGCTATCTTCATCCTTTCTGGACCACGTGGTTCGGAAGGTGGTGTATAAGTTTGACGAGGCGAATTGCTCTCGGGAGAGGTGAGGGTGGGAGCGTCCTGTGGGTTTCTCATCGGTGGCATTTCCATATAAGATGCGGGCCGTGATGGTTCGTGCATGTGCGTAAACTTAGGAGGGGAAACTGAAACAGTCGCTGGTGAAGGCTTTTGATCCCCAGGGAGTGGCCTGTGTCGAGCATGAACTAACATATCTTCTGATCGGTCGCTCGTCGTTGACGAATGAGAGGGTGATAAGCGACCACTGAGCTGAATGACTCTCCTGCCGTTAAGTCCATTTCCGTGGATCTGGGGCTCTGTTATTGGGCCTGGTGCAGGTCGGTGTAGAGGTATCGATGTTCCCGCGCCGTAGGCCTCCCGGGATGAGGCATGGCTGTTATATGCATGCTCCCGCGCACTCGGGACGGTCTGATGGTGTTGGGGGTCGTTAAACAGGCTCGAAGGCGGGGGCAGGCGTAAACCCTGCGGGCTCTGTTCTGGAGGATAGAACGGCCCCTGTCGTGGACCACCATAAATGTCATGACCCCAGGAATCCAGCGGCCTTGTCATTGTATTCAACATGGCTTTCGCAAGGCTCTACTGCTGTGATGCAATAAGTGCTCGACAGCAGCAAGCCGCATGAAGACAGCGAGGCAGACAGAATACGATATATCCAGAGATCGAGAATTAGATGGATCTATAGCCGATTCCAATTGCCCATCCCAAGTAGGAATAGGATAAGATCAACAATGCCAAACTATCGGTCGTCAGATTCGGGGCAGGTGTACTAAAGTCTAGCTCAAGCGAAAAAGCAAAACTTGTGGCTGTCGACCAATCCCCCCGGAGATGGCTCTTTGTCGGAAAAGACGATATCTGCTGGTGTCAAGAGGGACGAGTTGACGCCACCTACGTGGAGAAATCTATTCTGAGGAACATTTGCTGAAGCTAAGGATTTAGGTGGATGGGAGCAAATTGGATATATACTAAGACAAGTGATGGGATTTACCGTCCGCGTGGTCTAGCACCGGTTACGAGGATGTTTGATGTTCTGGCAGTAGTGAGATGGAAGAGTAGATGGAGGAGGGACACTTCGTTGGGTTGGCCATTAGAAATATTGGAAGTCAAAAGGTGTGCTTGGGGAACAACAGCACAAGGGCCGTTCCGTTCAAGCTCACGGCATGTGATAGATACCGGTGAGAATGCACCTGCGGATATGTTGGCAGAAAGTATTTGGTACGGTGAAGGGTACAGCTCATCAGCTCGCTGTGTTTTTTGTGTCTTGTCTTGGTACAATTAATTACGGGCTGAATGCTGAGCGGGTACCTACCTCTTGATTAGGATCAATGGTTCTGAAGAGGTTAGATGATATATGCTTGTTACTTACTACTATTTATCGAGTACCTACAAGTATTATAGCAGGGCAGGTTCCAAGACGCCATCATTCAATTCAGGAGGTAACGCATCGATCTACAGACAGCCGGACCTACCGGATGCAGTCTAGGGTAGGTAGGTTTGTACTTGTCAAGATCTATTATGGTATGCATCCCGCCTGTTTCAGCAGCACCCCACCAAGCGGTACGTGCCGGGGGGGAATCCCAACTATTCCACCCGCAGCCAGTATAAGCAGAAGTAAGCATTGAAGGGTTCAGAGATAGTCGAAGATGGGAAATGAAATATCCTCTTGTCTGACAATTAGTGGAGGTTGATCAAGGATTTATTAATGATTATGGTGTCGGCGTATACTATTCCACGGATGGACAGAAATAAGTAGAATAAACCGAGTATTCGGGCCCTGTGGAGTGCATGTGTCCGCCCAGCGCCTCCGCGCTCTCCGCTGTGTCCTCTCCCCATTGCGCCAAGGACCACCACACCTTAAATTCTCCTTTTGTTCATGTATCCCGTCTTCTGGGTTGGAGATCGGGCATCCTGGCCGGCCCCAGACAGCACCAGCAGGAGGATTCCTAAAACCCTGTCGATTCAGCCATCGCTTGGTCTCATTGCTTCAGAGCTAAATATCCGTGCCGTCTCACTGATCCTACTATACAGCCTGATGTCCCGTGCGATATGCGTCTTTAACGGGCTTCCATGCAGGCCTCATCGAATCGCATGCCGTCCCGCCCACGCCACCTCTTCAGTGCAAACATGACCATTTTTCAACCGGCCAGCCGGGTGAGTCTCAGCCATCGCAGAAGTCAGGTCACTTCTTGCATATGTTAGAACTCATCTTGCCCGCTATGTGGAAAAGTTCCTTTTCAGCGCCAGCGCCTCTTTGAGTATGGCGTTGCAAAAGTTCCTAAAATGCGAACGGGTTCGGATGGGCAAGCATTCATAGCAATGGTGAGATTTGGGTAGAGTATGCGCCTGCTGTTACATCCGCTGCCGTCGTTGCATTGCTCTCTCTCTCTCTCGCCCCCTTTTACATGTATCTCGGTCACCGATACCCTGACCGGATAGGTGACGGTAGTGACAGAACACGTCAAGTGGAGATAGAGGGCAAGAGGGTGTGGGCGTTTCCCGGGTCCTGGGTAATCGGTTAGTTGCAGCCACTTTTTACGGTCGCCTTGTCCTCCCTGCAATGTATCCTGACGTGCTTTTGATTGCCTTATGGTTGCCTTCTCACGCTAGTAACCCTAATGAGGCTCAAAATTAACTCATATCACATTCCACGTCAAGCGATGTTAGTTATGAGAAAAGTGCCTAGGCCCCTCTACATCATGGTTGCGCCCGCTCGTCCGCGATCCTGGTTTTATCTACGGCACCGCATCCGCGGTTCCAAAAGGGATCGAGCGCCAGGCCTGTGCCCAATAAATCAGCAGCTTGTATGCAATGCTTGCACTTTGAGGGATGTATGTGACGCTGAAAAATTTTCCCGGTTGTCTTTCACACCCCTGAATGTCCCATTGACTTCCCTACCAATTAACTTATCGGTGGCTTTCTTTCCTGGGACCTCGAAAACACTCCCTTTTAGGATACTTCAAAATGGTATGCTTATAAACCCAGACTCCAAATCATCGATTCTCCTCCATGTGAAGAAACGGTTTATTATTCTGGGTCGAAGTCTTTTCACTTCATGACCTACTTAGATGTGTTCATCACATACTTCGTAGATTCATTCAGACATCTCGAGACTGCATTCCAGGGCACGCACCCAATAAACCCTGCAAGACTAATTACTTACATGATCTGGTAGCTATGTATCTGTCGGCTCTTTATTCGTCCATTTCTGGTTACGGGTACCAGGGATCATGGCCTCGGAGAACCTCTGAGTAACACAGAAAGATAACATTTTAAATTCTCTTGACGGCTGTAACCAGGAATACTCGAGCTCTCACGATTAGTGATTGTCTCGCTCTAAGCAAGATTCTTTTCTTTCGCCCTTGTTCATGTTGATGACGACCTCGGTACTCGTGGCTAGGGTCAGCTAGCCACATGTCCTGTACCATCTTATGTACACCATGTGCCGGGGCCGACTTCTACTGTATAACCAGACACGCCACAATCACGCAAGTCATGAATTTCCCCGGGTCAGCACCGGCGGCTGCAGAGACCATCGTGAGCCAAAGACTACAGCCAACCAAAGTACGCACTACTTCTCCAGCTCTTCGGAATGTTACCAACAAACAACGAGAATCGGAGAAGTAGATGGCTTAAGGCAGATACAGACCTAATATTCTTCAGCAGCGCGCCTATCAAGCGGTGCGAACAAAAAGCGACACATCCTTGCATGATTACTCAATATCACTGTCATACGCATTCAATTCTCTTAAATCTTGCTTAAGATAGAATACAGATTGTATTAATTATAATTCTCAACGAGAGATGTATTCATTCTAGAGATAAGGTGATTTGGAATCCTACAACAAGAGGTCACGTCGGCAGGAGAATGTCATCCATTGTTCACACCGCTTTGCCTGTACCGTTGGCTTACCGTCACGCGCGATCTGCTTCCCATCTCGAAACAGTGACCCAACACGATCCCATTTAAAATATGGTCCTGAAGGATTGAATAACAACACGCGCGGTGTTAGGAACTTGAATATCCGGGCCCTACTGGTTTGCTTGAAAATCTTCGTTCAGGGGCGGCGTCTACTGACTCTTGGCTGATACCTGATATGACAAGTCAAACGGCTAATCCCAGGTTAGAGTGTTGTTTCAACCAAGGATAACACTTCAATGGCTCCAGCTCCATTGCTAAGGGAAATTTATTAACTAAACATCTCATGGCGGATCAAGGGCATCACGGCAAACCGTACGTCGCAATCCTGCGCCACCTATTCCATCAAAATTGGAATGCAATATCCTTCTGATTCGGATGATAGGTCTTACAGAGAGCTGACTTACCAGTATCTTCCTTGGTAGTTACCCAGATTATCCGTTTGGATGGTTCAGCCAAATCAGGCTAAAAGTGTTTCTTTGTCAATAAACCCAGCACATATCCAACGGAGAATATTTGCATACCCGGCATGAAATGGCTCTAGCCTTCATCATACACGTCAATGCGAAATCTGACAGACAAAAGTTATCGAGAACTCTGACCTGGTCCATGCGGATGCGCTTCTTAAGTGTACTGGAGATGCCCTAGTCTAATCGTCACAAAGAAACTGTGTCTGTCAAATTTCAAACTGTTGCATTATCGGAGAGCTTTTCAAGCAACATACTTCAACAGACGGCCTAGAGAAACCATCTGTGGTTTCTTCAAGTATGCTAACTAGTCTGCTAATGTGGAGACAAATAAAACGGCTAGGAGCCAGACCCCGGACCTGCACTCTGATACAAATGCTCGAAGCCTCGCTAAAGTTGCTTCTGGAACAATAGCTATTGTCGAGTGCCGTGATCTGCAACCGGGAGCACCATGATGCCGATGATGCCATCAAACTGGTCAATGAACCCATCAGACGAACGAGGGTCCCGGTCTGGGTTCGTCCGATGTTGGCAAATCTCATGGCAATCAGGACGACCACGAGTAGCAGAATTCATCCGATTTCAAGGGTGTTAAGGCGTCAATCCCTCCGTACGAGCAACATCCTCAATAAGAGATGGGACGAATGTTAAAACCGCGTTCAATAACTCATTAATAGCCCAGCAAAGTAAGGAAAATAATCAGATCTCATTTCCGAAAGAGAAGCCGCAACCGCCACCATCCTCCTCCATCCTAGTGATCTAGAGCCCTATATCATGAAAGACATAACCCGCATTGACCCGAATGGTAGCCTGTCTAGGCGGCCGGTAGTTGGGACTTCTCGTCTTATAACCAAGATAATCGACGATGGATGCCTCATTTGACGTTCTTGAAGCCTTTCCCAGGGTTTGTTTGATGTGTAGTAGTGCCAAAAGGTTGTATAGGCCGCTATTACTCTTCATGTGCACAGTGCTCAATAGCATTTGGACAGTACTCCTTAATTGACTTCTATTCATGATATGACATGATGATTTGTCTCTTTTTGCCCCCCGCCGGTGGATGGAGTAAACCAGACCCAGTCGTGAACGTTCTCTTCAGCATCGAGCTGACGCACGCGACGTCTTGACTCAGTGTTGACAAAACCACCTGCGTACCTGAAATTTAAAGTATCACACCCACTTCAAAACTCAAGTAGATTACTCATACTCGTGTTTAATCTATTCTGTCCTGGTTCTGCTGCCCCCCGTCAAGCAAGCAGGTTGTATCGCAGCCAAGGCTCCCCTTTCGCCCCCTGAGCCGAGATGAGAAGACCAGGAAATTTCCTGCGCTTGCTGTCTGTATCATGTGGTTCGTCAGGCCGTAAATTGAACTCTAAAGTCTTCGATAAAAGTCCCAAATTCTTGTTTTCTCTAACCCCATTTGTCAGAAATCCTCTTCTAGGAAGTATTCCTACGTCCCTTGGTTGTAAGCCGTCTCCGCGAAGGAGGTGTGAGATTGTCCGCCCGATCAGCCGGTCTCGTAGAGGCGTGAGCAGTGTGAGATTTTTCTTGCCGTCATGCGTCAAATTATTTTCGGTGCCGAGCTCAAGCGAATGTATCGCCATTGGGTTTCGACGGATTGGAAGTCCTAGGATCGAGGTACCGCTTCTTTTTGCAGTTCTTAACCCTAAGATAAGCAACCTGCTCTAGACTTGTGAAATCTGCTGAATCAAGTGAAAATAGCTATATTTTTGATGTCAAATCGATCCCAGTCTTCCCAACAACTACTATTTCTGATTATAGGATAATCGAGCATGGGTGCTGGCTCCTCCAGCGAGCTGTTCCTATGTTGCAGTGTACCTGTTTAGCAATATACCCAGGAATGAGCCGATTTCTCGATACTCTCAAGAGCGAACGTTACAATCGCTATCGAATGTTCGCTCCCTAGTTGCCATTTATCCAGAGCCCGAACCTTCGATGTCGATCATGTACGATTCCCAGGTCTATAAGGCACCCTCTTTCAGGCCAGCTTAGAATTACAGATGAAGTTGCTTGATGTTAGCATTACAAGATAAATGAACCTCTCAGACGGAGCCGAGAAGACATGTTTCAAATGGTCCCTTTCTTCTCCCCTAAGAGTACAACGCAATTTCGAACAAGCGCGCAGTCTCTCAAAGGTCACAGAGAGGCGGATCACATTTCCTGCTGTCTTAGAACTTGAGGACACTGAGACTGGTGGTTACTCAAACCGCCACGCCTGGAGAGGCGGAAAGGATAGCGTTCTGCTCGCAATATCCTTGTCCTTGCGACAGCTTTGATCTGGTAAAATATGCGGGCTGTGAGACGGAGCTGTACCTCTTGTTCCGGGAACATTATGCGCCCCCACGCGTTCCTATCTCAAATCTTGCTTGTTGGTCGACGGATGAAATAACGAAAGTTACTGGTTGGAGACTCGGAACTAAGAAGGCCTGGTTTGCATCGTCTGAGATTGATGACGAGGAGTCTCTCTTATTGCTTATCGGTTTTCATATCCAGGGATCATGAGCAGGATGGAGCGGAAAAACCTAACGAAACTCAGGCGAGTCGTGCATCTCAGAAGATTGCGCCCCCTGGTCAAAGCAACGAACATAAGTCATTTTACTGTTAAGCCTTCTTCATGTCGGACTGATCTCGTAGACGAGGCTGTCCATCCTCAGCCGAGATCTTCGTCGGTTCAAGTTCCGAACCCCCAATGCACGGATCTCGACAAGCTTTTGGTTCTTACATGACTCATAAATTGTTTTATATAGTGTTAGGTCCCAAACATATTGTCACAGATATGCCCCTGCATGTAACTATGTGGTAAATGCGCGAAGAAGCGACTTCGAATCCAAGCAGTATCACGAATAACGGTTACCAAGCGGGTTACAGTTAAGGTATGGGCTCAGTATGTGTTGGTGAGCGATTCACACTCAGTCTACTATAACATTAACGGACCCACAGCCTATTACTTTTGCGCAGTTTAAGGGACAATAGATCTTGGGATGTTTTTCAGCTCTTGTTGAATTGTTTTGATAAGTCTGGTGACGTTTCCAGCGAGATGAAACATTCTTAACTAATTGATAATGTGTCAGCTTTCGAGGTGCCTCAGGCTCAGCACAATGCAAACTAAGTCACATTCGTAAAGAGGGAGCCACCTCTTACTAATGATCTGGACTAGCCTCTTATTTATCAAGCTAAAATCGGTTCTGACTCCTATTCTCGGAGGAGACTTCACGATAGACGAGGACTCAAAACCGATCTTAGGCGGTTTTAACAGGCAGCAAGATTGTAGGTGGCAATGACGAGTAAAAGACATGCCAAGCTGATGAACAACACTTCGCTCTCGATCTGTTGTAGCACATATCGCTCATATTATTATTACCAAGAAAACCTCCAGATTCTCAGATGTAAGTAAGGAAAGTGGTATCAATGTCCTCCGCCGATGTCACCTTTTGTCTACCGATCAAGCGGCTCGAGAATGAGCGCATGATCCTTGAACCGTTTGATATCTCGAGCCACCTCGACGCATACCTCGATGGATGTAAGGACCATCCAGAGCTGCACAATTACGTGGGCTACGGACCGATCGTCACCAAAGCAGACTTTGCAGCTTTCTATGAGCCCAGGATGGCCAAGTCCAGTTCAGATACGCTTTTTGCAATCATGGCAAAATCCGACGAAACCGACGAGCGTGGGACTCTCGCCGGTGTAATTGGCTATCAGAATGCTAGTGCCACCAATGGTACTCTTGAGATAGGTTATGTGCGCAATTCTTGGTTGAATAAGGGGAGGGAACGAATAATAATTAACGACTGGCTGTGAGCTTCCAGATCACAGTGCTTCCCAAGTTTCACCGGACCTTCGTCACTAGCAATGCGGTCGGATTGCTGCTTCTGTACGCAATGGACGCTGTCCCTGGAGGTCTCGGTATGCGGCGCTGTCAGTGGCAATCACATGCTTCCAACGAGGCGTCAAGGCGTGTGGCCACGAGAATGCATTTCACTTTTGAATGCGTACAGCGCTTTCAGCGTACCGTTCCGATTGGCAAAGTGGGCAATGGATTTGATACGTCAGGATTGGCAGATGCTACGGGGAGAAATCTGGGACCGTCACGCGATTCGGCTGTCTTTGCGCATTATTGCGATGAATGGCCTGAGAAGAGGAAAGGCGTGGTCGCTGTGATGGAGAGACGGTAGGTCGACGAGCTGATCAAAATAAAGAGTTCCCCATACGTAGTAATAGATCGTGATCACAATGGCATTTCTGGTATCGTAAAAACTTTGAAAAAAAGACCCTTCCGGAGCTCACCTCCGCGCGTAGGTATTGGTGACAGCAATGGTGGAGAAAGGCGGCGCAGATCTGAACGACTTTATCTCGCCAGAACCCGATTTTTGGCTCAGCCGTTAGCAACAAGACTGTTCATTCAACTCACATTAGCCGTACAAGTGCTAGATCTGTCACTGTCTCATGAGATCATGTATTTCTACTGGTTGTCTTTGTTGTTTTCGAGCTTTAGAAAGCCCCTGGGAAAATCGGGTCCGATGATTTCATGATGTGCTCATATCACCATTACGCAATGACGTCAATTACAGTTAATGAAAGTTGGGAGTATATGAAAGCTATCTATTCCGTATGGTAGGTTGGGTGTTCATTTTCTTCCGATGCATATCAGTATGAGCTAAGACCATTGCGAGTTCTTATCACCAGATCCTCCATCAGCAACGTTTATCAGATCAAGTATTGCACGATGGCTCCTTCACAAGAGGAGTTAACAAAGATCGCCGAGGCGGCCGAGAGGAATCTCAACACGCACGAGGCCAAGACGGGCGCTCACAGGACATCCCCGAGTGACGAGTCGGGCGTCAGCAGGCGTGTCGAGAACGAATTCTCCGGAGCTCAAGTAAAAGTCGGCGAAGAATTGAGCACCAACGCAAGCTACAACAAGCGCATCCCTCCCGAGGAGGGCGGTGAGCTTGACGCCCGTGGAAGGCAAGCATCTCCCTGCTACTAGAAATCAAGTCAAGTCGTGATTGTTTCTACTAACTGGTCGTGCAGACAAACACGTGGTGAGCATTTTGAGGGTGTCGGCGGGCCGGAACACAAGATCGCACAACAGGCCCGAGATTACGGTGGCTCAGAGACCTTTGACGCTACTGGAAAGAGTCAGCATGATACAGGTGCTAGATCTGTTAGGGATACTACTGTGCCATACAGCAAGCAGGGCGATATCTTGGCTGCTGGCGAGAAAGCTGTCGAGTCTAATGTCGCGCACACGATACCGCGTAAGGAAGCATACAAGGGCCAAGATTGGTACACACCTGAGACAGTTCCTGGGAGCATCTCTGCCGAGGGCTATGAAGCTCCAGCCAGTGTTACTGAAGCGTCACGGGAGGCGGAGGGATACACTCGTTAGGAGGGGATCTGGCTATGAATGGTTGGTGCGCTGTACACTATCAATACACCTGCCGATGAATCCATGTCTTTTAATCTATTTCGGCTTTTATTGTTTTGATGGCCTGACTATCTCGTGGAAATAAGGCGTGTTCGACAAGCAGTTCACATTGATTAGACCAACCGGGATCTTGGGACTTGTCCTGCTGTGTGAGCCTAGTGACACTCATGTCGTGACTTGCTGTGCCTCAGTTCTGCCTCCATCGTACGACAATTCAACGTCCAATTTTGACCAATCGTTTTGCTAGGCAGTAAATGAACCGATAATCTTATGTAGCAACATTTATTTCCATACATACTTGAGAAGTTGTGCCACGACTGGTCAAGTCACTGCGATAAAAGAGACATCAAGCCTTCTATCCCGCAGCACTTACATTCTTCTCAGTTCCTCCACCAGTCCCATCATCACAACCCCTTAGCATTCCATTGTGTCCCTAACAACACTCGTCATGTCTACAGGAGGTGGGAAAATTTACACCGGGGGAGGAGATGATAAGAAGATTGTACTCTTGCCAGTCGACAAGACTTCGGGAGAGAAGGATCAAGAACAGAAGGCAAAGAAGGTCCAGCAAAGCGCCAGGCCCATTCTTAAAATGAAGTAAGGGATATTTGGGCGATGAGTTTGTTTGTCTAACTGTCGATCAAGCTGAGGTGTTCAAGCGACTGTTTTATATCAGATGGCCTGATGAATATATGAGTTTGCTACGTTCCCTAGACCTTCTCTACTCTCCGCGATCTTTCGTTTTCTGCGTTTGTACCGTAAATGGCCCACGGGTTGGGGCTTGATCTTGGTAGGTAGCATACGCCGAAGTTTTGGAAAGGCTTGTCGATGATACTTGATACATTGTTAGCTCCTAATTATTGTTGATGAGAGCTCGGTGGCTGCAGGTTGGAAAGCTAGGGATGAGAGCGGTGTTAATGCCTTTGTAGCAATCATAGCAAATCATGGCTTTCCTATAACGCTCCTAAAACAACTGCTATCTCAGAAACTAACTGCGCGTAGGCATCAAACTAGAGCAACTCCCCCACTCCTTGCATTCGGTACTGGACCAGACTCATAATTGGCCAATACCGACGAGGCCAGCCAGGGATGAGCAGTATAGAGAGCACTGCCCGGCCTTATTGTGCAGAAATCTGGCGAATAGCAGTGCAAAGTGTTTGCTTGATAAAAAGCTACATCCATATTAGACAAGAAAAAAATGACAAAAATATGAGAAGCAAGGCATTAGATGGGGACATTACATATTTTCATCTTAGACAATTCGTAGGAGGTTTGAATATTCAAACGCTCCTCCTTCTCCCACCTTCTCCTCTTTGTTTCATTCAAACGTTAAGAATATTACAAAAATGTCTTATCAAAGTCATTGCCATCTATCACAAGCCTGACAACAAACTAGTGGCGAGAATACGTCTATCCATCTTGCTACAACTATTATCCATTAACACCCACATTCCGAAGCCAGTACTGCAGCATCTTGCGCACTGTTGCCACCTCCACAAGCTTAGGGCAATCCCGCAAGGCCGAGCTGTCGGCACAAGCCCTAGTATTCTCAAACTCGAGTTTCGCCCCGTATCCACTGCCTTCGCCAGCCGACGCACCATACGTCTCCTCGTAGTACTCAGCAAGCTTGATGGCTGGCAGCTTAGCCTCCGCCGCAGAGCCGAGCTCAGCGGCGCGAGCGCGCAGACGAGTAAGCCACTCAGGGAATTCGACCTCGTCGAATGCCAGCCCAGCCTCTCGCAGCGCCGGCAGGAACTGCTCATTCCACGAGAACGAGTGCGGCGGCACGACGTTGTAAAAGGCGGCGCCGTTTCCAGCCGCTTTTGGCTCCTCGCCATCGGCAGCAAGCAAAGCGTCAGCGAGCTGCAGGACGGTCGCGGCGACAGTGTTGACAGGCATCCACTCGCAGCGACCCTCGAAACCATGCAGCCGGGGCAGACACCCGAGCTCCGTTGCGCTGCGGACGAGCAACGGGACGTGCTCCTTGTCGTTCCAGATCCCATTGACGCTGTCGGCCGCGATCTGGCCCACGCGGAGCACGGCTATTGCGGCAACGCCTGCTCTCCCCGCTGCGTCACACAAGCGTTCGCCGACTAGTTTAGATCTCCCGTAGCCGGTGCTGGCGGCGTACTCTAGAGATTGAAGTGCGGCCTCGGGCACGCTGGCTGGTGCCGGCATGTTGAAAGCCGCAGAGATGCTGCTAAGGAACACGACACGGGCTGGCTTGCTGTTGTTGCGCGGGGCCGCTGCCGCCGCTAAATCTATGAGGTTGCGCAGCCCTGCGATCTGTGGCCTGAAGCTTGCTAGCGAGATGTTGAAGTTGACCGGCCATGCCGCGTGGATGATTAGCGTCGTCGAACTCTGCAGTGCTGAGTACTCTTCTGCCGTGAGACCTAGGTTGGCGGATCCGAAGTCATTTGTTGACAAAGCTGTGACTTTGGCGCGCTGTTTGGGATCATTTGTATTTGGATTCAGTCCTCGCTCCTTTAGAGATTCTGAGACTCGACCGATTGGATCACTGCCTCGAACAAGACAGTACACTCTTGCCACCCTGGGATTTCCGAGGAGCTGGTCAAGGATGTGAGCTCCCAAAGCGCCTGTCGCTCCAGTAAGAACCTAGACAATCCGTGTTAGTCAAGGCTTCCACTGTCGAGCCCTATGTGCTACTTACAACAACTTCTCCTGTATCAAAACGACCGAATTCAGCAATGAGATCCTCCATCTGGGATATATCTGTCTTCGCGATCGAGTGGCCGTTGACTAACTGCCCTCCCGTCCGTAGGTTATAAAGCCGTGCCGCAAGATTCTTCACATTGCCAGCGTCGTAGATTGCGTTGGTCGGCAGCGAATACCCTCCCAAGTCGAGGTTCTCCTGTAGCAATCTACGTAACTGCGCCGCGCGCAAGCTATCGACACCAGCGGCGAAAAAGTCGGTCTCGAAGTCGGGAACCTCGATGCCTCCTTGAATGCGAACGAGGTCGAACACATACTTCTCCAACTCTTCAAGGCTAAGCTGCAGGTTCTTGGCGTGTCCGTTGGTTCCATTGTGCTGGGTGTCCTGATTGTATAGTTTCTCGATTATGTCTTCAAATTTCCTATAGGATGCTGCCCGGATTATGTTGTTCTTGTCAGTCGCGGGGTATTCAACATCTGATGGTAGGACCTTGATCATGTCTCGCGTGATTCGTGCATGTTCGTCCATCACATTATTGTTGGTGGTTACGATCAACGGCCATATCGCGTCAATGATTGTATCCTCAGACAGTCCGATAGCCGCAGGCGATGAGAACACCAGGAGACCCGGCATGAGGCGGTCATTACCGACCATGAGACTATCGCGTACTAAAGGACTCTCTCGGACAGCCCCTTCCATGCCCAACGGGAAGATTTTCTCTCCAGTCACCAAAGTAATCGTGTCGTCGTTTCGCGCGATATACTTCCAGGCATGCTCGATTGTGGGATGAGGCTCATATAAGTCGTTGGAGTGGAATGAACCCGGAGGATCATTCGAGTTGCTCGTCGATGGAACCAGCATAGGATGCGACTTTAAGTAAACACATTCATAGACACCCTCGCTCATCTTCTGGAAGACTATGTGTGGGCGTAAGTTCGCGTATGGACGGATATAGTTCCACGATGTGTCTGCCGGCTCGCGGCTCACGGAATCACCCATATGGCCAATTTCTGTCCTGATTTAAGTGTTAATATAGCCATGGCACCGAGCGTTAAAGTACAGACAAACATTCCAAATATCACGCCAAAGTTCACACCCTCTTTCACTACGCGATCTCCCAATTCATCAGGGGTCCGCGCCCCTGCGGATGTGACGATTTTGCAGCGCTTAAGGACTTCAATACCGTCCTGCCTCTCGACCATAAGTTTCAGGGCATACGGAACGCAATGGCAAGCTTCGGGCTGAACTGTTTTTAGAGCTGCCACTAGGTTATCCGCCGTCAAAGGCAAGTCAGCATTGAAAAGATACGCCGTTTTTCGCATCCACATGGCTTGTGTTGTGGTGAACAAGCCGTGCAAATGATATAATGGCAACGCATTAAATGCTTTGCAACCAGTACCAGAGTATAGGTTAGTTATGACGCTGCGATGAGAGAGTGCAAGAGACTTTGGTAGGCCTGTCGACCCCGATGAATGGCCGTATAGGACCGGCTGGGTATGCTCTGCCTCTTTGTCCGCGATTGGCCGTCTGAATGGCTCGGCTGGTATATCGGACCTATCGTATTCCGATCTATCAGGCATTGGGATAAACTTCAAGTCTGACCGTTCCTTCTTGAGGCCGTCCACGGTAGAGGTAATCCGGACAGTTGACCCGACGATCATGGTATCACAGTCCGTCTTCTTCATGAGGTTGAGGCAAGCAGGCTCGCTCAAGCGAATTGATACCGTCATAGCTTTGCATCCCAAGCGAAACAAGGCAAAAAAGGCGACAACGAACGACAAATTAGACTGCGCGAACAACGCTACCGTCTTATGAGAGTTCATTTCAAGCCCGGCCCTCATCAACACCCGGCACATCTCGTCCACCATGCGATCAAGTTCTTGGCCCGTGAAGGTCTCATACTCAGCGGCATTATCCTTGTATCTGGGATAACCTAGAATAGGAACTTGGACCTCGTCGCTGCCGCGCAGGCGAACGAGGTCATCGATCATCCATGGCTTGCCGAACCGGCGAATGCGGTCTTCGACCACTTCAGTCGAAATGTTGGCCATCGCGGTCAGCTCGAAACAGTCAATTATCGGCTGCACGAAGACAAAGGCAGCAGTCCCTGGAGCGTTTTGGTCTCAAAGTGCCCTAAATTATTGCTTTTCTTAAAATCTACGATAGGATATATCGAGCAGATGGGAAGAGGAATTCTTGTAAACGGTTAGCATTGACTCAAATAACCTGTCCTCCATAACAGTGAGATACATTTCATTCTTCTGATTTTGTCTTTACTCGCTACAAATATGCCATAATGCTTGTGATGCCATATTGAGCAAACAAAAGAGCACTGCCAGCAATTGCGCCGGGCCGAGCGCTATACAAGGAATTCCGGAGGTGATGGAAGCGGGTATCCGCAGATCTTGGGAAGCAGCTTACCGAAGCGGAAGAAACAGTTCATGCACCATCTAAAGACAATTCCGATATGAGACGTCTGTCGTGGTCGAATAAGAAGAAGTTTTTCGCTCCGTCTCCAATGGGAATTAACTTGGTCAGTTTTACCAATGGCTGAACCAACGAATCTTGATAGGTGACAATTCACGTATGTAGGCTGGTACTTTTGATATATAACTTGGTGTCACAACTCCATCGCCTTGAAATTAAAGCCTTCGCCTCTTCGGTGCTTACACATAGGTATCTCCCACTCGTTCTACTTCAATGATAAGTAATTGAAAGCCCAATAGCATTCCCTTTTCCCGCTTCCACTTGCCGCGACCCTGATGCGGACCCTGTTTCGGCAATTTTGTCGCCGATTGCCTTAGTCAAACGTTGCTAACTATTTAGCTCGGGCAAGGGCATAACAGGATTTATGTGGTGCCGAATGGACGTTTTTGGAGCTCTCTGCAACACTCCCTACTCTGCGTGGACCCAATCCCTTGGGGGTGGCGCCGCTGTCACTGCGCGCAAAGGGAAGCATGCAGACGTTTCTTATTACCGGTTTTCTGACTGTATGAGACTTAACCGCTCTCATGATCTAGACGTAGGATAGCCCCGCACACAGAGGTACTGTCCTCGTTGTGTGAGTAAAGATAAGTGTGATCATTACCTCTCGTCAGCATTGCCGCTATTCCCCGGTGAGCAAGCTGGGTGGAGAGTTTGGGGTATAGTATGCTACTTGGAACAAATGGCCCCGCTCATTGTAAAGCTAGTAGTAGGTTACAGTTTTGAAAACAGAAAATGGGCAAAACATTCATCTAATTTGTTTTGTGGGAGACTTGGATGTGAAGGAGACGACGAAATGCCAGTATTGTCCCTTTCTGCACGTGGGTGGCGCCCATACCTGAGAATCTTTATTGGATTCTGCCGTAAGCCCAGTCTGGAATGGTGTTGTACTAGTACCGAGTGGTAAATGGTTTCTACCTAGTTGGAGTTGAAATTCCTAGTATCGTTAGTGCTTTGCGTTGAAAAGCACTATACCTTGCCTCTTTGATGTCCTGATCTTGACCCTGCCGTTCTTAATTGTTTCATACCTTGTCAATTGCACTCACCATCTTTATTGCCGACTCCCACAAAGGGTACATTGACAGAAAACGCCCCTCGTCAGGGGATAGAAGCTTATACATGCCGAAACAGGTTACTGTGCTACCCCAAAACTTGGCTACGGATGTGGTGGCTGCGGCCCGCGACCGGAATTCAATCCGGGTCACGTAGGCCAGACTACTTACAGAAAGTTATGAGTTTATATGAACGAGATACTCTATATGAACGAGATGAATGAGCAACAGTTGAGAGCAAAGTAAGGCTCACGAAGACCCCGTAGAGTTAAGAACTAGCGTTTAGATAGGCTGCCCATTTCAGACAAAGTCGGGAGTGTATCTTCTTATTGCTAAACTTACTAGGCCGGAACCCTCACAAAATATCGGGCTTCATTTCATGCCTCTTTAAGCCTCCTGTTGTCTTGGCATAGGACCTCATGGATGAGGGAGGGAGATTTTGATCATACGATGCTGTTACATTAGAAGAATGAATACGAGTAGCGTGGGCTCGCGATGTAAGGGTACGGTAACAATGAGGCGGGGAGCCTAGTTGATTATATTAAGTACAGATCCATATATATGACGGACGATCTCCTTTTCTGAGACTAGGTACTTAATCCTGCAAGCTTCGCAGCTTCTCTACAGACAAATCTCTGTGCGGACAGTCCACCCCGCGTGTGATATGGAGTAGACCTGATCGTGGAATGAGTTCTGGATCCCTGGGGTTGCTTACCACTTGCCTTGTGATGTTGGGGTTTGACATTGTCACTGGTTTGGTTGACTTCATTCAATGTTGACGGCCGCTGTCTCTTCACATCGATCAGACATATTCTATACATCGCTCCTCAGTACAGTTGTTACATTCGATTGCGGTCGCAGCTCTATGACCCACGTCAATACTGTTTTCGTGTAGACGGTAGTCTGATGACCAGTCAGACGCTGCATTTCTACGTAATATGGAATTTTAGATCAGGAAAACGGTAGTCTACAATCTCTGTCATGAAAAATTTAGAACTTCAAACAACACACCTACATAGGGTAGCATTCATGGAAGCTGCAAACAAAAGGGCGGACCGCTGAGCCAGACTATCCAACTCAAAATAATAGATGTTATCTGTAAATATGATATGATAACTTTCACAAGGCTGCCGATCATCAGCAGTATTTGGTGGTACTCTGTAACTCTAGACGGGCTAGACAAGTCCATAACTAGCCTGTTCCACTTGTGTTTGGGGTAACACAGCATGAACGCTTCTGTATCAATGCATGCTAGAATGGCAGACATGCAATGCAGTACCAACAGACGTAGAACAGTCCTCGCACATGCGCATACCGGTCAACAGCATTATTCATCTAATGTTGAATCACTGGCGTGACATTGCAAAACGCAATGCCTCCAAGTTCTTCTTTAACATGTCATTTGACCAATGAACAGCGCATCATGAGGTTTCGTCTTACATGCTACCGAGTACCACCGAGAAGCTACCTTATCATCATGGAGGATAGGAACGAATGGGATTTGAAGGAGCATCATTTCCCAATCCTTTGGCGTTCCTTCACTACGACTCAATTCTCTCTGCCTTTCGTTCTTTTTGTTCTAGAAGAAAAAAAAAAAGCCAAATGACCTCCACCCACTCGTAAGTGTCACAAGAACCTGGCTGAAAACTGGATAGGACCTTGTCAGTCCAAAGATCCTAAAAGTACTAGCGCAGTCCACTTCGTTACTCGCGGTTGCGAACTGTACAGTAGGTAGGTAGTTTGCATCCATCCCCATGGGACCCCTGAGCCACTATGCATTTAGCTCCTTAGCAGTGACCGCTTTCGATCACCTTGTACGAAAAAGACGAGCTACAGAGACGCAATTAGGAGAAACGATACATGAGAGCTGTTGGCGATATCTGCCAAGCACCATCTCGTTAAGTTCGTAAGTAGAAACCTATAAGGTCTAGTCTATGGCTAGTACATATTTCGATTTCAAGAAATCAAAAGACAAAATTCCCCTACATGCATGTTGTACAGTGCTGAACAATCTTGTGGCTTTTGGGTTCCTTAGATCCTGTCCGTGTGAGACTGGTCATAAGCTGTCGAAGTACGGTAGAAGTGATCGCCCGATGGTACTCGGCCACTGGAGGCGACTGTCTGCGGCTCGTTTACAATGGTCAAATCCGTCTTCACCACAATATCATTCTTCGACATCAGATCGTTCTTGTCGTCCCTCCAGGTGTCTGACCTGGCGCCTACCTTCGTCATGTGTATGGCATTAGAAAATCCTGGGGCATTCAGTGCGTCGGTACTTGATTCGTCAATATCATCTTCCGTCAAGGTGTCCCTCCCTTTGCTGTGCATTTTGAATCGACGTTGGCCAATCCGTTGCTTCGATATGGAGAGACTGAACTTGGGGGTTCCTGAAGATGCGTTCTGTGTGTTGTTACCCCATCCCATGAGTTTGAAGAGTAGAGGTCGGACAGCCGGTAGATTAGCACAGATAAATCCCACCTCGACCTCAACAGTGCTCCAGAGCGCACCCCCAACATTTGTGAAACTGAAGTCCGACGGGACAATTTGCGTGACGGCGACAATTCGGAAGACACTCGCTATGACAACACTAGGAAAGATTACTTGTTAGCAGTTGCATACGGCTAGGAAGTGGGTAGGTTGATGAGGAATCAAGACATACAACGCGCCAAGTAGGAACAAGAAGCTGATAGACCATTTCTTGCCCTTCGATGCCTGAAGATTCCAGATGATTGGCAGTGGGAGAGACAGCACTGCAATGTCACCAAAGACATTAATAATGGCAGAAGCTAAATAAAAGGCATTCTGGTTGATGCAGTGGCCTGGGAGATCTGGCATCCAGAATTTTTCAACTGGCGTGCATTGAAATGCAAAGCTAAAGAGGTTGGAGAAAAAGATCCCAGTAGAGAGCAATCCCACAGCTATGGCGCCAACGCGGAAGCTACGAGTCCTCTGAAAAACACGCCAGTAAAAGAGGAGGATGCCGACTTTCACTGCGAAGACGCCGACGGCCCAGAGGAGCATGTATACCCAGAGTAACTAACGATGGTCAGTAAGGCAACATGGTATTTTGTGGAAGACTCTGTTACCTTGATGAAGATAGTGACCTCGTCTGGAGGCAAAGCGGATTGGTGAATCCCAGACCCATATCGTAGCTCGAGGAAGTCGAAGGTGGAGAGCGCAAAGCATTCCGCCATAACGAAGAACATCCTAAGCAAAGCTATGTTAGAACCCAGACACTGATCCCATATAGCAAGGAGAATTTGACAAGGTCACATACCAGTAATCGTCCAACCATAATTTTGCACCTGTCGAGAACCGTGCCCATATTCGCAGAGCAAAAGATATCATTGCCAGAACAAGTACTGATATGACGACGCCCAGCGTCAGTCGTATATTGCCATCTTCGGCCGCTGTTATCGACGACATGTTGTGTGCTGACTTCTTTAATCTCCTTGACCAATAGTTGTTTGGATGAATTGGTGGGTTTTCTCTCTGGCGTATTCAGGTTTCCGGTCTGATGAGACTAATCGGACGAGGCAACTCTTAATGCGAGGAAGATGACATGTTTTATGTGAAGAATGATCACACAGCGTCGTAGTTGTTGTAAGGTTGAAAGGCTACGTCGTACAGCAATGAAATACAGGATGCTCTAAAACTGAAGTATCTTCGCTCAAATAAAACGAAAAATGATATAGCCCAACCAACGGCCGGATGCAACACCCAAAGCTCCCCGGTCAGCATAACAGACCATGAAAGCCGGCATCAGGCATGGTCCTGCCCTGATTGGGATCTATAGTTACAGTAGCGCCGGGATGGGCAGCAGGCGAGCAGGATACAGGATTCCGGATTAGCGGCGGCATCAAAGGGTAGTCGCTCTGCTGACACACACTTTATATAATATTTTGTGAACACTGAAATACCACACCTGGAAATCTTAATATCCAATCTTCAACTGACAACAGCAGATCAGATATCCCTATGTCTTTATTGCTTTTGAACTCGCAAAGAAAGATGTGGCTTAAAATGAGGAAAGCCAGTTGATATCAGAGTGATCAGTATGCTGTAAGGTGTGCGGCAGAGGATCGAATATCCAACTTGAGCCTTGAATAGACAAAAATCAAAAGGAGGGAAGTAATGCCTTAGCGCAAGTCCGCCCTGGTGCAGTCCCCAGAAAGTTGCGGGAGCTTGCGAGGTGACAAGGGTCGACGACAAGACTATCAAAGCTTCGGAGTGTTTTCACACGGTACGTCCGTCTCCAACGGCCGACCAGGGATCATCCCTGATGTGACTTGATCACTTCCATATTCAGTAAAACAGTGAAGTCGGTCAATACCATCAATATGGAGTTGTATGCACGCTGCCGTAAAAAAGCTCTTACAGCTCCATCAATAAGAGTCCACTAGGGTTTCGCTGCAATCCCATGACCCATCGGGCAAGAGCAGAAATGCAACCACGCATGGCAGATATCACATCATGTCAAAAATCATTCAAACAGTGTTACGAAAGATATAGCTCATGCAGTCTCGGCTGATCGCCTCTGATTTGCAGGAGGCCTAGTACTACTGAACCATGGTTACATGTTTTCATTCATACTGGAATCTCTCCGAAATATTGTCGTCCTATGCGTTGAGCACATGCTCGTACACACGTAGTTGTCTCAAACCTTCGTTAGAGTTTTTTCCACACAAAATAAATGGAGATTAATTCCAGCGTTATGTATGTGCTCATGGTCCTGGGAACTAGGATTACGTGTGCGATATTTAAGATCGCTTGAATACCCTTACAAGGGATGCGTGTAGGGAGATAATTTGTGACATATCGCAATAACTAGATGGATCCTGAGAGGGGTGCCGCCTAGCGTTAGGTGGAATGCTAAGTTACACGAACAGACTCGTAGGATTGAATTATCTTGGAAACTCGCAAGTGAGGAAGAAAAACGGACTAGTGGAAGCTCAAATCGTAGGAAAACTCCGAATTAAGATGCCTGTGCATTATTAGAAGTGGGCAGGTGGGTATCACAATAGGGGTTTGAGGGGCGGACAAATTGCATTTTTGGGATTTGCAGTGTACCTCATAGACTGAACTTGGTTTGATAAATCTCTGCTCTCTGTTCACTCAACTTTCAGTACTCGCAAGCGATGCGTGACAACTCAATCACAGACGTTTCATAACTAACGCAACTCCAAGGACAGAATGCTCAGATGCCCTGAGTTCATTGATGTTTCCAAGGTGCATCTCCATGTAACCCGGCAACTGGCAACCGGTTCCGTACTTGACAATTGCTGGAACATGCTAAGAACGAATCCTGGAACCCGGTACGGCACTCACTTCCCAACAGAGTGGACCAGCTTCCTTCTTGGTAAATATCAGCACCTTATTATCAATAATGCCCCGGGACAGACACGTCGCAGAAAGTGAGGGTCCGGTTCTTTGAAACGTGATCAACCGGCTTGTCCAAAGTTGCATTGCCGGTGCCCAGGAGATATCGTCCTCGTACGACATAGGAACCACACTCCTTCGCTCGCTTGAGTTGTATTGGCTTCATGAGATTACTCTGTTTCCCTCAAATTGGCAAAAACCGGATAGTTGAAGCGTCGGATAAATCTCTCGTTCCAACCAACAATCATTCTGACAGATCTGAAGTCAGAAGAGTTCTTTCTGGAGTGCGACGTATGTTCCGATGGAATGGTATTTCTTCTGAATTTCTACTCAACCTGTCTTGACGTGCTCCTGGAGATACGGTGCCGTGTACAGTCCTGCTTGAGTGTTGATCGTAATATGGGCTCCAAACTTCAGGTGAGAGTGGCTTTATAAAAGATATTGGGGAAAAGAGATGATTCGAGGCAAAGCGGCTGGTTATTCTTTCTTTCAACTATGGTAGAGTTGTATAGCAAGCGGCCCTGTGACTTAATGAAGCCAACTGAAAACCTAGATGCCTGAGATTGAGTGTCAATCACTATTTCAGGGTCTTGGGTCTGCTTGTGACGCCTCCATTTGTAACAGTTTCGAATGTGCAAACGGATGTGTTTGAATTCGCTCCGGTGAATACACCGTACGATAGACACTATGCGCTGATAGATGTCTCTTATAGCTTCTCCTGGATGTTCTCCTGACGAGTTGACTGGAAGGCTTCGTATAGTTGCCTTGACCATTCGTATTCGCGGTAAATCCCTCTTTCAAATTCTCTCATATGTCAATAAATAGGTCAGTAGGCAATACGTTTTCGGCGGAGCAGCTAGATGGTCAGGAAACACCTTTGCCAAAGCAAACTGAGCTCGATGTTGGAAGGCTGAGCGTCTGAGCGGGGTAGTCAGACATTGCTCGAATGTAGTCTCATCCAAGAGGTAAATGGTTCAAGGAAATGTTGCTGTATCGATGACTGGGTCCCGGCGCTGGTAATGCTTATAAGATGCAGTGTCCTTGGGGATAAACCTCAGTAATAACCTAACTAACGTCAAGTACTAATCTTTCACTTCATCATTGTACTTTAACTCGGTTCGAGATATTTTTAAGATTATAAATAACTTACTGCATGCAAACGATGCTCTTAGCTAACTTCTCATCTGCTTCCTAGGGGCTGGCTAGTTTCTCCTTTCATAGCACCCTCTCTCACCACGTTACGCTTTTGTGTAGAAGCCTCTTGTGATGTACGGAGGGGCGCAGTAAGAGTGAGAAACGAGGGTAGTTCTCTCTGATACATGGCATTCTGGGGATTCTCTCTATACACATGTTGTTACCCATAAGGAAAGAGGCGAAGAATAAGAATCTTCTCCTCTGAGAGAGAACGGAGCACCTCGTGACGTTGAACTGCCACGCGGCCAGACTATCATTGCTGGTACTTCGAAACCCAGAACATGCCATCGGTGTTAGACCGAGAATACCAGGCTTGGGGGAGATTAGAAGGGAAGGTTGGAGTGGTTGGTACAGTATTGCATAGGAAATGAGAAAGCGACATGGCGGTCGTGAATCAGACATATCTCACGGAAGATACGACCCCCCTCCCCTCGTCCCTATCAGTAAGACGCGCCGACGACTCAATAATAAAAGTTCAAAATGCTCTAGAAACCCCCAAGGTTTCTAGAATTACCTTCATTGCTAGAACCTAGCAAGGTTGAGGCACTTGGAGGCGGCGTTGGAAATCAACCCTTAGATGGCGGCTTACAATCGTTGCTGTGACGGTTCTGTGTTGTCAGTCATGACGAATTTGGAGTTAGAGCACAACTTGCTGCTGGGCGACGGGCCTCGAGGTTTGCGTCTTGAAGGAGCGCTGAATGATCTTCTTTGTGGCGTAGTATTGTCTGTCTAGGTTCTCTCAAGTCCACGACAGTGCACACTTCGACCTTGAGCCCATCCTCTAGGACTTATATACGTGACGTAGTCTGCCAGCAATGCATACGAATGCAATTGATTCGCCATTTCTGAGCCTTTCGCAGTCTGATGTTGAGGAAAGCTTTCGCGTACAGTAAGCTTGTGTGCCACCTGCCATAACTAATCCATAGGTACGCTTGGAAGGGGCAACTGCGTGCCTGGCGCCTTCCAACTCTTAGATAATCCAGGTTACACCATATTCTAGATAGTAGTCTACTCAATGGAATACGTACATTCGCAACAGGGAAGCCTAGAATGGACAACCTCAAAAACTACAATTTGAAAGAGTATCTATTTCGGGCAAGACCGAGCGGCAAGAAGTTACGATCCGGCAGCGTAAGAGATTAGCCAACACAGAAAGCAGCAAAGCACACACCAAACTCCATTGCCATGGAAGTTGAAAACGAGTAAAAAGTGTCATTACAGAGCCGCCATTGCTAGAAGTTTGCGAGAGCGGCTGATATACCAGTCAGACGGCGCGTAATTGTACCGCCTGAGCTCCTATAAAAGCACCTAGCAGACTAGCGCTAAGCCTCAACCTGTTATCCAACAACCTTCGATCAGACAAACAGAAAACAAGCGACCGATCATTAATTCAAGCACCTATCGCAATGAGTACTGAATCATCGCATTCGCAGCCTCAAGAGCATTCTAAGTTCAGTGTCTCCTCAAGTTGCCTGTGTTACGGTGCCCTTCACAACATCTTTCACGGAGCATCCAGTCCCGTGCAGACGTTCTCCGCTAGAGTCGAGGGGCGCACCGGAGGAACAGTTATCTCGCAGATCCTCTACTTTAACATAGCTGCCGAAAATGGCACATGGATTGCCTACCAGCTGAATGACAATCTCACCAACCAAGTTTGTGGTTGGTTCGTGTGCCATTCAGACATCGACCCGTCATCGGAAATTGACAAGATCCTCAACGTGGCAGGCTCGCCCTACGAAGGCGGAGAAAATTCCAACACTGAGAATACTGCCGCGGAAGGCGTGTTCGTTATCAACCGATATGACTGGGGACATTATGACTCGCGCGCTCGCGAAGATGTTCCAAATTGGGAAGATGATGGTGCTCTATATGAGGCAGCCGGGCTGGTAGATCTGGCAACTGCGAAAGAAGCAGTCCTGAAATGGAACGAAGACAGGTCTGCTGAGCGCCAGCCGCTGCCAGATGGAGTCTGGATGTGTATCCCGGGTGGCGAGTACAGTGAGTATATCCTGATCAACGATGAGGGTCCCATCTACTAGCTTTGACCTGTCTCTAGATCGAGTATGACTAGAAGACTAGTCACTAACTTGGAACTTGCAGTGTTTGGTCGTTTTGGGTTCAACGAGGATCGTAGCGCTGCTCGATCATTTTTATTCTTCACTACTAACACAGTCTTCAACAGGACCACCTTTGCAGGACAGAAACGCACACTCCGTCAAGGCTCAACCGAAGGAGATGAGTCGCAAGCCACGCAAGTTGCATCCTTCAGTGGTAGCGATCCCGAAGGCTTTGAGAGGCTTCAAAAACGACTTCAATGGTCAAATTCGAAGATCCCAAGTGAATCTGACATGTTGGGTCCGTACGCCAAGAGTGATTTCATTCTTCAGGAAAGCGATATAGAAGCTATTCGAGTGCGGCCCGGAGTCAGTGCTGCCGAGTTCCTGGACAGATCCAAAGAAGCCTGTTATCACTTGCTCAACGAGATGTGCATGAGTTATCTGGAATATTTCATCGCCCCTAACTCTTCTTACGAGGACGTGGCGACGGCTGCCGAGCACTTGTATCCAAAGCACGAAAACAGCAGGACGGTGGATGAATGCAGTTAGTCACACTTTTACCATGCACGTCTACTATGATATTATACTGACTTCGGCGATCTCTCGTAGTGTTTGGCTTCATGATTGACCCTCACTCGGACCCAGTAGTTGGCTACGATGCACGAGCAATCGGGGACAGGATCAAGAAATTTCTAACACCGAAATGCAGTGATAATAGTTTGATCAGGGACCAAAAATTTGTTGACGGACTTTCTGCTGGACTTCTCTATCTGCTATCTGAAATTCTTGAGGTAAGCTGGAGTCGTTTTCTTCCCTTTATAATAAAATTTCAACTCCAAACATGCGTGTTTCCTCCCAGTTTTGGGAGCTTCAGAAGTACCATCAAGAGCAACTACTAACTCTAGCGGTTGCAGCTTACAGACCAGTATAGACGTGATACTTCCACAGTTCGACTGCAAGTTTCGGGAATTCGACTATCTACTGTTGGCGATTCTGAACTCTTGGAAGCGTTCAAATATTCTAGAGTATTTTGGAAGAGGGAGGAAGCTGCTGCTGTTGCGGAGCCTTGAGAACCAGCCAAGATCGCTCTAAGACTAGTTAGGGTGAGGACGTGTAGTGATGTTGTCTTCTCCAGGGTTTAAATTGAATATGACTTGCTTGAGAAGTAGGAAAAGTTTGAATATAATCAATTTGTTACCACATTGATAAAGAAAAGACGTCGGAAAATGCCCGCGGCAACTGCCCCACTTAAAGACCCTTCTGATCGGAGACGCTCGGCACGTGGACTTGGCGTAAGACTTCAATGTTCAGTTGCATGCTTGGCACACTACTACTAGCATCATGCTTATCTATCCTGTGATAATCGCGAATGAATCATAAGTCATTTCACTCGTCCTATCTATTAAATAAATATGAATCTGTTTCTGCCGGATACTCAGATTTTGTTTCTTCCTACATCCTAGTAACCACGCGAGTCCTTGTTCCGTCATACCAAGATCTGTGTGACGCAACCACACGTCTATCCAATACTGCCCTATCTACGGATACACCTCGATACCAATCTTAAGCGTGTCCCCTCAATCGACACCGTCCTTCTTCGTCCCACACGGCTTTGTCCAACGAGTAAACATGGACCGCCTGCGGGCGCTGCTTTGGAGGAAGGAGGTCGTGGAAGAGCAGGAGTACCAGCCGCTGACGGAAGAGAGCGGCTTCTTGGAGCCTGAGAACGGCGAGCAATACGATGTGCCTTTTTCATGGCTCGAATATGGCATCTTTGTCGTGCTCGGCGTCGCGATGCTTTGGGCATGGTACGATCTCCACTCCTTATAAGACATATCGCGGAATATCCCATCTAACTGCTCATGTAGGAACATGTTTCTCGCCGCAGCACCGTATTTCCAACTTCGATTTCAAGACGACGAATGGGCCCTCCGAAGCTTCCAATCTGCCATCCTCTCCGTATCTACACTCTCAAATCTTGGGACCATGGCCATCCTGGCGAAGATGCAGCACTCCGCCTCATATCCTTTACGCATCAATCTGGCACTCTACGTAAACGTCGGTGTGTTTGCGCTATTGACAGCTTCTGCCAAGCTGTTCCTTGACACTACACCTTCCGCGTACCTCGTCTTCTTGTTGAGCATGGTAGCACTCACGGCTTGGGCTGCCGGTTTGATCCAGAATGGAGCGTTCGCCTTTGCCTCCAGCTTTGGGAGGCCGGAATACATGCAGGGCATCATGGCCGGACAGGGCTTTGCGGGAGTTTTACCGTCTCTTGTTCAGGTCATCTCCGTCCTCGTGGCGCCTCCGCCAGAGGCAGTCTCGGGGACAGTGAGCGCTGATCCGGAAGAAGGGACCGCGGCATTCATCTACTTCCTCACTGCAGTGCTCATTTCGATAGTGGCACTCATTGCTTTTGTTCCACTCGTATCACGACACAGCAGGATCGTCGAGAACCGGATGGTCGATCATATGGCAGCATCCATGAACAGTATCGAAGAGGCAGAGCGCGCGGCACGTAAAGTCGTCGGCATGGTCACTTTATTCAAGAAATTGCGCTGGCTCTGTGGCGGCGTGTTTCTGTGCTTTACCGCAACCATGTTTTTCCCTATCTTTACGACTAAGATTCTATCTGTGACGCCGCCAGAGCATGCCGTCGCTATCCTCAAGCCTGCCGCTTTCATCCCGCTGGGCTTTCTCTTCTGGAATCTCGGTGACCTTGCTGGCCGCTCTTTGGCTCTCCCGTTTTCCCTCCGACATCGCCCCATACTACTCTTCATCTTTGCGATCGCGCGCTCGGTATTCCTGCCGTTATACTTTCTCTGCAACCTACATGGAAACGGTGCGGTAGTCAACAGCGACCTGTTCTATCTCCTCCTTGTACAATTACCTTTTGGCCTATCCAATGGTTGGCTAGCGTCCAACTGCATGATGGCAGCAGGAGACTGGGTTGCCGAGGGGGAGCGCGAGGCCTCTGGAGGGTTCATGGGGCTATGTCTCGTGGCTGGCTTGTCATTTGGCAGTCTATTGAGTTTTAGTGCCGCTGGTATATAATGACTGATGATTTTAAGATTATATCATGTATGGCTTGCATTGGGGTGGCATAGGCGTTCTGGCATTTGGTGTTACAATAAGACTAGACTTTTAGTCATTTGACATTCACAACAGTATACTCAACAATCAAGACTTGATAACCTCCGAAGTTTTGTCATCTCGGAAGACTAACTGTCCCTATCAGGAATAAAAGGGTTATAGAGCTATGGAACCTTTTTCGTCCGCCTTAGCTTGTGGCGCCGCTCGTAGTCCGTATGGAGTATAGACACCGTACTAATTCTGGAGCCACACATGCTCTTTAGTAACACAGGCAAAAGCCCACCGTGAGCTAACTACGTCGCCCGAAGCTATGTTGCACTGCCTCCCTGACGACATGAGCCGATAGAAGCCTTTTGTTTGGCTTCCTTACACCAAATTTCATTCACCGATCGCGATGTGTGTTCATGTGCAGTGGTCACATTCTTTCGCCATCGGCTGGACGGTGAATTAGGCAAACAAGGCCGCTCATTCATCCTGAACGCCTGGTGTATGGCACTCGCCTTCTCTCGCAGTTTCCTATTTACCCAAGTCACTCGTTGCAATTCGACGAGTCCCTTCGTCCTTGCCAACTTTGTCTTAACCCTGAAGCGTTATTTCTATTTCCAATGTCTAATCTGTCCGGCTCGACGTCATTCGAGTTCTACATCTCATCTCTTGCTTTGAAAGACAACTAATAGCTTAACCCCTCACCAAGGTTGATTCTGTACTTTCGCACCACGACGACGATTTTGGATCGCATTCTATCTAATTAATTTTCTTCTCTCGATTTAATCATAATATCTTCACCTTGCACCCTACTGCTTGTGTGGGAATGCTGGAGGCGCCATCATGGATGGGGTCGTGGAGAGGAGAGGTCTTGATCCCGGAGACATGCGAGAAGCGCATCAACAACCAACCAAAGCTTGACTATAAATATGTTGCTGAAGGACGAGCCAATGCTGTCTTTTCTATATGGGATGTCCAAAATCCGAACAAACACGAGAGACTGCTGGAGGGCACTTTACTACGTGTGCCAAAGCATAAGCCAGGAGTCACAGCATGTGATTATAAAACTCTCCAAGAATTCCACCAGACGAGAGTGGAACCTCGCATCGGAAGCCAGCATCTTGTGCCACAGATACTCATCGAGATATCAGATTCCGTTGCGAAGAAGATGAACTCAAGCAGAGAAAAGCTTGGGACAAGGGACAAAGGTGACGGCAGTGAGGTCAAAGCCGGTGCGGCTATGCTCGTTCAGGATATGCGCGAGTCGCCTGGATACTCTGTCTTCGAGTTCAAGCCCAAATGGTTGGCACAATCACCCATTGCCCCGAAAGATGCCAAACGATGCCGGACTTGCGCCCGCGAGGCTTACCGCAATAGCCAAAAGCAAGCCCGAGGCAAGACGATCGAAGTACCGATTTGTCCCTTAGGGCTGTTGAGTAAGAACCAAGGTATCGTTAAAATCACCATCCAACGGCTTGCACCGGAGCCAAAATGGAATGATAAAGACCGAAGCCGCCTACTCCAAGCTTTTGATGAGTCTGGCATTCTCACAAAGCTCCAGCAGCTCCAACAAGAAGGGGATCCGGGCGATACCCTCCTGAACAACCCGAGTGATGAGGGCTTTGGGCTGGCCATGACTTTGCGCGACTGCTCCTGCTACGTGCGCATTCCGACCGACACGACGAAAGACATCGAAATCAAGCTCGCGGACCTCGACAAGAAGAACTGGAGAGCAAAGCAGGACTACTGGAGAGAGGGCCACGAGAACTTGATCAGTGGAGGATGGTACACGAGGGAGGAAACGATCGATGGTAAACCCATTGAGACGCACTGCGCAATGGGGCTTTAATATTTCTTTTTAGCCCCCGCTAAAGGGCTTCATTCACACGTTTTGGAAGTATACGATATCATGCTTGCCTTTGCTTCTTGGGCTGATAGAAGAGATACACTTGGGAGATCGCAAGATCGAAAAAAGGGGTTTGTCAGTTCATATTGATTGGAATGGTAGCCATTGGCTCTTGAAACATTGGAGCCTGTTCATTGTAATAATTAATCAATAATCTACTGTCATGCAAACCAACCGTATATTTTTATCTAGTCACTGCCTCAATAAAGTGTACATGTGATGTCTCTCTTTCTTAAGGTTGGATTGAGATGTTGTGGTTTTTTGAAGTTGGATAGATATTTGAGCACATTTTGTAGGCCTTTCATCTTCAACTTACAGCTTGTATATCCGAGGACTACCTATACTGTCAGGAGGAAACGATGAGATGTTTCGGTGAGGTCACTGAGAAACATCGCATGACATGCCTACGTTTGTTTATAGAAGCAGGTGAACGCGCATTGTGGGGTTGGCCGATGCTCACGCGACACTCGCATTGATATGGGGAGATTAAATGGAGAACGGGGGTTTTCTTTACGGATTACTCCGAGTAGGCGTATTATTCAGGTAGGGTTGAGGCGGCGTGGGGGGTGTGGACGTTTGACCCGGTCATCTGGATTGCAGTCGACACCACTGCGATGGAGAGGGTGCGAAGGATCCCGTCCTGTGAGGAACTTCAGCAGAATACAGACAATGTCCTGCGCTTTAAGAGAATATTCAAGCATGACAAGGACATAGCAAAAGATGAATATTGTCTAATATGTAAGATGAAAATATAGAACTACGAACACATGCGGGTCAGGCCGAGTCATCATCAACTAACTGTGCTGTGGGCCGAGGTTTCTGAAGCACTGGCCACCCGACGCGTGCATCAACAACGAGCATAAACCGGTAGCGTGCTGCCGGTATCTCCGCTCTGCTGTCTGGAACCAACCAAGATAGATAGAGCAATATGCGCTAAATTTTGCAGGAACAAAAACAAAAGCTCGGGTCTTCGGAGTGCTGGGTCTCGCGCCCCATTAACGACCCATTTCCCAGTTGATGCACCACTTCCTTTTCCCCTTCAAGCTTGGCTAAACAGTGCATAGCGTCATCTCACATCTCAAAGAGCTGCCCACTTTCTGGAGTTGTCCCCTGAGGAAAAAAATACTGCAGCTGCTTCGCTTCAGGTTTTGCCCCTGCTCTTCCAGGTGCGGCCACTACTATCCATCCGAACAGAGCTTCATCATCCCATCACAAGAGCTCCTCCTCCTCCTCTCTTAATTACCGAACACATCATCCTCTCTGACTACTATCTGAACCACCTAACGATCCAATTATTCCGACGCGCTTCGATTTCTATTCTAGCAATTTGATCCAGCGACCACTGCGATTACGAGGCTGTAATTAATTATCGGTATATTTGCGCATCTCGAAAACCGCCTCCCTTTACACACGAGATCAACCACCCAACGATGCGCATATAGGCCTCTCCAAGTCAGCGTTTGACTATGGCCTTCAACTTTAACTGGTCGCCTCTGACGGCAGACGCAGAGTTCTACAAGCGCGCACAAGAGCTTTTAACGAATGCTCTCAACAAGTCACCGAAGCCGCCCATTATCGTCGATGATATCCTCGTCACCGAATTTAACCTGGGCTCCGTGCCCCCAGATCTAGAGATCCTGGAGATTGGAGATCTCGCTGAGGATAGATTCCGTGGTATCTTCAAGATGTGCTATTCTGGTGATGCCTTCTTGACCTTGCGCACTCGCGTTCAGGTATGTGCAATTTATATATCCTTTGTCTCCGGCACACCTTTTTATCATCTACCCGTGCAACAACTGCGCGCGAGATCGGGGATTTGAGATCGGCCTTCTATTGTCTCTATATTTCGAAATGACGCTGGTTGTAAAACCCGAATGCGCGCCTAATCTTGAACCCTGCGGGAGTTTTCCTGCTACACCTACCTCGAGTGAGATGAGCATCATACGATACGATGTCTCCCCTTATTCGTTCCCAGCTGCATGAACCTACATGGACTTTCTCCCCTAGGCGAATTTCAAGGGGATTCAAATATCTTAGTAATTGTCCGTATTTCTCTCGCGTTTGTGGAGCTTTCGCATGAATACCGCAAATGACACAGGGATTCGCGCCTCTTGGAGATGTTTTTCTTACCCCAACTCAGAAATGCTGTGTCATATCACTCGCTAATATACCAACAATATAGGCAAACCCCTTGAATACAAGTTTGGTGGCTAAACCTACTTTCACATCACCACAACCACTGGCTGCTGCTGCGGGCCTGACGATACCGCTGTCTATCACGCTATCCGAGATCAAGTTGTCAGCTTTCATTATCCTGGTCTTCTCAAAGCAGAAAGGGCTCACTCTAGTCTTTCGTAACGACCCACTGGAATCTCTCAAGGTCTCATCGACCTTTGACTCTATCCAATTTGTCCGGGACTACCTTCAGAGGACTATTGAAGGTCAACTGAGAAACTTGATGATGGATGAGCTGCCAGCCATTATCCATAAACTCTCACTCCGTTTGTGGTGTCCTGATCAGATGCCAAGAGAAGAAGAGGCATTAAAAGAGACCAATGATGATGAAGTTGTTGTAGATCCCTTTGCGGAAGCGCCAGCCGAGGCGGTTGATTCGAACGGCCATGTCCTGGACGCTACCGAAATCGCTGCATTAACTCTTGATGGTGGAGCAGGAACGCAATACCTATTTTGCCAAAAGAACTTGCTCAAGTTGGCTGCACTCACCAATTCTCACCGAACGTTATCTATGTTCACCCCCGGTATTCAAAACGTACTATTCAGAGCCTGGGCTGGACCTATGGAACGACATGATACCGGTTCTTCTACCCCTATCGCCGCGCATGCCTTATCACGCTTGCCGTCAACGCAGGGTACCTCTACTACATACGCATTTACCGATACGAGTAGTATGGATCAAGGACACTTGCCCTCGCGGCCGTCACTGGTCAGCCTTGGCTCAGCAACTACAGGGTTGGCTCTCGGCGCTGGAAGACATCCAAGGAATCTTCGCAAGAAGAAGACCCGTGTTGTGAATCTTCGTCGACCGACGACAAATAGCGAGACGAGCAGCGAAGTCGGAGATATCCTGTCAGATACGGTCTCAGTAGCTGGCCCAAGCTCTGAGCCAATATTACCTACCTCAATTCCCGAGGCCCCTGAGGAGGATGCAGTACCCACCGCCACGAACAGAGTGCGATTCAATGGAGAGAGAAGAGCGATGCCAAGCCGGACTCCTTTGAACATGAACATCTATGAAGAGCCTAAGAACTCCGAAAAGGCGCCTATCATAACCTTCACAGAAGAGGAGAAAGTCTCCTCCGCTCGTATGGAAAAGGCTACGGAAGCTGCCCAAAGCACTTTCAACCTCGATAGGCCGAGACCTGGCGGCTCCGACACCTCTTCTGTAATCCTGGAGCAAGCTTGGATCATGAAGATGGCTGGAGAGATCGCCCGTCGGGTCTATGATGAAAAACAACGAAACCAGAATCTTTGGGAGGGGCATGATGACGCTCCCCCAGCTTATCAGCAAGCACAATAATTGTACTAACCACATCACTACCAAGATATTTCCTTTGTCTCTAACCTGTACCACGGCATACTGGCGTTTTGATCTGGCATGATCAGGGCTTATATCCATTTTGGTTTGATGTATAATTTTGGCGAAAGAAAAGACTGTACAGCAGTGGCGTTATGGGAGTAGGCTGGCTTTGCACAGAAAAGAAAAAATCGGCTTGTTGGCTGGCGGTGTAAATCACACACGCGGGCGGTTTGCGTTTTGGGTTCTAATCTTGGGAATTTCACAGAGGATAATTCCCTAGATGTGGAAATGAGAAACGATTACCTTCCGGTCCTATGTCAGTCAAACAGGATATCAATTTTCTAGTTTGACCAGACCAGAGCTGCCAACACCCACATAACTTTTCATTGTCCAAGGGCAAGATCATAGGCGATTGCTTCATAGGAACGAAACTAGAGAGGTTACTGGCGTTTCCGACAAGAGACCGATAGGGCTGCCGCAGCGGCAACTTCATCCACTTACCTATTTCCATATAGAAAGGATGGCAAGGAGAGGCGAGATCGAGATAGGGAGCGAAAGAGAGCACACCACTCCAAATCAAGTATATATGCATCTGTGTCAAAAACCAAAATGCAAGAAAAATCAAGATGATACAAACAAACAAATATACCAATCAGTTCATTAGGTGATGCCACAAACATAATGGTGAGTGTTGAGAATGAATGTATGTATGTGCCCAATGGACAATCCCTTCGGAAAGCCGAGTTCGATATAGTGCAAGCAGTGGCCTCATAAGTATAAATAGCAGTCGTGTTTTCCAACCAAGTAAGCCCAAAAAGATGAAGTTGGGGTGTTGAAGTTTCTCTTATACATGCGTTCAATTCAGTAAATTGTAGGACGTGGGACCTATCATCCGCTAAGCTCCTCTTTTTGAGTTGGCTGTTCATGCCCTGCCTACATCACCATTCTTCCTGCTTTCTTTTTTGAAAATCAATTACTTGTCTTCATGTAGGCTAAAACCACGAGCAGGTCTTGTTCAACATTTCATATTGTCTCGGTGTATTCGTTGAGCTACGGAATCAATAGCTACACAACAGCTACAAGTACGCAGGCCCAAGTTTCATTCCCAATGCACGCATCCCCCTATCCATCACTACCTCCTCCTGCTTTGTCCTCATTCCATCGTCCGCTCACAAGCCCCTCCTTCAGCAGTACGGGCCCATTTGACTAGATTCTAGGGAAGAGGGACTTCGGGTGACGAGGACTCAGCATCAGGCCAGTGCTTGTAATCTCTCGTTCTAGTCAGACGTCTTAAAACCAGGAATCAGTTCCATAAATGAGCAAGCCAGCTGATATTTTCAAAACGACAAGAGGATCTCTGGCACTTTGACCACGCTAACTTCTGCCATGGTGTATTTCGACAGGTTGTAGCTTGAGTCAAAAAAGCCCCCTTCAGCATAATGAGACGTTAAGCCTCAGAATCGGGCGTAGCCATTTGCGCTAGACGTTCAGTAACTGCAGCAAGAGACGAATTTTGACGATCAGATATCCGAGCCAACGCTGCCGGGTTGACGCGCAGGGTAACCAAGCACTGAGAAGGCTTTATGAGGATAACTTCATCTGAACTCCCACTCGAAGTGCGTGTAGAAGTAGAGGCACCATGAGCCGCCTCGCTGTCGGGGGCATCAGGTAGCATCTCATCGTCAGCAACGTAGTGAACCTCGACGTCATGGGAAGCGTCAGGCACGACGTTGTTAGCATTGTTGTTCGAAGCTTGGGGCGCCTGCTGGTTGTTCGTCAAAGAGCGGCGAGATGTTCTGTTATTACTGTTGTTCTTGTTCGAAGAACGGGACGCCTGACGTTTCTTATTGGAACTAGAATTCGAGGAGCGGCTGGCTGCACGGCTCGCGGATTCCGCCTTGGGTATAGTTCTGTCGCTCACATCCTACGTGGCAGACTCGGCGGGAACCGTTGCGGTGGCGGCATTATTGCTACTACTATTATTATTTTTGCTGTTACTCTCTTTGATCTCAGCAAGCTCGGTTTCCTTAGCTTTGACGGCCTTGTTGAGCTCGAGAATCATCTTGTTGACCTTCTCCTGGGCTTCGACTAGGCGCTTGATCTCAGCGGCCTCGGTGTCGCGGCTGAAGGGCTGGCCCGGGCGCGTCATGAGCGGGATCATGGCGCTGCGCTCTTTGACGTCGCCCTCGACGGCTGGTGGCGGTAGATTCTTACTCTTGCCCTTGCCTCCCTTACCACCGGGGACGGGAGCACCTTTATCTCGTGCACCGGTAGTCAAGATCTTGTAAAAGTCCTCGAAGGGTTCGTTGAAGAGCTGCTCCTCGTACGTCCAGGCCTGGACCTCACCGCCGGTGCGCATGGCCTCCTTTTCCGCCTCGTTCTTACCGTAAGGGTGGAGACGCAGATGGTGATAGAGCTGCTGGGGCTTCTCGCTACTCTTGCTGTCGTAGTAGAGCTTGATGGTGATCTCGAACTCGCCCCATCCGGTCTCGTTGACGACGAACCCCCGCTGAATCTTCTTGGCGGACGACTTGCCGCCGCTGGCGAGGATGGCTTCGTTCTCCTTGATGATGGTCTCGGCGTCGATGGTGCGCAGGTGGTTCGGGATGGACTCGTGCAGCTTGAATTGCACGCGGCGCAGCCAGTAGAAGATGTCGGTGTCTTCGACGCCCCGGACGAAGACTTGCCAGGAGTGGGTGTGGTCGACGGGCACATCGGCGGGTCGGGGGTTGTCGGTGTCGTTGAAGGGACGCGCGGTGGTGCCGTAGATGAAGGGGCGCGAGACTTGGACACCTTTGACGCGCTTGCCGGTTGGTGGTGCCATGATTTATGGGAGGTTTGGTTGGTAAGGTTGAAATTAGTGATGTGAGAGCTTGTGTGAACTTCAAGAGTGGCGTGGAGGGATAGTCGCCTCAATAGACCCAAAGAAATCCAACCAGGTCCTCCGCCTAACCAAAACAAACTTTGAACTCTGGCCGATCCAGACAGTATTGGACGCTCTCATAAGCCTCGCAATGAAAACAAGTGTAATGGCCTGATGTCTAGGTAGATTCGGGGAAGGAATGTGTTATTAAAGAGGGAAAGTTGAAAAAAAGATTAGTTATCGCGATTGGCATTTAATTCATCAGCCTTGCAGACAGCTAGCCCAAAAATGAGCAGGGATCTTGCACTCTGTCCAATCGATGGTGCTTGATGATGAGCTACGACTCCACCCGCCCCTCCCAGTTCCAATGATTGTCGGCCAGCCTTACAAGAATTTATGATGTCGTTGATGTTCTTGTTAAGTTATGCTTCTGCGTTATGACGATAATGAATTCCGGAAACAGTAGGAAATATACTTGACACTGCATCTTCCTGAAATAAGGACTAACATGTTAGGAAGATGATATCATTGTCTTCATATCTCTAATTCAAAATTCTTCTATTTTCTCTACACCACTCAAAACAGACGCCAATTTAAGCACCTCACAATGAGCTCAACATCAGCAACAAAAAGGATTGTTGTCTGCGGTGGCAATGGCTTCCTAGGATCACGGATTTGCAAATTCGCAGTTCAAAGAGGATGGGACGTTACATCAATCAGGTAAGTAATCCATATCATCCAGTTTCATTACTCATTACACATCACAAAACTAACCACCACACAGCCGTTCCGGAGCCCCGAAATGGAACACGGTAACAGCCTCCTCAACACCACCGCCCTGGTCCCACAAGATAACCTGGGAGCGCGGCGACATCCTCAAGCCGGCCACCTACGCGGCTTTCCTCAAGGGTGCTGACTACGTCGTCCACAGCATGGGCATCTTGCTAGAAGCCGACTACAAGAACGTCGTGCGCGGGCAAGAGTCGCCCATCGCCGGGTTACGGAAAGCCTTTACATCCGCGCCGCAGCCGGGGAATCCTCTCCAACGCGGAGTCGAGAGTAGCAATGATACAGAGAGTGATATCAGACCACCCGAGACGAAAGAGCAACTCACCTACGAGAACATGAACCGCGACAGCGCCATCATGTTAGCGAAAGAATCCGCGCGCGAGAATGTCAGCGCATTTGTCTACATCTCTGCCGCGGGTGGTGCCCCCGTCTTGCCGGCGCGGTACATCACGACGAAGCGGGAGGCCGAGAGCGTCATTGCGAGCGAGTTCCCGCGGATGAGGGGCGTGTTCGTGCGCCCGCCGTTCCTGTACGATAGCTCGCGGGTCATCACGATGCCCATGGCGGCGATGACGGGCGTCGGGGCGCTCTTCAATGGCGTCACGGGCGGGATATTTGGAAACATTATGGGTGCTGCGGGAGTGAAGCCCTTGAAGGTCGATGTTGTCGCTGAGGCTGTTGTGCAGGCACTTAGCGATGAGAATGTGAGGGGTCCCGTCGAGGTCCCTGAGATTGAGGAGTTGGCAAATAAGAGCTGGAGGAATACGATGCTTTGATGGAGAATGGTATCTGAGGCCATCTGGGAACTGAGCGGGCCTGTGTAAAAAATTAAGTGCATACATGCCGTAGACTGTACAATTATAACTCCTGATACGCCCGTCGCTGGTATGCCACCCTTTTCATGAGTCTAGCCTTATTCATTCTCGTCCATTCTATGTCATCGCCACCAACAGTATAACCACAAGTTGTACAAGTGTGTGTCGTGCCACCTCTGCCGACTTCATATCTTGGTCCCCCGCTCGAAGCTTTCGCGGATCTCGGCCGTGTACTTATTATAGAACCGTGACAGCTTCTGGTTGAACTGCTTATTTTTCTCGTTAATATATGTCACGTCGCCATCATCACCATCCTTAGCCATGCGCTCCCTCCTCTTCTTCATGCGCGAGTCCTCGGCCTTCTGCAAATCATCGACCAGGCGATCGATGGCCGCCTTATCGGGTTTGTTTTCGGTGAAACTCGTCGAGTCGGCGGTGGAGTAGAAACTACCATCCTTGTCGACGGCAATGAGCTCGCCGTCTTCTGTCTCGATGATCTCCAGTCCACCAGACGCAGCGGCCTTCTCGATGGCCTTCATCTTATCCTTGTCGTATTTCTCGAGATCTGGTGTGATGTTGCTCTGGACTTGCCGCTTGTAGACCTTGTTGCTCTCGGCGCGGTAGTCTTGAAAGGCGTTGTTGTCGCGGTGGGCGGCCTTCTTCTTCAGGCGCTTATCCCAGCGCTCGCTCTCCTCGACGGTCCAGTCCCAGGCGCGCTTGCGCTCGAAGTCCTGACCGCCGTCTTCGGTTTCGGCTTTTAGGAGTTTGTGGGCGGCGACGTCGCGACGGCGGTTGAGGGCTGTGAGGGCGGAGGGATCGGTGGCTAGGCGTTGGGATTCTTTGGTGGCTTCCTTAAGGTTCTGGTCGGAGGATGTCTTTGCGCGGGCCTGGAGGGCGCGGAACCGGGCCATACGCTCTTGTGTCTTGCTGGTTGCATCTGTTTCGCCAGTAGCGGGAGGATCTGTGGCTGGTGATGCCATATTAAAGTAGTAGTATTTTCGTCGTTGTTGCTTAGGTGCGAGGATAAGTCCTGGCAGAGTGGGATAGACAATATGAAGTACCTTAGGTAGTTTATCAGGCCAAACAGGAAGTGGGGCAATCGGTCACTATATAAAGGTTGGGAGGCACTACCCGGTAGTACAGGTCCTTCAATCAGGAGGCAGAGGTAAGGTACCTAAAGTTGGTAAAGTTCCGAGGTACTGTTCTATGAGCAGAATTGAGACTGGGGATATTTCTCTCTTACCTACATGTACCTTAATATTTTGATTATTAGGGACATGCGACCATAATCGAAACATGACATACGACTACAGACTAGGTAGATGGCGGGCAGCAGCGGCAGGCATCTCGGCCTACCTATGGAAAATAAACTAAATTTGCCCCGGATTTGAGTGGAGCTTCAAGCTTCCTACTTACCCCAGACGGGGTTTTATTACTGGAGGTGCGCTTCTTTTCCTTCGCTCATCTTGACTCTTCAGTAACCATGAACCCATACATACTACACTTGACCCCGCCATCATCAGTAGTATGACAATCCACAATGCACCGATTGGGCCACACGGCCCGTCTCCAGAGCCTCCCAAGACCATGGCATCAACAAGTCAGAACTCTGCGAGCTCTCCAACGCCGCAAGATTTATCCCAGAAGACACCCTCAAGAGTGGACGGTGCCTATGCGCCCGGAATATCCTCTCTATGAGATCTCCGACCTCCTCCTCGATCTTGATGCCCAAGACCAGACAGACGTCCGCCCCTTCAATTCCGAACGAGACGGCGAGCCTTTGACCTCCGAAGAATGCAAGGCACGCGACCACGAAGCTCGCAAAGCCCTCGTCCAACCCTTCGAAGACCGATACAATGAGAACGATTCCAACTTTATGCGGAATGCTACCATCAGATTCCCTCCCTTTCCCATTTCCGACGTCGATCTCCTCGCCCTCGCCCTACTGGGCAAGGACAGTTCACCCAGCAACCTTTACTCAAAAGACTTTGCCTCCATTCTTCATGAGAATGGCGTGCCCCATAGCGTGCGGCACGACCCTACAAAAAGCATCACCTACCTGCTGCGGCGTAGAGAACTCGCTCGTCCCCCTCCCACGGAACCTACCGACCTAATGCTCCTACGCACAACTCTCCAGAATTGCCATTCCTTCTCCCAACTGCAGAGGATTGTTGTCGAGGCTATGCGTGTTCCCGAGACGCGCCCTTTGGTTTCCAGGCTGACTACCAAACTTGCCTTCATGTGTCAAAACGTTCGGCCCGGCGCCACTGATCGAGATGCTCTCGCCTTCCTTAATAATGTAGTTATTAACCTGACCGATAATAACTTGCCTGTCGCTCCCGAATTCTACAAGGTCTGCGTTGAACGTTCTATGCAATGTCAAGCTTTTGGCATGGCCAGCGTATACATACAACGTACGCTTGATGGGGGACTAAATTTTTCCCCCAATGAAGTCGGCGAAATCCTCAAGGCACTATTAATATGGCTTGAGCTGAAGCCATCTCGCAATCGCCATAGTAATGCACTGGGCGACTCAAGCAGATATATAGAAGCTTTTACCCTCCTTACTGGTTATATACCCGGGAACACGCACCAACACGTATCCCTTAGCTCTCTCATTCCGGCATCCTCTCGGTGGATGACTACAGGAGGTCCTCCATCAGCGTCCAATCAAAATCTCAAACTTTTAGTGTCGTGTTTAGCGTACCTCGGAGCCTTCCGGACCTTGTGGCATGAATGGCACAAAACACATCGTTATGCGCCAGCAGGATTCATATCAGAAAGGGGAGTGCTATCGGATCATTATCTGCCCAGCCCTACAGTGAAAGCATTCGTCGAACCAGCCATGCGCAGTTTCGATCAGAATAGTGCGTCCTTGATCAACTTGGCTGAATCCTCTACATTCACTACTGCCTCCGAGGATCTGTTTGAGAACTTCCAGTTAGATGCGGTCGCCATCGTGGAGTTTGAGAAGTCTCGGAGAGCTCTGAAAACGACGTCCAGTATGTCGCAAGTGTTGTCAAATGAAGATATGATTAGGACCATGTATAATGTTTTCAGCAGAAAAGACCCAACAAGTATGTTATCATCGCTAAAGCTATACATAGATCAATATACCTAGACTTTTAACCACCATCCTCGTCTACCCCATTCCCCTCAATATGGCGTTTGGCTTCACGAGTCTGTTGGGTTAGAATCAGCCCATGACGACGGCTTGCGCTAAATCTTTATATGCTGCTTATCAAATAGCCATGAGATGAGACCACTTTTGGGAGAGGTAACGAGGGGAAATGAGGTCTGAGCTCAAATGGCGTCTAGGTCAAGCCTCCAATCTATGCATTAGGCATCATCAACCCAGAAGCCTTCTACAGCAGAAGGACTTGGATTCAAAAGGTCGCAGCCCTGTCATCTAGGTCAGTCTGTATTGTGTCCTCTCCTTTCCCTCGCGGAGGTCAGATTTTCAAGGCTAGGAATCATGTCAACATACATAATTCGAGTCCAAGATCATGGCTCATTCATATTGTAAGTGAAGTGTCTCTATAAAAATTGGTTGAACTAAAGGATCCAAAATGGTCTTTGGGGACCCTCATTCTCATTCGCTCGATTGAATGAGCTGCTGATGGCCAAGAGTAGTTGGGTCACACCCCATACCAAGACCTAGGACATTGACACAATCAATGGCCGACGCAGCCCAAACACAAGGCAATAATGGGTACACTCAGCTCCAACAGAGCGTGATAGCAGGGATCGTCATCGGAGGCGGCGTGGCTCTCGTCATAATCATCACAGCCATCTTATGGTTCTTCCGCCGTCGCAGTCGAAGCAAGTGGCATCATCATCATCACCATCCCCACCATAGGACTAGAGGTGTTGGGATTCGACCTATGACTGCTTGGGGCTGTCACCACATCATCACCAGCAACGGCGGCAGTAACAGCCACCATATCCATGACCCGAGTTCCTGGTCACCAGGTACCCAAGGGTGTTCGCGGAACTCTTTGTCCCGGCACGAGCACGAAGCGAGTTCGTCATGCTCCCCTTATTCACAAACCTCGCCGTGCTGCGCGGCTCCACCGCACACGCATCATACCCTTAGACGGTATCATTCGCACCCCAGGACGCGACCGAGGACATATCAACAACAACAAGGCACTGGGGCCGCAGTAGGCGACGGACTTGAGGTGTCCCATCCTGGCGACGATCTTTACCGACAGTTCCAGCGGCAGAGGCAAAACAACCAGCCACGCCGACAAGACGAACAAGGCTCATCCGGGCTGGCCGAGCTGGAGGTTGCGAGCACGACGATTGGATCACCTCGCGAGGGAGGGACGGCTAGATCTAACGGCGGCAACGGCATGGAAGTTTCCCCCCAGAGTACGACGATAGGGGATAGGATAGCCGCAGCCATACCGCCTTCATGTAGGGTACCATCTTGGCATATGATGGATACCAACGATAATCACTTGCGGCAATCCCTATCCAAGTACGAGGACTCTCCTCGGGACTCGTCATGGAACAACGGTGCCTTCGAAACTCGGCACCGGAGCGCTAGCGTCACGAATACCTGCGATACTTGCCTTGGCTCGATGCAGCGCAATAGCCAGCGTGCCGCAGACACGGACACGGCGAGTATGCGCGGAGGCGAACCCGATGACCGCCTCCTGAGGCCTCCTAGAGGTGGTGATGAAGATCGTCAAGGGTCAGAGGATCGTCCAGTAGGTACAGCTAGGATGGCGATGCAGGGACCTAGAAGACGGTTCAGCTTCGAGCGGTCGCCTGTGAGTCCCTCCCATGTCGAAGTACGGCAGTTGGCCGGTGCCAATGGGGAGAACAACGGTAACGGAGACAACAACAATAATAACAGAACCTACCCGATGGCTGGCTTCGGACCAACGGAGTTAAGTGCTGAGGCTATAGCTACAACTACGCCTGAGCAGGAGAAGGAGGTTCGACATGATACTTACTATCATCCATGACGCCATGTGCTACTGTCAAGGTGATGGAAAAGGGAGAAGTTGGGAGATCTTATTATACCCCTCGACTCCCTGGATACCTGTAGCTATATCAAGTAGTTTTGCCATCTGCATATATATGTCTTCCACCACTAATTAGCTAAATGAGATCGTCATTGTCATCGCCGAATTTTGCAGCTTGTGCACAGGTTGACATGCCGGGTGCTACTAGTTTGAGTGCAGTTTCATAGATGTCTTTGCTCACTCTTATGCTTGCCAGGTCAATGATAAGGCAATAACGGCATGCGTAAGCCAGTTTCGGGAAGTTCAAAGACTTTCGTCACGAGGATTTCAACTCTGGACTGGCCGGCCGTAAAAATGTCGGAAATACGGATTATCCAGGGACGTCAGGTGAAAAGGCTTCAACGTAGTTGGTGTCAAATCCAAATCTGGCCGCTAAGATCTGGCTTATTGGGCGCTATCATGCCGTTGTACAGATCTACATGTGAGGGCTCAGCATGGCAGATATTTTGAGACCGGAATACTAAGAGATGCAAATATCACAAGGGGAGTTGGCGGGAAAAAAATCGTTGAGTTGACTGCGAAATAGTTATTGCAAGGATACTAGCATATGTTACATGCCTCAGCGAAGAATCGTAATGGTAGCATTCTATCGTGATATATCTCTTGCTTGTAACATAAGTATTAGTCCCTTAGATAAAGGCGGAGTCTCGATGTTCTCTGTTGTCAATATGTGTTGGACTTCTGACTACTAAAGTTTACATTGATTAAAGAACTAATTTGAGAGTGCGTAATATTAAATTAGCTTGTGTCTAAATTGGTGTCAAAGTCATGTCAGTTCAGGTACTTCTCTCTTGTGGAAGTGAACTTGTTCCGGTACAATCAATGAGAGCGGGAAAGTTCCCGAATCCCATAGTCACTTTGACCTCAAGTGTGACAATGACCTCGAATGTCACATAGAAGCCATCTTCAAGGTAAAATATTACCTTCATACTAAAACGATCTGCGTCGGTTGAGGAGCTATGGGAAGTATGGAGAGACTCTGCTATCGACCTTTGTCGCTTACTCTCCATGAATTGACTAGTAAACGTGATAACTGGTGATTATGAAGAGGTCCCAGCTCCCCCATTTTCTATCTTTACAGCACTGCGAAGCGCTTGATGCTAATAGATTTTTAACTCTGTTGACGGGCAGTCCCATTACCGGAGAGTTGGCGTGGTGGAAGACACCACGGGTGCCGCAATTTCCAGTCTGCATGAAAGTATATGGATAGGCCAGGCCTCTCGGACCATAGAAGCCTTCAAAGCAAACATGCTAGCCCTTCGCTACATAGTTAAGGTTAATGGGAACGGGCCGGAAAATGAGTTTCATTTCAACAAGACCATTTACCATCTTGAGAAGCGTATCGATCTTGAAAATGACCAGCGTTATGGGGCGGTTCTGTCTTATTGTAATATCAATAAGTCAAGACAGCTTGCTTCACGACTACGGGAGGTGGGCTGCCAAGTCGAAGCGGCGGGTGGGAGTTACTGATAATACAGCACCTAGAGCAGCTTCTTCGCAGCTATGATCAGCGGTCTGCTTAAAATAATCTCTATGGTCAAGCCGTCTTGATAGAGTGTTCATTGGGTGTATTCAGATTTATATCCTAATGTACTATACTGTATATATGTAGCTTACACCACTTTTAAGACAATAAAATGCTAAATACAGGGCTTTTTAGATGATGCTTGCGCGTACAAAGCTCTCTATGATAGCGACATTTAGTCAACCCAGCTTTCTTCTTGCTTTCCTCTTATATTGTCCTCTTCATAAGTGTTTCTCTTTCTGCTTCTGACAGCCGTAGTAAAGCGTGTTTGCCTCGGTACCCACTTGAGGATACACTCGCACGGCGTAGATGGGACGACAAGTATTGGTAAAAGACAAGGCATGCAGTACGCTGGTGCAAGGCTACACGCGATGCAACGGTTTGACCGGAACGAGGGGCCGCATTCTGTTATACAACCGATCCCGATCTTTCCCAAACCATGGCTCCTGTTGTGACGAGGGGTATTTGTCCTCTTGGGTGAGTCACTTCCAAGTTTGTTTAGTCAACCTTGCAAGGTATCCTCTATTCTTAGTGATTCAAGCTGTGTTACATGATATCGAGCTCAGGGACCAGTCGGCTAGTTCACTTGATGATCACTACAATGTCAAATACTTAATGCCATTAAACTCGTGAAGGGACCATAATCGAGTATAGACTTTCATCAGCTCTCATGTATCAAGTAGGAACACCGAGTCTTACCAAGGTACAATCATACCCTACACACGGAGTTGATTGGTAATTCTGTTATAAATGATCCCATTTCAAAGGGGTATTGAATCTCCAAGCCGGTGGGAATATAGGGTCCCATTGTCCTTATCGACCTTGTAAACTCGAGAGCTATCATCCCACTTCGGTAGTATTCATGAACAACCTTGGCCGTGCATGGTTTGGGTTGCAATCTATCCGTGGCACGGTAGAAGAAAAATCACATGATTCTGAATAGAACGTGCAAGATATTTGAAGGGCTCCCGTCCAGTCCCAATGTAACATCGAGACTAGAACGAAAGCCTCATGAGTTTGTGCTATCACCAGTGCATGATTTGCTCCTAAGTCTTTGACCAGCTTACTGCACTCTGCAACACAATGGGGAAGTCACAGATCGAGTTTAAGAACTTCCATCGATCTGTGATAAGAAAAAAACGACAAGTCATATGCACAAGATCATCGTGGTCATGTGTACAGAATATGTCCAGTCTGCAGTAGACAACGACACATAAGCAAGCCAGGAGCAAATGGATATGTATCTACCGTCTCAGTGTATCATACCACAGAGCGTACATGGAGAGGGGGTTTGATTTATGACGCAACACCACAGGATGCGGGCGGATAAGCATGCAATGTCAAGCTGTCTGTTTAACAGGTTCTACGGTGTCCGGAAGTTATCATGAGCCACAAACACAGCGCCGGTATACCCTAACCGTCAAGCGCAAACTTGCAGATGCATCTCCGAAACAATGCGCCAGCCTATAGAATTAGTAGATCGGCAGAAGAAAAAAAAAATTTACAAAAAATTAATGATATTTATAACAACCCCCCGATCGCGAGATCTTATCCAGCAGCGTGTCCCGTGACCAGGGATATCAGGAAATAAATGTTCAGTAACCCAACGGTCTCGGCCCAGCCCATGCCGTTGAGGCATGTAGATTGGCGAGTGGCGGCTGCTATCTCATTGGAGGCTTTCGTCTCGTTCAGGCACGCGTGCATTCCGCGAAGTCGGATGTAGGATCGAAAAGTAAGATCTCGTGACCACCCATTGACAACCACCATAGCAGGGATCGAATGTCGCATGCCATCCAATGTAATGAGAAGCCTGGGTCGGGCTGTATATCTCTTGCAGACGAAGGAGGATAGTAAGACGAGAGAAAATACCCGAATCCGTGATAACAATCAGGATCTCACCCCTCGCCGTCGGGCTTCCCATAATTCTCAGAATGCAGCAATCCTCGGCCGGGATGTCAAACCCCTGCGTATGACGATACCCTACGTGGCCGTACATTGGTAATCCTCTCCTCACGTCGAAAAACCAATATGGATGAAATGCGAGCGCATATAGTGTCTATGAAATATCACAGGATGCGGGAAATACAGGCCGGTCTCGACCTGCATTACACGTGCTTCTTCCCAATCCATTTTCAAGAGGAAACAAAACCTGACAGTGATTGGGCGCGAGGATTCCTGAATAAACTATTCCGTAGGTCGGCCTCATACCCCGGCAAGCTGTTTCCGGCAGAAAGGATACTAGATTCATGCTTATTCATCCTGATAAGGAAGTAGTAGATACGTAGATGTCGCAATGTTACGCTGGACAGCGAACATGAACAACCTAAGCCAACCTGGGACACAAAAGTTAATTGAAACTGCCTGACTTCACGTGTTGACCAAAGCTCAGCGCGTAATCCGTACTGAAGGGAATTGTGCTCTGGCGCCAATGGTGGAATGGTAGCTTGGCCTTGCATATGGCCCCTTGATAGGCAACTGATGGTTAAAAAGATCCCCTCGCGTTCGAGATCTCAAGGGCCACATGAACAAAAGTTGGTTCAGATCCTGGTCTAACGAGTTACGGTCCTCACACACCCCACGGACCCTCCACCACACCGCCGTATGCCGAAGCTGACCGAAACGCACAAAGGGCTCATTGCGTGGAACCAAGCCCACTTGAGCATTTCCTAGGTCGGCAATTTATATTTTGGAACTGATAAGGGAAAAAGAGTACATAACCAACAAACCTATCTTGGATAAGTCGAGAGATCGTGAAAAGGATCTGGTCCTGTGAAACCCCCCATCTCGTTCCCAGTCACTTCGTACTGGTTGCCCTACTCAGCAATGTGCCTGATTGGTGGAACATAGCAACGTCCTCGTCAAGGATTGAATTGGTCTCTATATTACATATTGGATTGAGGTGCTTTGGCGAAAGAGGGGTCATCAAGACGTTTACGCATCCGCCCTGACGATTTCGGAAGTTGTAGTACATAATCATCACAACTCCTAGTGTCCTACTAAGTACGGTGCCTTATAGTAGAAAAGTCAAGGTTGCTGCGCCTAAGTATACTACACCCACCTAAGATTATTCGAGTCTGTTTTTGTTGTTTCCTCTGTCAATCTTCCAGCTATCGGCAGTCTATCACTTCATTCCGGTCATCTTTGTTAACGGGGCGGCAGAGAGCCGGGAGGACGGATGTCGCCAAAGCGTGTGTCCATATATTTCAAGTCCTTGCTGGTAGCGAATGTACGTTAGGAACATTTCCAGCGTGTCACTGGACGTGATAGGCACTCAATATGCCCGTGGTCCCTTGTTTGCGACTCTAATTCGGCTCAATTGCGAAGCGAGAGACTGGGGACCCCTGGTAGAACGTGGGGGTTCCAAGAGCAACTATGGAGCAGGGGAGGTGGATTTTTATAATGAAGATGGAAAATCAAACCAGGTGGATGTAAATGTAACATCATATCCATCGACTTTTGACATGTTCAAAGCCTTTCAACAGGGGCCCAATATCGCAAAGAAATCACTTGTGGGCTGGCTGGACTGGCCAAGCAAAAACTTCCACAATCAAGGCAACGATCCACATTCTGCCATGATATATCAAGAATACGTCTGCAGAAAAAAAAATGCACATGGATCAAAATAGCCGGTGCCTTACAGAACAAACCGAAAGACTTAATTGTGGTTGACTGTTAAACTTGTAGCCGTTATTTCCGAGATCGAAGAATCCGGTTGACAACGTCAGGTCATGAGTGGCTTACCTGAAACTCAGCTCTCAGCCTTGAAGAGTCACTTGATGGCACAGCGGCTCAAGCATTTCTTAGGACATCATGCCATGCTGAAGCGTGCGTGGCTTGTCAGATTAGGCGGATGAACAGTATATCTTGTGGGACACCAAACTTTCTTCATCACGGCGGGATACGCGCGGGCATATTGACCTGATCCAGTAAAACGTTTATTTTCCCTATAATGATGGGACAGGCCCAGATTACTGGAACTGGATCGCAGGGCTTTATGCAGGGGGACAGGGCTCTGCGAAGGGATGGACTCAAGCACAGTACTCAGTACAGTAGAGAGCCTTGACGAAGCAATCGGATCTATTGTTTGGAGTACTTCCCTCTGCCATGCAAGTCATTGAGTTTTCATGCGCAAAGTCAGAGGAAACTTCTGGATTAGTTGGAACATCACCTCGATGTCCCCCAAGTTGTTTGCCGCAATATAAAGTTCACTTATATGGATGTAATAGACCTACTACTCAAGTTGATGTATAGTAGCTTACTGAATTACATCATGCACTACCTGGGTCCTGTTTTAACTGTTATTAAGTCAGATTACAAGTTTCAACGGAAATCTGGTATTAGCGAAGCCCCGATCAAACTGCCTCGACATGCTGTGTACTACTCGTTCTCCCGATTAGGTTTATATGTATGTACCATTCATCCATGGGTATTGGTCTCATTTATGTAATCATTATTCAATGCGAGCAAGTTGTCAGCCAATCTAATGTCAAAAGGAATGTCCGTGTTTGAGAACTGCGGCCAGAGAGGTCCTCATGGCTGGTTCCACTGTGATGGGCACAGTTACGGAGTACCTAATGGAGAGCTCTTTGAGGGGCTGTGCGTTACAGTTGGGAGTTGCGGTCATCGTTCATCCCAGTAATCTGTGTGGCTTAGGACTCAAGCCAGCGATACTCTGTAGGCGATATAATCCCTACTGAAGTCTGCTCATTCTCCCTCAAAGCCTAGCAGGATACAATTCGTGGTTGATAGGTATCTGCTTGAACTCTCGATAATCCAGAGAGAAGAGATTATTTAAGTCTTAGCACGCAACAGACTTTTCACATGATAATTACCCTCGTAACCTACCTGTACTAGTGAGATAATCAGCACCTGGATGGTCTGTTAAGTAGGTATGTACCTAAGGTAGCAAAAATTACTGTATGCATGTCTCATCTGTTCCAACTGTTCTTCGGCTACAAAGGTTCGATGGGAGTAAAATGTAGCCCCACCAGGTAACTGCGCACAGACGGAAGAGCTCGACAGACCGCGATGAAGTAGGTAGCTTTTTTGCACAATTCGCAGCCGCAATGCATAACCACCACCAAAACCACCCTTGCTAAAACACGAGCAGAATCGCCAACTACGCCCGTCAAGACCCTGGCAAAGCCCAGATACTTGCGGGGCTACATCTTACACCCATATAACCTTCGTAATCAAAACCGAGAAGACATGCCTAGGAGTAGATTCCTTTCAAGGAGAGGGTGGCTACCCCGGCCGCGGGACGCAAAAAAGATGTCGCAATACCTACTAGAGGGTTAAACCTGCGCAGGCTTCGGTGGACCCTCTTTCACTCGCGGGCTCCTTTAGAGGGGACAAAAACTATGCTCCAGATAAATACCATGCTCCAGAATTTCCCCATACAATTTGTATGGGAAGGTACTTTCTACTCGGAAACTTTTTAACTTTTCATTTTTTACACCCATTTGCTGGGTTTCCTCACCTAATCGTTGAACGTTATTATCTAAATTAAAATCTATCCGCTATGTACGAAAGAAAAAATAAAAAAAATATCGCCTCCGTCGCCTACTCGTAGCGATCATTTTCTTTTTTTTATTTTGTCTCGAACTTGCTGTAGAGGTGAATTATTTTGTATAGAAAGAGGCACTTTTGTATATAAATTTCTGGAGTATGGTTTTTTTTTCTGGAGCAGGGTTTTTACCCCTTCTAAAGGAGCCCGCGAGTGAAAGAGGGTCCACCGAAGCCTGCGCAGGTTTAACCCTCTAGTAACGTCTTTTATGCTTTTGCTGTATCCTTGCCGTCTAGCCTTCATTGGCATGCCAAGTCCAGCCCACAGCAGGGGGGTTTTCACTTGAACTAGCCGGAAAGAGCCATCAACCAACGAACATGCTTAAAATCCCCCGTGTCATCCAGTTCTAGCAGCAGCTGGCTTTCTCTCGATCCACTGCTATCGAAACAACGAAAAAAAAAAAAGGCCGAGAAATTTTTTCTTCACTCTGCGTCGCAGATTGTTACGGTACTCCGTAAATAGCTGTGATTGCTTAGCAAACGCATGAGAGAGAAAATTTTCTCTTTCTTATCCAACTTGGCAGTAATAGCGGACCACTAATTGACTGACGGCGTTAGATAACTGAGACAACACAGAGGCTCAAGCTTATCATTGGCCAAGACTATAAAGGAATTGCCCAGAAGGGGCAGCCGAATTCATTTCCAGCTCCGTTTTCGGCTTTCTCGCCGGGTTTTTCTGCCTAGATCAGCGGCCTGTTGGACAATACGAGTAACGTGCCAAAGAGTCATCGATAATGATGATGATGTATGTTTTCCCGCTATGATACAGCGAACAGCTTACGATTTTTTCCGATAAAGGTAAGGACTTAGTCCTGATGGGTATAAGTCAGCAAATTAGTGTGTGTCATAGGAGAGCTGGAGGTATTAGAGATACAAACATCAAGTGCTATTGGTGTTCTATAACCATATCTTGTTGGTGAGCCGGTGCGGTCCCTGGACTTGTCCGGCACGCGCAGGACGGGACGATCGCTTGCCGTCAGCGTACATCTATCCTATGTAGTCGCATCTGAGCTGCATGTGTAGAGCTACTTCTATCTCCCATACCCCTCCACCACCCCACGACAAGCGGACACGAGCCAGGGTACGACTTGTAGGGGTCCAAATATATCGCCGTTTCCTGCTCCATGTTCTTTTCTCCCTTCCTTTCGATCTCTTAATGTTGTCGCTAGAGAACTCTACCTACTGCTCGCAGCAGCAGCATCCGTAATCAATACAGACTTGTTCCGCACCATCAGGTTTCTCAAGCTAGTTTTACCGTGTTTCGACTGCAGCACACAGTCCAGGACTTCCTAGGTACTCTGTCTACAAAGTACTAGCCGTCTGTCTTTCTCAGAGGAAGACCCAGGTCCGGGCCCCCGTAATAACCATCAACACAACTTACGTACCTGTAACACGGGTCTTTGTTCCGGATAGCTGCAACGTCCTATCTGTATACAACGGAATACAGTTTCTACAACACCCAACACGACTGCTGTTGACCGAAGTGGCCGCTCGTCTGTTTCACAGCTGCGGGGCCATAGACCGCTGTCGGTATCGTCATATCACGGAATATCGCGGTGGTGAAGACTCATATCACGGCATAAGCACCGCCCGTCCACATATATGACTGACCACCAGAGTCCATGCAGCCTTCATTCTTCGTCTCACAGCACCTTTTTACATTCGAATAGTCGTTTCAATCACCAACTTACGTAAATATCGAATCAAGGGTACCAGCTCAGACAACACATATCAGGCATACGCACCAGACCGACGATCATCGCCACTTGGACAATCCAAGCTGCATTGCGGCACCCAACTGCATATAACGGAACGAATTTGTATTTTGACTATCACCTCCTTTGTGATTAGTCAATTTGTTCTTCCGAAACAGCACAGCAAAGTGCCCCGCACCTGACCCCTCCTCCACGGCGTGCTGCTTACCGAGGACCCCTACGAGCTTCAGCCAACTGGGCTACCTCGGTCTTCTCCAAGCTTAGAGCAGTTGCAGAGGCCAATCAAACATCAGTACCATGCATCACAGTCGGCGAAAATCTGGTCATGGTTCAACCAATTCATCCATGACCGACGTACGCAAGGCCGGTAGTGGTGCAGATCCCTCCCGCACAAAGCGGCCACAGACACTCTCTAGGAAAGCAACCCCTCAAGTGTTACACAAGCTAGGCAAAAGCCCAAGAGATCGCGAGCGGGAATGGGAAGAAGAGCGCTGGTGTGATGACGAGCGGGACACCTTCCCGCAGTATTGGTCAGTTGTTTTTCCTTTTCCTTGCCGGCTTCAATATCTGGCTTTTGAGGCGCCACCATGTGGGGGTTACGATGTAAACCCCATGTATTGGCTTGCTTCATTTATGTAAGCTGCAGCATCCCATGATGCGCAATCCACGGACTATTCCCCGTTTTCGTGGGGTGGCCCTCCTCTGTTCCTGCAGCGTCTTCATTAGTACCATACTGTGGTTGCTTATTGGTAACTGACCTGTCCCATAGCATGACGTGTGAGAAGCAGTTCATCACGCAGGATGAAAGATGTCTATATTGCTCTGACTCGTAAGCTCTCCCTCCCCAATGTTACCAAACAGGCAAGCCGGAATACGTTAACTCACAAGTCAAATCAGATGTCGGAAACATGACCAAAGCGCTACCGTTTCATCGCATTCTTACAATACGCATGACTTATACAATAACGCAAGTTTACCATTTTATGCAGCCGGAAATCCTGAGCCACGCGACATTATCCCGAGGGCGTCGCCGTCTCGACCTGGCTCAACGTACTTCTCACCTCCCACAACTCCCACCAGCTCTCAATATCCTACTGCTGTGTCGGCGTTGAGATCACTGAACAGGCGACCTCCAAGTCCCCCGTCCCCGGTATATACTAATGCGAGTATCTGGCCTTTTGCTCGCAGCGCCGCAACGAGTCCCAGCACTTCGTACACAAAACCTTCTCATCTTTATTCATCGACGTATGACGGGGGTTACGCTACTTCTGGTTACACCACCACATCGGATCGTCCACTTCCTTCAAGGAACCATTCGATTTACTCAAGGCCTAAGAGTATCGAGCTCGTGACCCCGATGATAAGTCGCTAAAAGTTTGTCAATTGGGCCCAAACCTATTACGGTAGCCTTGCTCCTAGTCGATCCGGCGCGGCCAGGCCATTGCTTGTATCGTCCTGCTTTGTCCGGTCTAGATCAGAGCCGAGGATGATCAGCCATCCCCAGGAGAGAATGGCCTCGCACGAACCTTATGGACACGAACCTTATGGACTGAATAGACACCCGATTCACGGCCTGACTGAAGACGGCGATCCTTACTCGGTCGGATTAGCTCTTGGTATCCCGATACATACATCTTGCGAGAGAATATATCGAGCCAATAGATCGAGAGAGCATTAATCTAAATGCCATAGCGTTGAGTCAAGAGCAGTAGACACTCTGCTAACCTGCCGTCTTGGGTTGGCAACTGTATAAACTGCTCTATCGCTTGCATGTTCTCAGGTGGCTATTTGGCACAACTGATGTTGCTTCGCAGCCGCCTCCTCTATATACACTATTCCATTTTCGCCTCTCCGCTTGCTCAACATTAGTCTCATTTTTTATCGCTTTTATCAGAATAAGAGATACTTCGGTTGATTTTCTGGAGAGTGTGTATAGATAGAACGATGGATAAGAGATAGGCAGTCTAGGTCGAGAGATTCATGGATTATCTTGAAACCACGAGACATATATGACGTTCTGCTATAATGTCTGAATCTTGCTTCTCATTCATTATGTCTGACCGAGATATGGAGCATCTTGCAGGGAAATTTACGTTATGGTACTGTTAACTCTGGATTTACGAGAGTGTGATGCATAACTACATGTATGTTACCGAACCGGGAAATACACACCTTTCTAAATCAACACAAAATCAAGCGACTTTATGACATATGTTTCTGTGCTGAACACACTGGTTGGATCAACCTGCGACAGTTGAACTAGGCAAAATTACTTCGACGTTGGATCCATAGCTAGAGACGGGTCAAGCTGAGCGTTCCCTACATTTACCGCGATCTACATGCCGGCATAATCCCCGAGTCATCCGTACCGTCTACGTCAATGCTTCCACTTCAAGGTTCATCCCGCGGACCAAACGTGTGGAGAAACCGCAAGTCAGGCACAGCGGCGGCAGCTCATGAGAAACGGGGAACCTCTTTAGCCAGCCGGGAATATCTGGAGTCCCCTTCCGTTTCTCTTTACATGCTTGGTAATGACTCGGCGACATCAGACAAGGCACAGATCTCGTATGTACCTTTAAAAGTCAAACAAGTACTATTTATGCAGCACGTCATTGTAACTCGAGATAGAATACATATACACAATATAGAAGAGGCTTTTCAGTGGCGAATTCCGTGATGACGCAAGGGCGCAATGACGCTCAAGTTTGGGATTTCTATAGGTTGAAATCAATCGAAATTTACTGTACATGCGATATTGGAACTTTCCACACCGGCGGTTGTGGCGTTGTAATTTGTGGACTTGCAGCGAGGGAGTCGTAATTATGACTACCTAATGTACATAAGCATAAAGCTGTGAAAGTTCCCCTGCGCTAAGTTCTTTCTTCTTTTGGTGAGTCCTTAATATTGATCGAGATTTTTTTTTCTAGTAAGTGCTGCATGTACAGTTCAGGGGTGAGCTAAGGACTTGCATCACACTATGTAGGACTTTGGTTCATACAGGGTTTGCTACGTGAGAACCTTGATGCCCGCATGCGTCGAGGAAATATATTTATAATTCGTGCGACATGAGGTTTGGAAGTCCCTCTAAGTAAGGAAAATTTATTGAGTAAGACGGGATAATTCCCCTTCTTTGATGCCTTCTACTGTATGCCCGGCGTAAATTCTTCCACGAAGATTGTTCGATATCTTATAACATATGAAGAGACAGCATATGTATTGGCGTAACCTCATAAGATCCATTTTCGCACCCGAGCCAACATGCGCAAGGGTTCAGGATGGGAATTCCCAAATGGTATTCTTACATTCTTACATTGCATGTCCATGCGGCCTTCACGGCGGTGTCGGCAGCTGGTGTGGAGCTTGTGAATCCGAAACACCCGGTGTCTCTGCCGGGTCGACCGGATGCTGATAAAGTTAGCTAATATTTTGCCATGCCTTAGGTACCTACCATCATACATGTGAAGTCTGTAAGTAGATGAAGCTGCAGCTCCTACTGCTTACTCTGAAACTTATGGACAAGATGGATGGGTTTAATGAAATTCCTCGCTTCTCTGTCTAAAAGTCTTATGTTTTGCTATCGGTTGAACGAGCCGGACCTATTGCAACCAAACTCCACAACTCGGACGGGAGGGTCTTTCCCAAACAGATTGTCATAACCACGCAACTTGGAGGTTATTAAAGTATGGAGAGGTAGAATCAGTTTGTCTTACATGTACAATGTCCCGTAGTCTTCAAGTTGCCCAATTTGGCCAGTGCCTACGTTTAGTAACAACACTGAAGGATAATTCATAGAATATTTCGCTCTTAAGCACACATTTTGAGGCATCCTCGAAAAGACTGCAGTGTCTATTCGGTGATACTATACAATCCTCTTTTCGCGAAAATTTCAAGTCCACGATCCTCATGACTTATAGCAACATTGAGATGGAGATGACGCAGAAATTCAAGAAACCACTATTGTAAATAAACGGTATTTATATATACCTATTAGTACCATATCCCTTATAGATCTGCTGGCATGACGTGCGGCAAGAGCTACTGTGACACGGGCTGTGAAAAATTGGGTCTCGGATTCAAATTCATCAAATTCATCAACAAGAAAGTTAGAGACGCGACGAATACATGACTAATGAGAGCTGGCTTCACAGAAATTGGTGTTCGAGACATGATTTAATAGCGTCATCTTCAAAATCTCATGAAACGACGTGTTAGGGTGACAGGTTTTATTACTTACTTCGTGCGAAATGTCTGCTGTTGAAGATGAGCGCGCGACGGAGAATGGCGAGAATGATCCTGCTGCAAATCTATCCGACTCCAACGACAGCGACGATAATTCATCAAGCGACGGAGGAGAGCATTTTTCCAAAGTAGAATGGCTGGCCACGGGCCGAGAGAAGCGTTCCACCGCTGGAAACCGCATGGAGTCGATGATCGCCGCCGAAGAACCTGACGACGAACTCGAACTTCTCTTTGCCGAAGATGGTGACGATGCCGGATTTACAGACGCAGGCGAGGATGCATCTGATGTGCAGATGGACTCTTCATCTGATGACGAAGACGCGCAGGAAAACGGTGATGATTTAGAAGGCGAGAAGGAGCTCGAGAAGCAGGCACGCGAAAGCAGACAAGCAGCACGCAAGCGCAAGGCACAGGAAGCGATACCCTTGAAGTTCCGGAAAAGGGTCAAAATTGATACCTCCCGAAGATCGAGTACGAGCGCCACGCCCACTGCATCCAAACCACCCCGGCCAAAGAAGAAGTCTGAACGGCTGAGTTGGCTTCCAACCGTCGCTGACCTCCCCACGAGAGCTTCGAAGCGAGAAACCACGATGGCGGGCAAGGAACAGCTTCATAAACAGATGGCTGAGCGAGAATTCAAGCGCCTCAAACAGATAGAGGCCATGGAGCGCAAAGCCAAGAAATTGGAAGCACTAAAGAAGCCACCCATGACCCAGGCTGAACGCCTTGCTGAAGCGGCGCTGGTCGAAAAGAGGAATGCTAAAAGTCTCAACCGGTGGGAAGAAGCTGAGAAACAACGAGAAGAGGAGCGAAGGGCCAAATTAGCGGCTTTGAACAATCGCACGCTGGAAGGACCTGTTGTTACATTCTGGAGTGGTGTCGGGGAATGGGTAGATGGGAAACTGAAGCATGTCGGCAAAATTGTTACCATCGAAGAAAAACCGGCGAAGAAGAAGCGAGTGTCTGTTATAGGCACTGAAGGGCCAACAGATAAGCCGTCTCAAGCTGAGGCTCAGGACGATAGCAGCCCCCAGAGCCTCGTTCCACTGTCTACCGATGGGTTGAGCCCGAAAGCCGAAGCGACCACGAAAAGTACAGCAGCAGGCGCTGGGACTACTCCTCCAGACACGATAGAATCATCCGCCGTATCGACGAGTGTCCTCCAGGAGCCCTCTCAGGCAGTAGAGCAAAAAGAAAAGGTGATACTACCAACCACAGACAACATTTCCAATACTTCCTATGACACACCATCTATTGAGACTACCGCATCGCCAGCAGCTGAGAAGCAAAGCTTGAAACCCCCAGAGCCCGTTTCTCAAATCCCAACATCGGCCCATACAGATATAAGACCTCCAGATCTTAAACCCCCTGATATTCAGTCGCCAAGCCCTAATATGTATACTACGAGCATGTTCGCTCCTTTATCACAACCTTCGCCGATGAAGCCTCCGAATAGTTATTTAGCTCCTCCAGCTGGCGTGTTCCAGAATGGCCTATCCATGCCAGTGATCGGATATCATTCTTCTGGCGGGACTCCGGCTTCCAGTATTCTCGCACCTCCAAATCCAACACAGAGACAGTCACCTCTATCAATGCCTCAAACTAATATCGGAATCCATCCTCCCCCTCCTGCCGCCGCCGCCATTGCGCCGCCGCCCAATAGGACACCGCATAAACCGGCTCCTTCAACATCTATACAATCTACTGCTGCTTTCTCTCACACCAAATCATTATCGAAACCCCCTCTGAGCTCTCTAAAACTCAGTAAAGTGAACATCCAAAGCAAACAGTCTAAAGAGACAGCACTTCCTTCGCCACCAAGCCCGCCTCCCAACGGCAAAGCTACACGGAACTGTATAATACTCCAAAACTTCAATGAGAATGCGATCAGGGAGAAATCAGTGCAGACCCGGATTCTCTTTGATCGGGAAATGAATAAACTACCAAGTAAGACCACTTAGTCAACTACAAAATGAGAAGTATTCTGACCAAAGCACAGAGCAAGGACCAGCGCCTCGTTGCGTAATAACAAATCTCCCTGCAAAATATCGAGACCCAAAGACAGGTCTCCTGTACCATAACGCTCATGCTTTCAAAGAAATCCGGAAGCTCTGTAGGGGGCATTACAAATGGAGCGCGTTGATAGGCGCGTGGGTTGGTGACGGGACTACCGCCGCAAGAGGTGTTCCAGCGAGATTCCTCGATCCAAACGCTCCCGGTCCCGTTAAGGCGAATATGACTGCCCCTGACTCATCGATAGACGGAAGTTCTGTTGAGAAAATGGCCAATGATCCAAACACAAAAGCTTCTGGGCTCCCCGGTGAAGTATCACAGCCAAGTGTGGAAATTGTCAAACCTGAGCCTCAGATCAACCAGGACTCCAATCCGGGATCGACCATGGTAGTTAAAGAAGCAGGTCCTGCACACAACGAAACGCCTTCAACAATGAATGACGCTGAAGCCAAAGGCAATAATGGCCCAGACTTGACGACGGGAGAGCCGGCTTCAGTAGTAGACAGTAGTGCGGGCATCCCGCCTGTGCCGTCTGCGGTAATGGGATGAGGTTAGACTGATGATTGGTGTCGGGTATCACTGAAAATTATCATTGTTAATGTGGAACTAGATGTACCACACCATCAGAATGAAAAAAAGGCAACCTAAACGCCTATGCGATGCTTTTGTCATCCCAAATAATTTCTCCATCGTTTGCCCCCTTTCCCCCTAAGTGAAAAGACAACAGCGCAGCTGCTCAGTTCTTCCTCTTCTTCTTATTCTTGTCTGAGTATTTGGGGAATACGATCTTGTTCGTCTTCTTTCTCTTTTCAATGCGACCCTTCCTGCTAGTATTTGCCTTTCTTGACGTTGTGGAGGTGTCCTTGGCGGTATCTATATCCATGGCGCCTATGAGAATTTATTGTTACCATGTACCCTTTATCTCTTCATCTTTCTGAGGTAACTCACTCTCATCTTCGACGGCGGCAACAGCAGCAGTTGTTGTGTCGTCTTTCTTCTCCGTCTCGCCACCTCCATCAATGATCGCCATGGTTTCGGACTCGGGGGTTTCAGGTTTGGGTTGCGCAGCGAGCTCGAGCAAGCGAGCGGATAGCCTCTCACTACGTGCTGCTTCGACAGGACCGAAGACTTTGGCCTTGAGCCGCTGGTTGTTCGCTTTGCGCGAGCTGGCGCGTGAGCTCTTTGCCATGGTGTGGAAGAGAGGGCGATCTTGGTTGGATGTTGCGTGGTTGGGATGAGACGCGAGGGCTCTGTTGATGAAAGTTAGAGGGGAAAATAGATCAATTGACTCAAGGGATCTCCAGAGTTCCTGTAATTTGGCGGTCTGGAGTATGGGGGTTTGTATAAGTTGGCCTACTGCTCTTAGTCTGTTATCACAATCCGGATGTTCTAATTGGAAGTGTTTATCGAAAAGTTTCAGCAGGGCTTATCGAAGCCGATAGTGGGAGGGTAGATTGGCAGAATTTAGCTTTTGTGGCCTTTGTCATTTCTGCGGGTTACCCTGAACAAGGACTATATCGGCTCCTTTGAGCAGGCGGTGAACATTATAACAACCGCGACGACGAGAGCGAGGCAGCCACGGTCCAAAATGCAATATCCCTTCAATCTGCTATCTATCAAGGCCGCTCCTTTCCTAATTCCCATTACGCGCTGAATTCTAGGATACCTCTATTGTTTTTGTACCATTCAGGTCCTAAAGTAATACCTACATACATACATGTATGGTGCTCTAACCCCTCTGTACCACTCAGCCTTAGCCCTGTTATAATCTGATTGCTAAGTGAGTCGACAGAACCGCCGACAGAATGCGCCCAGCGCGCACTCTTTCTCTCTTACACACTCGCATAATCATATAAATGAACAACAAGCATTGCTAACACTCTCTCACGAAAAAAAAGGCAGATAATTGCAAGACGAGCATCTCGGGAAATAGACGAGACCCAGCAACCTCGAGACCACTTTGCCAACGACCTTTGCCCCAAATCAAAGTCACACAGTAACCGAATCATTGCACATTTACCGAGTACATTGGTGAACATATCACTAGGTCACACATCGGGGGAAACTAGAGGGCGTCTTGCCTATTGACCAGATTACCTGGTACCTACTCTTGAGTTTAGATCGAGCGTTAGTTTAAGTCGCAGGAAGACGGGGGCTTTGCATAATATTGAGCTGTGGAAGGAGCGCCCTTGGCTTCGACCCGAAGCTAAGGCCGGGTGGTTGCCATCTTTAGGCTTCCGGTTTTGGCACCTATGGGGGATCGAACCTGCCAGCTGCGCAGCAAGCTCACAAGTCATGGCTTCTAATCATGAAATCCGCCAGCTGGACCACCCTCTCAGTCAGTTACTCAACCGGCAACTGCAACATATATGCGCTGCTCATGGCCTGAAAACCGGTGGTGTCAAAGCTGAGTTGCAAGGACGCATAAAAAACGGTAAGTCGAGACACTTTCCTACTTGACCCCTACTCTATTCGACTTCATGTTGCCTCCATTTTCATTTTCTTGGGAAAGTTCAAATCTCGTCCAAAAGAATGTCAACACTTTCTAGAGTGCACAAACAATTCCCCAAAACAACATTCCTATCAGGCTACCCCGCTGAAGGCTGCCTGGAGACTCGATCAGTTATATCCAGCATGTACCATGGTCTTCTGTCCACTCCGCCACGCTGTCACTCGAGAGATCGCAGCTATGTTTGATCCACCCGAAGACTCTCATCCATAGTCATCCATGCTCCTCACTACCTTTCCGCCGACGAAGCGTGTTCATCATCCGCCTCCGCATATTTTCTGATTGGATTCCTGTACTAATTCGGCGTCATTTGCGTAGCACTCATCGAAAACTACACGGCAGATCCGTCTGCCTTCAATCAGCTCCGGATCTCAATACAAAACACTGTCTCTGGTCGAAGCCCAGGCGTGACAGCTCAACCGAGCATGGCGGGCCCCTCTGGTGGAGGCTACAACTACACTCCTGGCAAATCCTCTGGATATGGCCAACAGCAATCATATAATAACTTCTCCCAGCCACATGCTTACGGAAATACCGGCATCCCCAGTAGCAGCAGTAATGGCTACTATAAACACAGTGCTCCTTCGCGTGATCTTCACTTCAAAGCGAGCCCCTTCTACAGCATTCATTCCAGGATCGGTGAAATCAAGACCTGTGACAGTAAGCACCAGATCCGAAGGCCATACGCTGGCCTCCCTTACTTATTGGTAAGAATACTAACAGTGTCGCAGCTATGAGTCAGCACAGGAATTCGATGCCGATACCCATCAAATTGAATGAGAACCCTGTTCTGAACAAACTTGTCGAGGACAAATCCTATCGCCTCATGGTATTCTGCTCAGCAGACAATCAAGGCGTCCAAGACATCGCTTTCCCCCACCAATCCGAAATCAAGGTCAACGGTGGCGAGGTGAAGGCAAATCTTCGAGGTCTCAAGGGAAAACCGGGCACCACACGACCCGTCGACATCACGGGTGCATTGCGTCTGAAACCTATCAATTATAATAATAATGTGGAGTTTACGTATGCCCTTACGACGAAGGTGAAGAATACCGACCCATCTCCTACAGTGAGCAGATTATCAAACAGCCAAGCGGCTTTTCGCAGATTTGGAGGGGATTCCTTTGCTGACAAGTCTGGAACAGAAATTCTACCTGGCGCTCTATCTCTGCAAGATGGTGTACGTGGACCAGTTGGTCGCCAAGATCAAGGGCAAGAAAATTTCTAAAGCTACGGTTCTTTCGGAGAGTAGGTTCTATCTCTCGTCTTCTTTCCGCGCGGTTTGTTTAACACTCTACAGTGGCTAAGAAAGCAAACGATCCCGACGTGGTTGCTACTTCAACTGTTCTTTCTCTCAAGTGCCCTCTCAGCTATACGCGACTGAGAATACCATGTCGATCTACGACCTGCAATCATGTTCAATGTTTCGACGCCAATTCGTACCTTCAGCTCCAGGAGCAAGGTCCTCAGTGGATCTGCCCTATCTGTAATAACCCGGCCCCGTTCGATAGCCTCGCAATTGATGACTATGTGAGAGACATCTTGGAAAATACATCTGAGTCTCTTGACCAAGTCACAATCGAGCCCAATGGGCAATGGAAGTCTCAAAGCGATGCGCAGCCTAGAAAGTCGCGGATATCTCAAATGAGTGCCAGTGTTGATGTGGACGACGATGTATCGCTGGTCTCTGACAGTCATCAATATGCGAATGGAGCTGTCAGTGGTGCCGGTGGATTTGCGGGAACATCGAATGCGTATAGCACGCCGAGCCGATCGTTCCTAGGGAATGACACAACGCCAGGCGGCAGCAGTTCGAGAGAACCTTCGGGAGCACCTCGATCGGGAGCCAACAAGCGACCAGCTCCAGAAGTGATTGACCTCACCTTCAGTAGCGATGAGGATGATGAGCCAATCGCTCGAGCACCCAAGAGGCAGAATGTTGGCTCTGGAGGAGCTGGAATCGCTCCTTTTTATCAACCGTCACCTGGATCACATTATTAGTGAGACGGAGCACTTGTACATCACGTTTCTTCTTCACGAAGAGAGAGAGGGCGACAACTGGATGAGCCTACGAAAACACGGGCTCGGGCACAAAATTACTGAAGGTATTGTCGTGTGTGGCACTGTAGAATATCTGGTTAATAATGCGCTTGTGCTTTCTATTCTGTCCCTCTGACTGAAAGTTGGAGACCAATCGGCCCCTGTGCTCGGCGTTGACGGACTAGGATGATGGAAGCATCCAAGGGGTGGTCGGGGTTTCGGTTGGCTCGGGAAAAGATTCCCTAGCATGAGATACCTATACGTCGCTTACACTGAAATGATGAATTAATTCTACTATTTCTCTAGTTTTGTTTGTGCAGGGTTTCTAGGTTCTCCTGAGATGTAATTGTGTATGGGCACTCGAGCTGCCTTAAGTTGAAGTGGATTATCGATAAGCCAAATCCTGTGCATGTAGCTGTTAATTGCCAGGGCGCCAACATCCTTCAACCTGGAATTATAAACAGACTCTGCACAGGAATCGACTTAATCTTGCCCGTCTGATTATAAAGAGAGCCCGCCGTGTATTGAAGTCGACCAAGAGAACATCTTTACTAGTATCGCAGCAGAGAGCGCGGTTTATAATCTCGTCCCAACCCACAGGACCGTCATCGAACGTGAGCAACACTGCGACTCGAGCGCTGCTTTGCACCTGATCATCAGAACTACATGTTGCATGTGTACCTGTCATTCAGATCGACGAATTCAAACCCCTTGTTCGCTAGCTCCCCGCCATATCTGAGAAACAGAGCGCGTACTTTGGTTTCTTTCTTCGGAGCGACCCGACCCAAAGGCAGGGGTTTGGAGACGTATTTCTACGACAAGGCAGACTAGCAAGGGGAAGGGAAGAGAAGAAGAAGAAGAAAACGAAAGAAAGGGAAAATCAACAATAACACGCAAAAAATGTCGTCCTTCGACCAGCCGCTCCCTCCCTTCAACGCCTCGGACCCGACGGCTACATTCGTGGGATCGTCATGTCTCGATTTCCTGCTCATCGAACTCGTCCCCATGGCATACCGCGTCGCGAACGAGCTCGAGGACGCCGCTGCGGCCAACGCACGGCCGCAGAGCGATAGCAATAACAACAACAACAGTAATAACCCCGCGGGCGAGACGGGGTCGGTTGTGAGCAGCACTGTGGCGGCCGGGTCTTCTGCGGTGGGTAGCATAGCTGGCAGGAAGGGGAGCAGGCTCGATGAAGACGAAGAGCGCGAGGCTGTGTTCTTCCGGCTTGAGGGATTAGGGTATCGTGTTGGGTTGGGACTTGTTGAGCGGTAAGAAAACTGTCTCTCCTCAATCTTAGGTCCTCGTTTTTTTTTTTTTTTTTTTTTTTCCCAATCTACACTCGTCACTACATAGACAAAAAAAACTGATTTTTCATCGTGACAGCTTCTCCCGCGACCGCCCGCGCTTCACCGACGCGCTCGACGCTATCAAGTTCGTCTGCAAGGACCTCTGGATGCTCGTCTTCAGAAAACAGGTCGACAACCTCAAGACCAATCACCGGGGCGTCTACGTCCTGACGGACAATGCGTTCCGCCCGCTGTCGCGCATGAGCGCCGAGGCAGGAGGCCAGACGATTGCTCGGGCTCAACCGGTAGGAATTATTTTCATTGACCCGTTTTCATCTTCCTTTATCCCCTCTTTCGTATTATCTCTTTTGAGACTTCAGCAGTTCTTTACCCGGCCAGGATATTACATAGGAAGCTGATAAGCAGTCTACAGTTCCTCTGGTTTCCCTGTGGCATCCTCCGCGGCGCACTGGCAGCCATGGGCATCAACGCCACCGTGCAAGCCGAGACAAGCGAGCTACCTGGCGCCGTCTTCCATATCAAGACGTCTGGGGCATCTGGGAAGTAGCCAACATAAGCGTTGACACGGACGTAGCAGTCAAATTACGCGAATCCGCTATGAAATAATATAAGCAGGGAGAAACGCACTCGGCTCGCCATCCTCTTCCTTATCATCACTGATAGGGGTGTTGGGTGGGTTTGCTATTCACGGGCTACGGCAGCGCAAAGAAGCAAACCGAATGAACCCGGAATACCTGAGTAATGAACAGCCATACCCGAGCCTATGTCGAAAGAACAACCTGCGAGCCACCCGCTGCTGTGCAGAGAATTGACATGGAGTAATACGCCGCAAACAAGGGTTTAGTAGCTAATCCAGCCCCGTTCAAGCCCGGCTACTAAAAAGAGACAGCTATTAGAGAAAGAGTCCATGTCAAAGTCCTTACATCGCAGAGGAGTGGACATGTCTGGTATTCGCGCATCTACAATTGAATTGCAGCAGAGACGTTCCGCTAAAGGGCTACAAGCGCATTGCCATACATCTAGAGGGAAAGAGTCCCGATGTTCGGGGAATAGAGACAAGAATGTGATGCAATCATTCATATAATTCAGTCCAACCAACAAAGGTCAGTCCATAAGCGAAGGACGTCTATAGCTGGACTGCCATCCATATACATTGCTAGTCTCCGCCAATCCCTGCACCTATATGCTTATTATCTTCTCTCCTTTACGCCTCCAATTCCACGAAGCCCTATGTTCCGATCTTCTTCTCACTTTACCACCTCAAGCCATTTCCGGATCGGTCAGGGTGGAGGGCGACACGACATAGGGAGCAAACATGCGCTGCAATGACGGGGAGAGCAGCGAACGGAGGGAGGGTAATGAAGACTTGGAAGGGGTTTTGCCATGTCAACCTCTTCACAACCTAAAAACGGGAAAAAAAGGGATTGGTCAGTCAAATTGATCTCTCAATTGTGTTGTGCTCTGTAATACAGCAAGATTCTACTGGACCGTCTGATCTTTTTTGTCTTGTTTATGGCACCTCTCTTTTTGCCTTTCATCTACCTTTTCTCTACTACCATGCTGAACGAACAGTCTTCTGAGAGCTGTGATGCAGGATCAAGACTTTGAAATTATCCTTGGGCGAGCAAGTGTATCCCTCAGTAGAGAAATAAGGAAACCATTCCCATGTGCCATGCAGCAGTGCAATTTCAAAGTCAACTGTACGACGTCAGGGGGGGAGGTATTTACTTTTGAGGGGGGTTGTGGGCAAAGTGGACGCCCTTCTCAATGTTGTCCTTCAGACCCGCAATGGCAGCATCCAGGAGAGTCTTCTCCTTGTCAGAGATGCCGGTCAGAGGGTTTGTGGCCTTCTCGGCGCCGTTGGGCTAGAGTGGGACCAGTTAGCATCATTACCGTTGGCGCGCCAGAGAGAAGTGGAAAACTTACGCCAAGCTCAACCGGGACGGAGAAGAAATCAACACCAGTGGTCTTGGCAACCTCATCACCACCGGGAACACCTGGCAGGTAGATGTAGCTGGGCTCAACGAGGCCTTTCTCGCCCTTGACGGCCTTCAGGACCTTCTCGGCGAAACTAGGGACAAATTAGTAACTATATTTCAAACGCATGTGTATAGTCTCATACCGGAAGCCAGCGAAAGCCATGGACAAGGTAGCGGAACCAGCACCATCTTTGGCCTTGACAACTTCGTCGCCACCAAATTGGACGCGGTTGACAAGAGCAGCGTACTTGTCATCGGGGATAGAGACGCTAGGCTCCACTTTGCTGAAGAGAGGGACGATGGTCTCGCCAGAGTGACCACCAATGACGGGAACGGTCAGCTCCGAGGGGGTCTTCTTGCCGGCGATCTCGGCGACGAAGGTCTCGGCACGGACTATGTCGAGAGTGGTGACACCGAAGAGCTTCTGGGGGTTGAAGACGCCCTTGGCCTTGAGCACTTCAGCGGCGATGGGGACAGTGGAGTTGACGGGGTTTGAGATGACGAGGATGAAGGCCTTAGGTGCGACCTCAGCGGCAATCTCAATGAGACCCTTGACAATGCCAGCATTGATGTTGAACAGATCGTCACGGGTCATGCCGGGCTTGCGGGGAATACCGGCGGGGATAACGATGATATCAGCATCCTTCATGGCGGCCTTGCCACCATCATCCTTGGGCAGATAGCCAGTAACTTTCTGCAGTAGAGGTGAGACCTTGTCATCCAAGCATATATGGGGAAGGCTTACGGCAGTGGAGGAGATGTGGGACAGGTCGGCAGCAACACCGGGAGTGTTGACAACATCGTAGAGGCTCAGCTCGTCAACGAGAGGGCTCAGCTTGAGGAGAAGAGAGAGGGGCTGTTCATCTGATGTTAGTGGGGTATTTCCGACCATAGGGGGACGTAATAAACCTGGCCAATACCGCCGGAAGCGCCGGCAACAACTAATTAGAGGAGAATTAGTTTCGTCTTTCTCAGTGAAGAAGAATTGTGGCTTCATACCAGCTTTGACCATCTTGATTGTTGTTTGTTGGTGTTGAGGAGTGGGGGATAAAGACTAGAGATACAGATAACAGCTACAAGGCGGGGTAGTTTCAGGTTAGTAAAGTGGACAAGTTTCACAAGATGAATGCTAACGTCGGGAGGTAAAAGAGGCAGAGGAGATTGACTATGATGAGATCAGAAGTTGGAGAAAGGAAGCTACGAACCTCGCGCGAATACTTGATATATCTTGTTGGTGATGAGCGGGTCGGACAGCAGTCAGAGTGAGGTAGGTTTGGTGCATGGAGGGGAAGAAAGTTAAGATACTTGGTAGAGGTGGGAACTCCGACTGCGCGAAAAATGGCGGGGTAATATTTCAGAGGTAGTAACTTGGGGTTGAGCGATTGGTCAAATTCATGCCTTCCCGTCTTCCAGGCCCGCCAATCCCAGGTGAAGCTCCCCCTGTTCGCAACGGCAGCTGCAGCTCCAATGCACCCTCTAGAAGGTTTCAACGGGTGTCTATCATCACTAGCGGGGCCAAGTACTCTTCACGTCTCACATCGTAGCACGTACTTCGAACATATCTCCGGCTATTCAGTTACAGATATCCTAGGGTTTACATGTATTCTTAGCTATCTGCTCTTGTCCTTTCTCTTCGAATGTTTTGCTACTACCTTTTTCAACTAGTAAAATTTTAAGCAGCAAGGGTCAATCCGAATGCCGCCGGTGGCATGATCAAGTGTCCAGTGAATTGCCCGATACTTCCGAGGCTACTCTTGATGATCGGGCAGATTCGGTCTATCCCGGCAATCGAGCAGGTAGCTTTCGCCCGGAGGCATGTGAAACCACATATACTACAACAATCACTCTGGACGAGACGACAAAAGACGTAGGTAGGCTTTTTGTTGCAGCTCTAGTTATAATCCTTTTGGCAAGAGAAATGACTTGATGAGTTCTTTCAATGTTCAGATATCGACTGTCGCCGCAAAAGTGGATATTAAACAAGAACAGACATCGCGAATGCAGCTTTCCCCTGTTCGTATGTGACCGAGTAAGCCATCACGTAGATGTTGTCAAATGTGCAAGGATGCCCAATGCTTTGATCTTGGTGTAGTCTTTTTCTTATTTTATGCATGATAATGGCTACCCATTTGCACAAACGCAAAGATGAGGCAGTCCTGCCGGGAGATCTCAATCTCCAAAGTCCATACCATGCCCATGCCACTCATTATGCCGTTTCGCCCTTCTCGTCACTCCTCCCCCTACGAAGTCTCAGCGGCCTTCTTGGCCTTGGCGCCACGGGGCTTCTTCTCGGGGGTGGGCTTGGGCTCCTTCTGGGATGCGCGGATGGCGGATGCACGGGCAACAGCGGCCTGGCGAAGGTCGGCTCGGTAGCCAGACTTGGCAGCGTGGTTGGCGACGCTGACGTAGGTCCTATGCGTATTACCACCAGTCAATACAAGGTCTCTTACAAATGAATAGGGGGCTCGGGGATGACCGACTTTCGTGTGGACTTGCCGCCGTGGTAGGTAGTCTCGGTGGAGGACTTGGAGGGTTGGTGAGCGGCGGAAGCCTTCTTGCTGACGACCTTGACACCACCCTTCTCATTGGGGACAACGCCGAGAGCCTGTTCAAATTTGCATCGTGAGATTCGAGGTTTTTATCCATGTGTTTGAATTCGTCGCTCTCGTACCTTGTCGTTCACGAAGCCAGCATGCTATATATTTCTAATCAGTGACAATTCCACCACATAAATCAGGGCCTTTGGATTACTCACCTTGCGGCTGTTTTTGTTGGTCAAGTTAAGAGGGTCGCGGGAGAATTGGACACCTCCAGAGTGCTTGCGCTTGACAAGGAAGGAGTTGTTGGTCCCTTTAAACAGCGCTTGATGTCAGTCTCGGCATCCCAAAACCCCAGAATTCGAATACTCACGAACAATCTCCCAGATGAGGTCGGCAGAAACGTTGGTGGCCATCTTGAACTACTTGAGTATTTGATTCTGAGATGTCGGTTTCTACTTTGCTGTTACATCAGATTTCGTCCTTGGCCGCCGCGAAGATGTGGGCATCGCTTAACTCGCCCGATTGAGACTGGCGTACTTTCATCGAGTGGTACTAAATGACATGTACTTATCAATTGAGCGCGTCGGTACTCCGTACTTCTTCAGGGTAGGCTGGCGTGACGTTGGATAGGGGGAACACGGGCCATGTAGGTCAGCTGTTTCAGTGACAGTCGTCATTCGGCCACCGGATCTCACCTCCAACACCAAAGAAGTCCGGCAGTGCGGAAGAGAGAGCCCTGCTGAAACCATTTCCACGATTTTACAACTCTATACCATCATTATCATCAACCCGCTTCTTCCATCCCCCCCTGCGAGATGTAAGCCGCTGCCTCTGGGCATCGCGCACATCAAACACGTTTACAATACTGTATTTCTGCGAAACTCACTTTTATTGATACCTATTCACTATTTCCTATTGTCCATTCTTTCCTACCTACTTCCTCGCCACACTTACCGCAATCGACGACATCCTAATTCCGCAATAACCATTTAATACTTGCCTTCATCGTCACTAAACTCCGTATTTGGCTTTCTCGGTCCCTCCAACCAAGTCTCCAGCCCTTCCGACAGCCAGCATGTATCTCCTCGCTTCCCTGGCCTTTCTGGTCATCCTTTCCGGAACGGCGCTCTTCCTGACTCGAAACGCCTGGCTGCACCGCCTTCCCGACGTCAACATCCGCCTACCTGGGTCATCCTACCTATATTCCCGCTTGCCTAACACCTTCGCTGGCGACATCGAGGCCGGTCTATCGAGCAGCACCTTCGATCTGGGTGCCAACGTCGACTCGGGAGATGGACGCGCTGGGCTGGACAATGCCGCCAAGTCCGAGATCCTCAAGATTATGAAGAAGCGCCGCTTGCGCTTCGACGAGGCTCGCCGCGTATATATGGAACAGCGATTTAGCGACAACGGTATTGGCCCCGACGGTAGACCGCGAGATCCTAAATTCGTCAGTTTCTCATAAGACCACAAGCTCGACCTAGCTGCAACCTTTGTATTGCCTAGATACCAATTTCACCATCGAATATTCCACGCGATCAACAGTCGACGAGAAAGTTCGTAACATCGGAGGATGAACATATCAACAGACAGCTGGGCAATAATGGCTCTCAGTTCAGAGCAGTCTATCAACCAACCAATCATATAAAAGGAGAGAGGCTGATGATTCCAAATTACCCAATTCTTACACATTGCGCCACGCCCTTTCTTTTTCCGTCAAATCACCTTTGCGAAACCAGCAGCAAACCCCCTAGTTATCAGAATCAGGCAGGCGCATGGAGTGTCAGGTTCATTTCGTATGGATACGACACCATGTTCTGCCATCATGACCCCGGGTGGTCATAGTGAGGGAGTAGGGTCCTCACTTGCAGCAGTAGTGTTGGCTGAGTGTCAAATGGCGGCGGGTCCGAACTAGTGTGTAAACACGGACACAGTAAACCATCTTTGGAACTCGAGCTTTACTTGCCAAGACCGCCGAAAAAGACAGCCCTTACTCATCGAAATGTCATCAGGAAAGAAACTACGGAGGATGTTAGAATAAGGCGAAAGTGTTTGTGGGTTTCATGATGATTCTGAGTAATGCGCGCTCTCATTGTCCCAACATCATATCTTCACCGACAAGCTGACCGATCACATGCAACGATGGTATCCCCGTGCAGACTATACCGCGCGCAGAAAGTACACGATTTTTCTAGAAATAGAACACACCCATGCCTGTCAATCTAGAAACGAGCTACGAAGGCTCAATAAGATTATTTGGTATTTGCACTACTGTATATTCACCCTTGCCAGAACTCTACCATGCGGGCACGTTCAATTGGCTGCCAAAATAAAGTCCTTTTCTGCTATCCATCATTCTGTCTGGTGGAATGATATACGATGTGGCACAGACATCTATCTGTCTCCTGGATCGAGAATCTATAATCTTTCTCCCCTTGTCATTGTAGCTTGTTCTATTGGGTCCATGATAGGAGCTAGCCTCGAGATGCCGGCTGCCAATTTCCTTAACCATGGCGCTGGGAACACAACAAAATGAATGATGCTGTCAATGCCGAAGGGTCGTTTCCCAAAGTGTTTGCTCTTGTGCGAAGCATAAATGATGAGAGTGATCTCTTTTCAACCCAACTGTATCAATTGGGATAAGAATCTAATAGCTAAAAGAAACATGACCGTCTGGACGCCGTCGCCGTGGATTTCTAAGTAATTGACAACAAAACCGGTCCCCTAATCCCTTTCGGCTCTTGGTTCGGGAGAGGGAAAGTAGAAAACAAGAAGAATGAACAGAAAATGAGAGCTTTCATCTTCTAAAACTATGTACAATACTCTCAATCCATCCTCCGTATCGGACGAGAAGTCGCGGCTTCTCTGATCCGACCAGAATAGTACTCAGACCTTCCCGTTTTCGCCACCTTGGCCCCGGCAAATGCTGCCCAAATGCTGAAAATCATGTTATTGAAAAAAGGAAAAGGAAGAAAAGGGAATTTCCAGATAATGCAAACACGCATATGGTCCCAATCGATAGTCCGGCGCTTTGGTGGGTCCAGCCATGACTATAGGTCTTTTTTCGATTCACCTGGCAGGTATGCTCGGTCGTCACTGCCCTCCACGGCCTGTATCATGACCTCCGTCTCCTTCACCTGGGTCCTCCATTGCTCGTCGCTCATCTTCTTCTCTTTCTCAAATAGGTCGTCATCGGGTTGGCGGTAGCTGCCACCTAGGCGATCCCAGAGGGTCGTGTACTGGCCGTAGTTGTAGTTGAAGTACAGGTGGTGCATCGTGTGGCATGCGGCACCGTTGATGACCGGGCTGTTGGACACGTACTCGCCGTCATGGATCATGATGGTCCAGAAGTTGACGAAGACGAAGAGCGCCACGGATGCGTACTTGTTCAGCGGGAACAGAAGCGGGAAGACATGGTACGGCAGCGATTGCGAGAACCCGTCGACGGGGTGGAAGGCATGCGAGGCGTACGGCGTGGGCATAATCCACTTGTGATGCGGCTTGTGGAGGTGCTTGTAGACGCGCGGGTGATGCAGCCCGCGGTGGATCAGATAGATCAGGGCGTCGGTGAAGACCAGGAAGAAAGGGAACTGCACGAACTCGTACCACGTACCCGGACCGTCGGCAGGCGTGTCGTAGAGCTTCGTATGGCCGCGGACTTCGACCAGCCAGAAAATTGTGGTGAGGATAGCCATGCCCGGCATGGCCTCAGCCGACTGCTTGATCTCCATGGAAATCTGATTCTTCAGATATTTCGGGTGGGCTTTGGTGGACTTGTCAAACACCAGCCAGTACGAGAGCGACGCAAAGGTAAAGTACAGTAAGAAACCGAAAACGCTGCAAGGTAACATATTAGCTTCTGAATGTGCTTCCTGTGCCGCTCGAGCTCCTCCAACGGAGAACAAGGATTCCCCAGGAAATGAATTTAAGTGAAATATTCAGGAATGACGTACACAGTTATCGTCCATAAGGAAATAGCCTGGCGGATTATGACATCTCTATCCCATGCGCTCATGTAGGCATACTTGCTCGGCTCGAAGGTCACATATGACGATGCAGGCTTATACTGCCATGTTGAAGGTGAGGTGGTGTTGGCGACATCGAAGAAGTCCGACGTCGCTATAGTCCGCAAAGGGTGGACCTTGGCGAAGATATAATCGCCGACGGCGGTATCCCAGATCTCGAGAACGACGTCCATGATGCGCCTTACAACCTTATAACGGTGGAAGGAATGGCAGTCTGGCGTTGGTCGCAGTCCAGGGTTTACCGGAGTAGATGGAAGAGGAGAGAAAGAGACAGGCCTAGTCTCCTTGGAAGAGATGATATAAGAAGAAAGGTGCGCCGGGGAAATTTCTAAGACGTGGAGCTTTTTTCTGACAGCCCACCTCCAAGACGAGAGCACTACCTCATGAAGCCATCAGTTGATTAATAAATAAAGTGGTACGGTTGTGAGTAACAAGACGAACTAGCGGCGGAGATAGCTCGACGAAGTGTTACATCCAATGGGTCGGGTGAGCAAGCAGGCAGTGAGGCGAATTAAGTTTTGTGTCGTCCTTCGCTCCCTCACTTCATTTTCTAGAAGTCGGAGAGTCGGCATTAATAATAATACATTCATTAAAATAAGATAATCACTAAGGTAGCAAGATTACGGGTAAAATTTGTCTAAGTACACACTATATCAGTGGTAAGATGCCTACTTTGATAAGTCATTACTGTTGGATGTGTAAGTATAGGCAAATGCCGTGTGAATAAACTATCAAGCTAGACAATTGCCTGCCTCCGAAACTGCTGCTGCAGCAGAATGCATACCTCGACTCTCCCTACCTAGTTACATCACGTAGTATTGCACCCTCCCACAACGAAGAAACACGGGACTGATAGAGAAGCAATTGCTCCGCGCCAAGCAGCAACATCTGTTACCATTGAATGGAACTCTCGTAATCGTATTGTGTGCACGGATCTTACCGCCTTTGAAGACTAGGGCTATCAAGGTGACGTAAGTTCTGCCCAGAGTTCAAACTGCCAGCAAACTCATGCACACGCGCATATACATACAGATATACCCGCACACGGCCACCGACAGTCAAACAAGACCAGGTCCTGGAGGTCTCTTATAAATTATCATCAGGTCCGGATATAAGAAACATGCATCCCGATAAATTATATCCACTGCCACCACCGCGATCGAAGACTACAGTTCCGACAAACCCACTGATGTGGACCACGATGCGGTATTGTACATTCGAAGAGTCTACTAGAGGGTTAAACCTGGCGGTGGTCCCTCCTTCACTCGCGGGCTCCTTTCCCGCGAGTGAAAGAGGGTCCACCGAAGCCTGCGCAGGTTTAACCCTCTAGTAAAAAAAAAAAAAAAAAAAAGGGCATTATACTTTTCTTGTCTATAACTTGGGACCACCCCCACCTTGCAAGCATCATCCTGGCTTGCAATTGCTCTCTCGGAGCCTTGTCGCACTTATTATTAGAGCCCCACGCCCGGTATCGTTTGTTGGGTTCTTACTAATATCCTAGAATAAGTTTTGAACTTAAACTGAATTCATTACAGGTTATTTCAAGTATTCGACAACTCTAAGGCTTGTCACTAATCATGATTCGTGAATAAAGACGCAAGCAGCGAGCAGCAGTGAGATTCTAAACCGATGATGTCCCATCACGTAATGTTGTCTTCGCCTTCGTTTGCGGCACGAAGGTGGCGCCGTCGCAAACTGCCATTGGTTTCCAAGGGACTTATTACTGCAAAATCCCGGCAAGGTTCAATGCCGGTTGGCGCACAAGCTTGAGAAAGTCGTCGAAAGTGCGGAATTGGCACTCCCCATTGGTCCCAGGTTCATCTGATAACTCCGACACAGGTACAAATCTGGAAACCTGCGTCATTGGCGACTGGAGCTTAGTCCAATCAAGTTTGGAAATATCTCGACAGTCGGATTCATCGAGATTTCCTTAGCATTCCCTGCGCAACAAGGCTTAACCAGCGCCTCTTCAACGGCCAGTCCCTTGATTTAGCCAGGAAGCCGCAGAATCAGCCAACGGGAAGATGGCGATAACGCCACATTCCTGACATTGCAGCATAAATAGAGATGGCTGCTGCTCGGTTCGCATCACAGTCCCTGTTTTTCTGCTGGCTGCTCTGCTCCACACTCGATCCAAAGGATTTTCGTATTCGTATCTCTGACCTGCAAAGTCCTTCCAAAGGACAGGGTTTCGGACTCCTCTACCCTTCGTTTGGAGTAGCTATCAGACGAGTCAGGGTCATCGGCAGGCGAAATAGATCGTCCAAACGCCATTTCCGACGGCAAAGAGCAAAAAGGTAACCCAGCAGTCCAATAGTCCAACGGCCCGCGCAGCCACGTTTTGTCTTCCACTTTGAAGCGTCCCAAGGCGGCGGGGACCGATCACTCTTTTAATACCTCGCAAGGCTGATGACGCTTTACGTGTAGTGGCGTGTGTTTCTTATCTTTTCAGGAGCAGACGGAGCATGGCGCTGCGGGCCAGAATTACCGTTGCGTGTGTGTGTGATGTAGTCAGCTTGTAGTTTCGCCTTCAATTGCCCAAATAAGAGGCTAATAAGTTCATGAGCCTGAAATCTGACTCATACTGCCACATGCTTGCTGCTGTCGCTACAATTCGCGGTTTCTAGCCTACGCCGAGACTCCCATTCAATTTTTCTGTGTAACAAGACAAGCTCGAACTCCAAATCTTCCCCAAACCCTCCCCCAATTCACTAAAAACGATTAGGGTTGATGCAGATGTCGGGTGGTGCTAAAAATACAAGGCCGCTCTCGGGAGTATCATAACATATCCGTATAATGATCTAGGTTATACCGTCTCATCTGGACCAACTCTAGCATGTCATGCTAAGCAAAGCCACAATGATATTTGATAAGTCAACTATATACAGCTCGACAGGGATTGTTCTTCTACTCCAACTGCAGTTTCTAAATAAAACCTCAGTGCTCAGGCTCATCCGGGGCTCTGGGAACCGTGTGGTCGATCCCCCATTGTCGGATACTTTCGAAGTTCCTGCAGGTGTGCGGCGTACTATAATCAGGCCATGGATCGCCATCGTTGAATGGGTAGTTGAAACTGAACACTCCAACGTCACCCTGACACATGACGAATTGCCGCAGCGCGTCTATGCAGTGGTCAAGATGCCCATGCAGGTCCCTTAGTGGCGCTGCTGTGTCGCCCCCAAGGGGTGCGTAGTGGTCTTTGTACACATTTTGCCGCAGCAAGTTGAGGCAATGAAGTTGGTGGAAGACTTCAATTGCTACTCGATATCCAGGATTTCCATTGGGATCTGTGATCTTCAGGGACACGTCTGGATTGAGCCCCAAACCTACCATCTCTTCATGCGAGATCATCGTGTCGCCGACTGTCTCTGGTTAGATGCAGTGCTTCCCGTAGTTCTCGTCGAAGCACGTACTTGCTGAAATATAGTCCCATCTCGCATCCACTTCCGGACCCTTGCCAATGAACGCCCCCTCGGCTATCGCAGGTAGGTCGAAATGTTGTGTCTCATACTTGATAGCGCTCGCAGCCGGTGCTATGGAAGATATTAGCGATTGATCAGGGCGCTCCGTGGGTTGGATGCACTCACACCATGCCGAGAACTTTTTCGTATACTCTATATCGGAAATCTTTGCTGTTCTTGTGCAGAAAGACAATGTGAAAAAGACTACCGATATCGACAACAGAATGGCGTGTGCCAACCACATCCAATACGGGCTGGCCTTATGGAGTCTTGACGTCCAGGAACCTTCTTCATCTCTCGACGCATAGCTGTCTTCACTGGCTTCGTTCTTAATCAAAAAGGGCTCCTCATCAAGTGATATAGGTTGGTATGTCTTCGCCATAACTTAATGAGGGTGTTAGAACGGACAGCACGCCTGGTGCACGAAAAGTAATAGACTGAACAAATGGGTAAAGAATGATATGGCCGCAGACCGAGCCAGCAATGGAACAAAGGAAGGAAACAAAATAAGAGAATGTCAAAATTTCTCCTTTACGGCAGATATGAAAGACCCCAGTAAACAGCTGGACGAGGCCATCACAGGCTAATTACCACTAAGTGAACTCATTTCTTGCTGTGTGTGTTTGATTGACGTCTCAAGTCAGCCAGGGTTGCGTCAGACCCATGGCTACACTACAGGGCGAAACATGGATGATGCAGGCGGCTATTAGCCCCGTATATGGAGACTCAAAAAGACCCCATTTTGTTGAGACAGGGTCGTTGGAATTTGAAACAACACGACCAACGAACTACCTTTTTATTCGTGATGGGTGTAACGCCTAAAGAGTCAGAACTATAATACTTCAAGTGTTTCTATCGCATCTCTAGGCTCTACCCCGAACTAGCTTGGCCAAGTCTTTTCTTGCGCTGGTGCCCAGTCGCGGGCTACGCTGTGGAGTACAAGAGAAGCTTATTGATCTGTAATCTGAGAATCTTTGCCGGCAAATGAGACATTGTAAAATGATGTGTATGAGGTAAAAGCTCTCTATCGCCCATCAGTAACAACCTACAGTTTCAGCGAGCAACTCAAAAAGAAAAGCGGCACAGTCTGTGGCCTATAAACCCCAGATTCTAGCATGATCTGATCAACGATACATCGTCCGAGACTAGGGCTACGGAGAAATACAACGAGATGATAACTTCTAGAAGACCACGACTGGTAGCTTTGAATATTGTGTTCACTCACAGAGACGGTTGTTGGTCACACAGACTACCATCCTGTACATCCAACCGGTTCAGCACCAGCGCCAATACGGATACAGCCTCTAGAGATTTGAGTGGGAGATCTTAACTGCTCAACTCAACTATCACAAAATTCCAACCTGCATATGATCAAGCACCTTTTTGTGTCTGGGAACTACCGGAAAACGTCTAGGCGAACACTTGGCACCCCCAGAAGTAATAACAGTATCTGAGAACCTTGGCGGTGAGTCGAGACCGGACTAAGCATAGAGCCTCATGAGCCAAATCTTGAGGCTGAATGTATTCACGTACCATATACCATGATGCTTATGGTGATCATGACCGGACATTTTCTGTTTAATCAACATCGGAAACATCTCAGCACTGTCAATGCCGTCCTCTGCCTCGTTTTGCTTGGATCTAATCCATGCATCGTTCCATAGATTCGACTGCTTGCTTTGTTCTCGTATGTGCCAGAATCTCACAGACCTAATAGCCTCAGTACCTTTGATGTCTGCAGTGCGTGTTGCCATCCCGTCTCTTCGCCGGATAATATGGCCTCGTGACGATGGATCTACAATATACGTACTTTCTCAGCAACACATTTTGCAATACCATGGCTAGATAGTGAGACGAGCCGAGACATGATGATCAAGCCGCCGAGGCATCAGCACAGACACCTCGCGTCCTGTCTCGACCACATATTGACCGAAGATCTCACCCGCATCATGGAATATAAGGTCGAGACATAGTCATCAAGAAGCCTTTAAATCTTCTCAAATTCCCTCAGTTCGAAGATCTAACCCTTTGGACTACCATTTGTTCTCACACCTCGCTAGCTCGAGCTTGTCCTTCTCTGCGATTCATTCGTTTCTATAATACTAGTTTTTGATATTGACTGCCGGCCAGCCAACTTTTTGATCTCGTCCACCATGCATACTCCTTCCGTCGTTCAAGTGGCCATCTCTGGTCTATTGGCTGCGTCTGCAGTAAACAGCTATCATTTGGCTGTTCCCCGTGTAGTAAGTGCCAATCTGTAAATGCCACAAGGAGAATGAGTTGTTCTGACGGCAAGTCTCAACAGGGTTCCTTGGTTGCCTTTGCCATTCCTGCATTTAGCTCGCCCATTTTCATCGAGGATAGGAGCCCAGAGGTAGGAACCCAGTCAAGAATAAGACAATCTCAAAACCCGCACGGACTAATCTCTTGTGTAGCCTCACCACGCTGGAGTAACTACTGCTCAGCCCAACAAGAATAAGGAAAACAAAGATCATGCCGCCAAGCGTGAGCCTCACCACGCTGGAGTAACCACTGCCCAGTCCAACAAGAACGAGAACAAGGACCACGCCGCCAAACGCGAGCCGCACCACGCCGGTGTGACTGCTGCTCAACCCAACAAGAATAAGGATCACGCCGTCAAGCGTGAGCCACACCATGCTGGTGTTACCACTGCCCAGTCCAATCAAAACAAGGAGAACAAGGACCATGCTGCCAAACGCGAGCCTCACCATGCTGGAGTGACCAGTTCCCAGTCCAACAAGAACCAGGAGAATAAGGACCATGCTGCTAAGCGAGAGCCTCACCATGCCGGAGCAACTACTGCCCAGTCGAATCAAAACAAGGAAAACAAGGATCACGCCGCCAAGCGTGAGCCTCACCATGCTGGAGCCACCGCCGCCAAGCCTAACGAGTTCGATGAGAACAAGGACCACGCTGCCAAGCGCGAGCCTCACCACGCTGGAGCAACTACCGCTCAGCCTGCTCATAACCAAGCTGATAAGCAGCACTTCTAAACACGATATTACATGCTAGTTGCTCGATGCGAGGGGTTGCTCTTCACCGAGGAACCCCAATCGATTTGATCACGAACTACATCATCTGCTTCCTCTCCAGAAACTATAATTCTGGTGGTAGATAAGAAAAGTTTTATTGCGCAACGTAATTCCGATTCACTTGGCTGTGCACCAGGAGAATGCGGAATGCGTAGTATAGCATGTGCGGCGTATGTACTGAAAATTACGATAGGGTAGTGCATCCCATGAACTTTCGGACTATGATTTTTGAGATGTGACATGACCCCTATGATTGAATGAGTGGGAAATCATACAGAATTGATATTTTACACATTTGATAAACTTCTTGATCCCATATGTACCGGCAATACTAGCACCGCAATCTGTGTTCTGTGAGCACGTGGCATCAAATTGCGTGACATGCTTTATTAGTGCCTGGTACCAAGGGAAGGTATCGTCGTTTTCAGTTACGTAAGGCTATAAAAAAAGGAAATGAGGTCAAGCCAAGGTATATGAGTCTGTTGGAGAAGCTATCAATCAGACCCTGCCACTTGTAGTAGTCTGTGTGGGGTTGTTGGTGCTACCTCTTCCCTACTTTAAAATAATGTCGATATAGTCTCATTCGTAGCAATACCTAATTAATCAATGATTGTGAGTACAAAGTCACCATAAGGACTTATTCACGAAAATTCAAGCAATCGTCCTGGGCTACAGATGAGACGAGGCTTCGGACCCTGATCCCTCGGTGCAGAGATCTCAAAGTTGTTAGTGAGCCTATCAAGCTGGAATTCTGGTTCGATTTTTCAAGCCCAGTAAGTATTTTTTTTCTAGACTTGTTTCTAATGTGATTCAAGATGACAGTCTCTGACTCTACTTGTCAAGTGGGCTTATCTCGGTTGGACACGATTGAAACTTCTCCAGAAGACATTTGGATTACAGCTAAAGATCGAGTTGAGGCCTATTCTGCTTAGCGCTTTATTTAGAGAGTAAGTCTGGTTAGCACTGCCATCTTCTCTATATCCATGGTCTCGCGACATAGGTGAGCTGACTGACATCTCAGAATCGGTAGGCCCCAATTGCCATCGACAGTGATTTCTGGGCACAAAGGCCGGCAGACCCAACTGGACTTTTCTAACTGGGTAAAATTTGGGAGCACAGTCGATCGCCAGGAGGGGTGCTCAGACGAGGGCATTGGATTCCGCTGGCCTGATGTCATTCCAATTCGAAGTCCTACGTTGCTACGATGCGCTATTGCGGACATATCCTAGGTGCTTATATTATGTAAGTCATGTCCAAAAGAACAGCCCATTAGGGGAAAAAATGAAAAAGAAAAAAACTAACCGCTAGCAGACGAAGTCTGTTGGAAGTACAATCACAGTGTTAGCGATAAGGAGATTCTCAAGACGGTACTGGAGGAGGCAGGATTTGACAGTGAACTACTTCTGAAAGAAGCTGGCTCGCCTGCGGCTATAGAGACATTGTTCCACAACATGGGGGTCGCAAAAGAAGCAGTCATGTGTGGAGTGCCGACTGTCCGGGTCTTCCGTCGTGAGTCACAATATACTTGGACACAAAGCGGGGACTTCGTCTGGGGGCAAGATGAGTTGGCTGTTGTGGAGGATCTGATTAGTGGTTGGCATGAGCATTTGGAGGAGGTTGCTGTTTCTGGCAAACAACGCACGCCTGGAACTCGGCTATAGGGCTGTGAATCGGCTCTTTGTAGGGACGACAGATTTATATCTTCCGAACCAGCAATTTCAAGTTATCAAGTTCAGTTGCACGGCACCTTTGGTTCACGAGCAACACTCGGAAACATTAGCCTATGTATCAAGTAATATTCAGCATCACCAAGATTAGTACTCTTTATCAAACAGAAAAAATAGCCTTTGAAATCCTTGCCGAATAGAAGCTTGCTTGTCTGGAGAGCGGATACTTCCGAGCCAAGCAGAGCATGAGTAACACCCATATCAACACTAAGGTTGCAATAGCCACGATGATAACGCCATGAGAGGTACACGCTACAGAAACCAGCTATCTTTAGAATATAATCCTGCCTGTTCATGAGGATTTTTCCCTTCGTGGCAGATATAGCTGGGATGAGACGTGGCTGGGTGACTTGAAACAAACGTTTTAACAAAAAGCCACCACATCATGAATGATCCTGAATACAAAGGGGTAATATCTAATCTCCGTCGGTGTGGAGCTGGTAAGATTCCCGTTTCTGGATCGGGACTTAGAACTTCGGCTGAACTCCTCACACGCGAACACCCGGGTGTACGACGGACTCGAATATTAAAACCCGATTAGCACCGAGAGAAACATCTCCGAATTTAGTAGAAAATTCTTTCTAATTTTCTCATTGGGCATAAAGGAACGGGGTAGCCCGAGGCGTTCCCCTCTCATAACCACCAGTCTGATTCGTTCTATCAAAGCCCGCTGAGAAATAGCAGAGTTACACTCGCAATGCAGCTCCTCTGCTGTCACGTCACGCCTGATCAACCGGAAGCCAACAGTCCCCGGTGCTGACATCGTCCTGGGTGAGACTTCTAGACCACATAATATGAATGCACCGAAAAACCTGCTCTCCTTAGTTATTATTGGATCGACAGTTACACGTCATCTCTCTTCCATCAGAAGAATGGAAGAATGTTGCACTGTTCCATTTTCTTCAGTGAATTTGCTCGTACCTACCTCCCAAAGTTGTCGCTTTACGCAATCATTCCTGGCCAGGTAGCGGTGAATCACATCGGGTAGGACATGACCTGGTGCGGCTTCATGTGAATGTGCTTATTTTTATTGGCTGTCTGTATACGGATACCCCTTCCGACCTAATGCCTCTGTAATAAACCGCAGTTTGACGGGAGGGTAGCAAACAAAGACATGCTGACGACGGGACACACCCACCTGCCGCATACTCCGTACACCACTCCACCTGTTTGAACGGTCAGTCTAACTTGCTTGAAGATCTTATTGCCAACACAACCCCCAATCACACCGAGTCTTACCAATAATAGGTGTCCACCGTGCATCGCTACCTGTTGCTGTAGCTTTGTATGAAGTAGTATGACTAGCAAATTGACTAGTTCGGGATCCCGTTTCCCCCTAACCCACCAAATTTGTGAAGCTCGAAGTACCGGAACAATAGTCCCATGTCGCTTGGTGGATCCCTCTATGCGGCGACCTGCCCCCCTGTGAGGTTCCTCTGCATTCATCATCCTTGAAAGTAATACCTCATACAGATTTATACCATCATCATCATAGGAATACAGTAGGTAGGCAGATGCCAGTATGCACTTGAAACTTTCCGGTGTCGCGACAATGTGCAAGAAGTCAACTTCTTTTTGGAATATCAACATACATGAAACGTCCGTGATTACTGAGTAGCGCTTAAGGTATTTTACAATTACCACAATCCATATAGCGAAATATCCATTGAGATACTAGCGTTATATAGAAAGTTCTAGCTGCAGTGTGTCAATGCGACACCTGCTAAGATCAAAGAAAGTCGCATTTACAAGTTGAGTGCCTACATGGAGTGTCCAGACATTTCTCAAGTCATAGAGTGTTAAGTCACATGATTATGAGGATGGCCTTGTACTAAAGAGTATACTCAACATTGCACTTTAGTACACCTAAACAATATGGCAAGGCATACCTGGTAGTTTCTTGTTAGATATTACAGACTCAACCAGTCACATCGGTTTGAGGTTTAGACTAATTGAGTGTCATATGATCCAAACAATAATATTGTGTACAAGTGATTTCCAGAAATGCCCTGGCAGGGCTTGACAAGGATCTATGAGATACGTACTTGGATACTTGGGTGAGGTAGTCAGGTTGGAGACACACCCCTCCCATGTTGCCCCCGTCCGTCCCCCGGTTCCCTCCTTCCGCCGTCTGCAATGCTCGCCCGAACCAGCCATTTATGCAGGCAGCAAGCACAGGCCTTCCCTTCTCACCTGCAGGACGCTAGCAATTCTAAGTGGGATTTATCATCCCTGCAGCTGGTTTCCCGAAGTAGGAGCTACCGCCTCTGCTCGCAAAGGGGACGTACGAGCTAAAGTATCGGTACGGAGAGGACAGCTTTTTGCCATCAGCGCCGGGGCAGCGTGCAGTAGCGCCCATCTGGCGATGCTGGGCGACTGTCCAATTGCTAGAGCGAATGTACCACTGCAGTTCAACACAAAACTGTGGGCCTAATACATACTTCCTCTCCAGAATCTGGATGGGGGCGGCGCTGGCTGCTCCTACTCACCAATTCAGTGGGTCTTCGCTTCTCTTACCGACCGTTTCTTCTTCTCTTCCTTCGCAGCCCAGCCAACACGCAAACCGCTTCTTCTCCTTTCCATCCAAACATCCATCGCCCGCCCACTCTACGGCTTGCACGACCCAAGCATCCCAGCCGCCATCCCACACCCTCCCACGAGCGACAGGAGCATCATTTCCATCACGACGACGGCTATGCTTGTCGTCGCTGACCAGGCTTGAACCTGCCACCGCATTCAAAGCCTCACCTCTCCAACTCCTCGAATCGATTGGCGACCGGTTGTTGCGCGTGTACTCGAGTAGCGTCATACATTTCATCCTTCGAACAAAAACAACACAATCACAGAAGTCCTTTACTCATCCACCGGCGTTTTTTTTTTTTATCCCCATCTGATTACCAGAACTATCCGAAAGCCAGAAGAAATCCACGCGATAGCTTGTTTTGATACCATTGCCGTTAGCTATTACACTAGCTAGTTTGCCCACCATGTCCATGTATCCTCATCGCGCTATGCCGCAAAGCGCGGCGCGACTGAACGAGCTCTTAGAGCAAATTCGGAACGAATTCGATAACCAAGTTAGAATCAATGAAGGCTATGACCAGCAGAGTAAGTTAGAACATCCCAACCCCAGATGCTCGTTGCTTTCGTCAGTCCGTACTCGTCTTCGCGATCGGTGCGATCCATGGGGTTGATTTTGCTTGATCACTTGTTGATAAACATACTGAAAACAATTGTAGTTCAACAGCAAATCCAAGATGCATCGCACATCCGTGAAAAGGTGTATCAGTTAGAGCAGGCCCACATGAACATCAAGCAGAAGTGAGTACACCTCTGTCCCGCGCGCGTACGTGCGTGACGTATATTAATTTGAGTGCAGATATGATGAGGAAATCGTCATGCTTCGTCGTCAACTCGAAGCCGCTCGAGGCGGTGCCCCCCCGCAACCGGGCATGCCTGGCCCTCAGCATGGTGCTCCTTCAGGTGGGCCCCCTCCACCATCGATTGGTCACGGCAATAACCTCTTCGGTGGCATCATGACGGGCCAAGGCGGACAAGGCGCTGGCCTTCCACCCCAACCTCCTCCACCGGAACATCAGCCGCCTGGCGCTCAGCACCAGATGCCGCAGCCGCCTCCAGGACTGCAGGGCCCTCCACCGCCTCCCCCACCACCTTCTCAAGCGCCTCCGTTCCAGCTAGGTTACGGGCAAGGACCTGGGCCCAACGGATTCCCCGGCCAGGCACCCCAGACCACTGCTTCTCCCGGTCCTGGTAAGCGCGGAATCGGTAGACCTCCTGCTGGCGGCCCTGCCACTCCTCAGATCAACACTCCTCTGCCGTATGGTGGCCCTGGAGCTTCGCCTCAAGTGCCCAACCACCCGACACCGAGCCATCAGGTCGTGCATGCACCTCCACCTGGAACCATGGTCAACAACGCGCTCGGAGAGTTGGATCCTGAACGTGTTCCTGCTCATGTCAAGAAAACTCGCGACGACTGGTTTGTCATTTTTAACCAGCATGTCCCCCGTGTTCTAGATGTTGATCTAGTACACACCTTGTCTCATGAGAGCGTAGTCTGTTGCGTGAGATTTAGCCACGACGGGAAATACGTTGCCACAGGATGTAACAGATCTGCCCAGATATATGATGTTAATACTGGCGAGAAAGTCTGCGTTCTGCAAGATGAGAACGCCGACGTCTCTGGCGATCTATATATTCGCAGTGTCTGCTTCAGCCCAGATGGGAAATACTTGGCTACTGGAGCTGAAGACAAACTCATTCGCGTAAGCCACTTTGATCGTATAAATTGTACCCGTTGCTAACCTAATTCCTTCAGGTCTGGGATATTGCCAACCGCACCATCCGTAACACATTCGCAGGCCATGAGCAGGACATCTATAGCTTGGATTTTGCTCGAGATGGTCGCACTATTGCATCGGGTAGCGGCGATAGGACCGTTCGTCTCTGGGATATTGAATCAAGCTCCAATGTGTTAACTCTTACCATTGAAGATGGTGTCACCACCGTCGCCATATCTCCGGACACCAAGTATGTCGCAGCAGGCTCTCTAGACAAGAGTGTACGGGTGTGGGATATCCAGCAAGGCTACCTTTTGGAGCGACTAGAAGGACCTGATGGTCATAAAGACAGTGTTTACTCCGTCGCTTTCTCCCCTAGCGGCAAGGAACTCGTCAGTGGTAGTTTGGACAAAACTATCAAGATGTGGGAATTGTCTACATCAAGACTACCGGGAAATAATGCTCCTAAGGGTGGCAGATGCATCAAAACCTTCGAAGGCCACAGGGTGAGTTATCTCCGTGTTAAACTGTTGAACCGACTCTAACTTCATATAGGATTTCGTTCTTAGTGTTGCACTTACTCCGGATGCCAACTGGGTCATGTCTGGATCCAAAGACCGTGGTGTACAATTCTGGGACCCTCGTACTGGCTATACTCAACTCATGCTACAGGGCCATAAGAACTCTGTCATTTCAGTTGCGCCTAGCCCTACAGGCGGTTACTTCGCCACTGGTTCAGGAGACATGAAGGCTCGAATCTGGTCGTACCGCTCCTTGGGTCCTTAGATTAGATCATGAGGACGGTATCGCTACCGCTGCTGTCGTGTCATTGACAAATGGTTGGCAAATACTAGCCTTTGGTTTTCAACCGGTCTTACTCTAGATGAGGAACCTCTAGATCAAAATGGAAGTATTGTGGGAATGGCTCGATGGCGACAGCTTAGAGTCGAGGGGCGCACCGGATTATGTGCCGGACGGGAATGTGGCTGTCTGAAAAGACTGTATGAGGAGTTTATACGGAGGAAACACTACCAAAGCTGTTTAACGGCCTTGCGCTAGGCACAGATTACGGATGATTAGAGTAAGAATCGGTGTGTTATGTTGTAGTCACTATTGAATCTCCATGTTTTTATAAATTGCTGAAGCCATCCGAGTGTCTCGAGGCGAGCGCGGACTGTGCCACAAGTTGCAGGTGATCACGATTTCACTCTAGCAGTCATGTCTATCGATGAGCAAACAGCCGGCTACTAGAGGGATCTATTCCAGCAACAGCTTTGGAGATAAACAGGAGTTTACTATGTTGTTAGTAATCACATGTTGCTTTTATGGTCTGACAGCCTGAATATCGCTAGAAGAGACCCTTGAAAAGGTCATCGAACTCATCACCCTTTTTCATTTTCTTCTTCTTCTGTGCTCTTTCTTTATCTTTTCCTCTATTCCCCACTGAACCTGTTGACTCTGGCGCCATTTTCATTTTCTTCGCCGGTCTGACATCATCGCTCGCTTTGACATTTGAAGTGGGAGTGGCAGAATTGTCTAATGTTGAGAAGTGCTCGTCAGGCAATGGTTTTCTGCTAGCTCCAGAGGCTGTTGTCGCGATGGATGGTGCCTGATGGCTTGAGGCGCCGAGTTTCTCAGATCGATGGGATTTCTGTTTCTCTGATTTGCGCGTCTTCGCGGCGTGTTCGACTGCGTCGCGCGATATCGTCTTACCGACGGATCTAGCTGCGTCTGGTTGTGGTAGAATGGATTTTGTGGATGAGCCCTCTTTTCTTTGCCTTGAAATCGATGACGATATCGCTGCTGTCGCGCTATGTCTTGGTAGAACTGTGCCTGGGAAGTCCTTCGCGTGGACCTGGGCGTGGTCACTGCTGCCAGACGAGCTGGGGACCGAATTGGGTAATAACTCTGAGCAGACCACGTGTACTTGCGCCAGGGCGCCGAGCAAGACGACACCTAAGGTTGCAAATTGGCCGTCTGCTGTGAGCTGTGAAAATGCTCTGAGAGTTTGATTGGAATTAGCAGGGGTTTGGCCTTTTGGTATCTGAGAAGAGTTGGGAAAAGTAATACTCGGGACGGTAGTGAGACATGGGTATGAGGATCGCTAGGTAGGTTAGGGACATTGCATGGACTAACAAGTGACATTTCGGAATCAAGACATCACGCAGCCATGTTGCACGCTGGATGACAGTCTCATCTATGGGTTCTCCTGATCGCTCGCTATTATTGCTGCCGTCAACTCTACCGGCTGCGGTCGTACTGCTGCTTCCAAGCGCATTGTTCCGTACGCTAGGGCTCTTGTTCCCGGATTTCGACAGAATGGCCGAATCCTTCGCCAAAAGCTCCTCGCGGCGGCGCTTCTGGCCCTTCGATTTCGCGGCTTTGGCAGCTTTCAAGGCGTCAGTGCGCGCCCGGCTATCGGCGGCGATGAGTTCCGTGATCAACTTGTCATTGTTCCGCCGCAGCATGCCGAGACTGGACCACCAGGCGGCGCGACGATGCTGGTTGCGATTGCGATGAGTTATTCCCTTCAGGAGCGGTTGGATGGGCTCTAAGCGCGCTAGGGCGCTGGAATATGGGGTCTTCACGGAGTCTTCTTTATCATCTTGGCTGGTAATCTTGGCGGCTATGATGGTGCTTGTTTTGGGCGTCATTTTACAGAGGATGTGTCCTGAAGTTGGATTCTGGGTGATGTTTTGTCCCTTCCTTTTTTTTTTTTTTGAAGCGGTGGGAATGGTTTGTGAATGGCGGGAATTTCGAGTTGACATACTAGGTAGTTTGATATTGGTTAAAGTTAACTTCTAAAGTTTTGCTAAGGTCAGGGACGTTTGGTCATGAGAAGGTAGACGTGATTGGCTGGTGTTGATATATTCAGGTACCTTTCGGATCCACTCTCAACTTCTACTTTCAGTGTCGAATAGTCTCCATTGGAAAATATCCGGTCGGTTGTTCTTGAAACTATACTTCTTATATCATTCCCCCTATGCATATATCATACATTGATACGCACAGAGAGGCAGGGGTTGTCAATGTTACAAGGAAGTCATTAAACTTAGTGGTCTTGGCTGATCATCGTTATCATTGTTGTCATGATCATCAATCTTCCATGGTTTAGCCTTATTCTCTTGGTGCTCCTATATACAATTGTGGGCACTTCATGCACTTATTTGCTACCTCCCGGAGGATGGCTATAGGCTCGTGGCGGCCGCCTAGGGACTCCTCGTTCGACGTCCTCATCTTCTTCCGAGATTCGGCGGTCCCCGATTTCATAATACCGCCGTGTTCCATCACTGTGCCAGCCATTCCTGACGGTCTTTGTCGCCCCTCTCTGCGGTATGTACCTATTTCCAGGATTTTCGCCACCGGTGTTTTCCCTGTGTAAGCTGCTACGCAAGCTGTGTTCACTGTGGGTACTCGATCCGTAACTGCTGTCACTCTGCCAGCTGTGTTTATGCTCCATTTTCCGGCGGAAGGTAGGGCTTGATATTGTGCTACTGTCGCTCTGACGGTAGTATCTGGCCTTAGCAGTACCTGGCGGCGGATATGGGCCCATGCGGTAGTACGAATCACCATCATTAACATCGGCGCTAGGGCCACGACAGTGGAATTTGAGGCCGTTAGATGCCCGTTTTATCGCTGTGGACGGCGTGGCGTCGGGATCCATAATGGCTCTGAAGAATGGCCGTAGTGTTGCGACTGAGGATGCTGTAAGTCCCAGGCCATTCTCGACTGTCGACCAGATAGCGAGATCAGTGAAGGTCCAAAGGAGATCACCGGACTGCTCGAGCTGGTAAATGTAGAAGATTCGCACAATAGTAGCAGTAGAGGCACTAATTTCCCTCACAAATTAGTATTGAGACCAGCAATGGTAACCAACAAGTCGAAGTTCGAGCTTACATGGAGCCGAGGGCTAGAATGCCTGCTATCGATATCTTCGATTTTGTTTTGAGATCCAAATGCCACACAATCGCGATAGGGAGCAAGCCGAGGGTCCAGTCCGCAAAGGCGTTTACACCCACAGCGGCATAGGTGGAGCTTTCGATGAGATGCGCTGACAAACAGGAACCGTCCATATCTGTGGTGTATTGATCCCAGAAATAGGATACCGGTTTGCATTGGAAAGCTGCGACAAAGACGTAGAAGAAGTTGAAGACCAGCGAAGAGGCTACGACGCCCCAAATGAGCGCTCTATGCCACATTCGCGAGCAAATTCGCAAGAGGAAGATGCTAATGGTGAGTTTGAGCAGCATCGAAGTTATGACGTAGGTTATCTCCCCGGCCCAACGCATCTAAATTAGTGTACCGCAGTGTCAGCTTGATGGCTCGCGTTGTAGCCCTTCAGCTAGACATACCTGGAGGACCTTAGGAATGTTCTGAGAGGGAACATTTGCAGTGTGTTCACCAGCGCCATATTCAACACTGACGAGAACGAAGTATGTGAAAGCAACGGAAGAAAGTAATGCCAGGACAGCGAACCAGTCTTCTATCCTGAAGATTTTCAACAAGCAAATCCGGGTATAACATCGCAAAGCAACGGTGACCGCCGAGAGGCCCAAGTACACAGACACGATGGCCGCCAGCTCCGGGCCGCGATTTTCCACGGCCATAGTGGTGAAGTATTATCTGCTCTGCAGTATTGATGGACTACTATAGTTGCTCATGATGTCAATGCGATGAGAATGTAGGCAGCCGCTTGCGACGGCCTTCTAGACGCATGTCTGAGCTGCAGTAGTGAGGTCGCATCATCGGGACGAAGCGAAATTAAAGAGAGGATGCCTGTGAAGATATACTCGTGGCAGAATCTGGGGAACCCTAGAGGTGATTCCTGGATAGGCATGCAGTCGGTTGAATCCGTGGGCCCAGCTAGAGGATGTGTACCGATGGGGCAACCCTGCCATGCCCACATCGTCGGCCCACTCGGCCATGCTAGAGGCGAGATAGGAAGTTGTCCCTCCCACCTTGACCGCGAGAACTACCGACGAGGCATCCTCGTCGCTGAGCAGGCGGTCATGTCGCTAATCATAGGCGAGACTGGTCTCCCGCGTGCGTGCGCGGCGATGTCGTACCTGGATTGCGCTTCCTCATCAACGAAATGAAGTAGAAAAACAGCGGGAGGCGAAGCGCAGGAGTCAATAATGCGCATGAAAGTCGTTAAGGCCCGCGTCAACCATCACCCTCTATTCCCCTAGATGGCCGAAAGGGGAAGGCTCCTATAGGCGTCACATGCACTATCCTAACCCATCAGGGCCGCGTATCGGATGACAGGGGTCGTAAATGGCACCTGCTCCCGCCAGCTTTCTAAGCAGAATCGGGTCCTTAATGTCTGGAGCCTCACGGTCGATTACATATGCGTGGACTCTGGCGCAGATTGGGTTGCAGAGAAAGCGATGGAGCCGAGGATACGACCGAGGAATGGTAATGTCACTTCACCTTCACCACAGCGAATTGCCCATTGGACAATGCGTAACATCATCCCATAGACTCCTCATTCATATTTTTCTTTGGATTGTGACACCCATCAGTCATGTCAATTGAACAATCAATATCTCCGAACGTCCCGGCCTTTGAGCTTGCGCGGCGAGTCAATATTCCTCAATGCCGCGTAGGTATTGGATGACGGGTTACGTGTACCCAGGTAAGATCAGTCCTGACTAAGAGGTATAATATTGATTATCCGGATTCCTGTGGGTGTGTTGCATGTAAATATAGGCACCTTGGCAATTGTATCATCGTTCAATAGAATGACACGTTGCGGCTGAGGTTTATCTGGTCGTTTTGAGGGCTTGGTGAGTACCAGCCTGCGATCGGCAAATGTAGACTCTGATGGGTGGCTGTCAACCATATGGCGCATTCCCCCATCCCATGATACCATGCCCTGGTGGGGAGGTACGTAACGGCATGGTGGGGTCACTGCCTTAAGTAACTCACCCTGCTGGTTGGCCATCATGTAGCTAATAACTGCCCTGCCAATTCATAAGCCGACTTCCAAAGATGGATGGGAGCAACACACATCCGTTCAATATCTACGTTGCGCATCTTCCTGGATGGGTTCCCTATGCCCGGTTTCCCTCGGCATCCGTAGATTCACTCAAGATCTCCTATTCCGAGTTCTTGGAGCTCAAAGGCGCATCGGATTTATACTACACCGAGGATACTGCGAACCCGGATCTCATCCCAACTACCCGATGCCCAATCTGGACAGCTGCTTCTTTGTACTACTAATCACAGTAGATCCCGGCCGTCGTTGCTATCTAGATATTCTCCCATGGTTAAAAGCTAAACCCAGTACAGAAGTAGAAGTCTTTGACAACGTCATACCTCACTGGATATCGGATCTGCAGCTATGTTTCAAGAAGGTGATCCTGTTAGTATGTTTCGGGCAGCTTTTCGGCTGTTCACCAATAATCTTTCACCTTTTTTTTGTTTCAGGTTCTTGACACATTCAGTTCCATCGACATGCTATCAATCGTTTGCATAGTGCCTGTCGTAGAGAACCACTCTCTGGGGATCCTTCGTACGTTGTTGAATCATCGCAAGCAAATCAACAAATCACTTCTGGAAAAAGAGAGAAAGAATACGGATAAGCGCAATTTTGGGGTTACTTTTTTGCTAATGTACAGATTCAATTCTTATCAAGTAGGAGACTGCGCAGCCGATCATCGAAGTTCAGCAAATATTGCCTATAGCAATGAAGGTGCGACTTGCCTACTTGCTGCCGCATCGAACTCGATTTTAAGGTGATCCTCGTATTGCGATGAGCCCTGCTCGATTTTCTTTGTGTGCTGACCCGTTTTCCATTAACCGTTTTCATAGCTACTTGACAATCTGCAAGTTATTGAAGCTCTTGCACATCGCGCTCATGTTTCGGTGGCTTCATCCTTCACCTCCCTAGTCCATAAAGTGCCTTGAGATACCGGTAGCACTGAGTGTGCCGTGGGATTTCAGGTTCGCAACAAGCTGATACATATTCTCAGCGACGACTCTGGCCGCATCGAGTGATATAGGAGCCTTACCGGAAAAGAAAGCAGGATAGCAGGAAGCCGGGAGAGCTTGTGTCACACACCACGAAGATCAGATCGTGAACCGGGGTGATTAAAAGAGAAAGGGAAGCCTCGAATATGGCTTCAGATAGAATGAACAAGGACGGCGTTCGGAGACCTGACAACCAGGAGCCATCAAGCTGTCGAAAAGCAGATAATTTTTTTGTTCTCGTTTTTCGTTGCTAAGGCCTCGGGGCCTCGGGGTCTCTGGGCATCACATAAGACTGCCGCCGACATTCTCAGTTATCTATTGAACAGACCAAATCTGGGCTACTGACCAGTGTATTGCTCGCTTATTCGGGAAGACGACGTGCATAGAAGACACCATTCGGGAGGATAAACCAGCGATAAGCCTGTCCCTCGATTGCCGAGCGAGGCATGGGGATTCGGTTGCCATCAAGCTGGATGGTCCAGTAGAAACGAGACAGACTATCATCGGCTGGTTTGAACTCCTGGGGTTCATTCGCACCATTCTCTTCAGCCTGTTGATCAAAGTTCATCTCACAGTGAGTTCTTCCAGGTTCCAAGAACATGCCATTAGGAAGAGGCAGGGGATCAAAGGCTGCGCCTTGGTTACCGTTGATGTAGAATCCAGTCATCGGAGCCTGGAATGGCTGACCTGCACCTGCACCGCCTGCGACCGGAGGATAAGCCATCATGGGGATCTGACCGGGCTGAACATTGACTGTCTGGCCAGGCTGATAGTACATGGGGCCGCCTTGAGGCATGACAGGAATCGGTGCAGTGGCCATGCCGGGCTGTGCCTACAGACAAAGATAATTAGCTTGCTGGCTCTTGAAAGATAATGACCAAACACCAAATTAACCACGAAGAAGTGAATGAGAGAGGCTAGGCGAAAGATGTGATCCTAGGAGACGGAGACTGATCGAAGCATAGAGTTGACAGTGCACTGCATATGGTGCTGGTGGCTACACTGGTGTTCAAGTAAAAGATTACTTGCATTGAACGCAAAGTTGTGACATGCGGGGTTTCCTGCAAACCAAGGCTCCTGGGGAGGGTGGTGATGATATACCTGTGGGATAGCAAAGGCACCAGCAGGCGGATAGGCAGGCGGTGCAGGGGGCGCGCCATTGGGGACACCAAGGGGAGGATTCTGGCCATCAGAGCGAGCGCCATAGATGTACTGGAAGGGTCCATTGGAGGTATCTGGGACGGGCGGCTGGAAGTGGCGCACATTGGGGTCTGGCATTAAACCAGCTCCGACGGTGCTCATGTTGACGGGTTGGGGAGCGGTAGGATACTGAAAGTTGGCTGGGTAGGTGTAGGGGTACTGAGGGTACTGAGGAGGAAACTTGGTCCAGTAGCCGTTTGTGCGAGGCTGAAGGACACCGTCGATGACAAGGCCGGCCTCGGTGTTTTGGACGGTATGACTGAAGACGTCCCTTCCGTCAAACTGAGAAGCAGGGTGGGGTTGAGAGTTCGGCTGCGAACCTCGAGGCAGCGAGGTGCCCTGCTGAGGAGCGCGAGGCTCTGGAGCAGGAGAGACGGGGTTGGGGTTGAACGATGGGGAGCGGGTCTTCTTTAAGTTACTTTTTTTGAGGTTGTTCTTGAGGTTTGGAGTTCCAGGCCCACGGTTCGCGTCAGACATTGCTTGACGGTATGGTGCAATTAGGAGGTAGGTACGACCATTGCCAAGGCCGGGATGGGAGTATCCGGGGGCAGGGTGGATGATGGGGGAAGGAACGGGTGGAAGCCTCAGTATTGAGAGTGAAGAATGTGTTGCCAGTGCTTTTGTGTACAGACACTAGAGCCTTGTGTGCGCAGGGGCGTGGCGGGCCAAGGCTCGGAGAAAGTCTTATTGATGAATTGGAAGAGTGCGTGTGGCAAAATGGGACCGGGGATAGGTTTGTGGAAAGTAGAATGAACAATGTTGTGTGTGGAACGAGAAAATATGATAGAGAGGTGTATTGGAAGGCAGGGTGGGTTTAGTGTGCGGTTAATGTTAATTGTTGATCGAGTCTTGTGCAGCGGATCATTCTGCGATGCAAACAAAATAGCACAATATGGCGGCTTCCCCGAAGCAACCATCTCAACGTGTTGGTATGTGCGCCGAGGCCGTGCTTGCCACTCTCACCACAGCCGCCGGTCGAATCATCCGGCAAACAAACAACTCTCTGAAAGCATGTACCACCAAGTGCATGGCAGGTCTGAGATGAAAACGATCAAAGAAATTCTGTTTACTCACATATCTTCCAACTGTCGATACCCAAGTCGATCCGTTCCATACGTATTGGAACACTGGGGCTTCGGGGAGGTCTTCGAGGATGACATCTCGGACTGGCCAGCATGGAAAACAGCACATCTTCACGACGTCTGCTTGTTCTCTACTGCTGCTGTTGTATAAATGGACGGTTCGAGCGGCACGCGGGATGAATGGGACACAAGAAGGGCTGCCTTTGGTATATCAGGCCGAACAAGAGGGAAGAAACAGAAGTTATAGAGGAGTTTGCAGCGTTCTTTCAAATTTGTGCTCTGCGGGTAAATTTGTATAATTCTAACCCAGTAGAACCTTGTGCCCAAGATATCATACTATGCATTTCACTGTCACCCAAAGCAAACAACGGACCATGCAAGTTGTGTGCCTATTTTAGATCCGCCGTCAATTATGTCGATTATATGACCCTATTGCCATATTCCCATCTTTCTAGCTCCATTACAAAACACACAGCAGTAGTGATGCACAACAAGCAGCTTGACCTTTTCTATTCACCAAGCATATCGTTTGCTCTTGATCGGACTCGACCTCAAATCAGAGAAGGATACTAAAGCAACCGTCGACAAGAAGACAGGGTTGGTCATTGCATATCTCGACTGGCATAGTTATGGTGTGATTTCAACTGCATGGTCACACAGAGTTGCTCTGTTTGATCGTCAACTCTGCCTCTTATTTATGACTGCAAGACTGAATTAATGTTGCACAAGCCAAGGAAAGTGGCTATTGGACACTATCATCATAGAACTCACCCTTTCTCGAGATTATGGGAGCTGCGTTGTCTAACATTTCTACTTGATCACCAGGACTCACATTACAGGATCACAATCTAGTCTCCCTTTGAAAGGGTCAGCCCCTATATGGACTACCAAGATTAAAGATATGCTAGGGTGTAGGCAATGTGGACAGACTCCTGGACTCTCCATGATCCAGTGATCTAGCAACAAACTACTTAGGTAGGGAGCACCATTTCACTTATTCAAACATAGGAGAAACAAAGAAGACCTTATATATCAATGACAGCTGCTGCCAAAATTCGGGGCAGCCAACAGTGGCTTGAGACCTCTGTCTTTATCTCGCCCTACGTGAGATTCCGAAGAGATCATCGTCGTATTCTTACCCTCCTGAGATTGGACTGCTTCATCGACACAATCCCTACCCTCACTTATAGACTGCGTGTGTCGAAACGAATGTAAAGTAACAAGTTTTCTTGTCTTCCTACAATTTCTATCATATATCCTCCACCATCATTCTTCTCTATGTTGCAACCAACCACGATGAGCAGTATCGCCAAGGCTCTACGGGGCGAGACGCCGCTTCGTCCATACTGGTATGTGCCACCCTTCTCCCTCCTACAGACCTGAGGTTCTCGACTAATTTTTCTACAGTAAGCCCATCCTCAATCGCTGTTGCCTTCGGCTTTAGATGAGAATGTATTCTCTGGAGTGACAAATGGACAAAATTGACAATATCCAGACCCCCTGGAAGTTGTGATTCCAAAATATGTAGCCAAGCTCCTCTCGACGCAGGAGCTGCTACAGATCTTCACGGCGACGTGTATCACCATCTTGGTCCCTACATGGCTTTACATTCGGCGTATGCGCTGTGACCTACCCACGAGTGAAGTGCTAATAGCATTGTGGTTTGTGCTCTGCGGCTCCATCCACACAGGCCTGAAAGGTAAGAGAACCCATGCTGCTCTGCGACATCCGATCGACTTTTCTCATCATTGATTCAAACTCTCAGGCTACTTCGCATTCAACTGTCACGACCTAACAAGTCGCCAAAAATTCCTAGCGCAACTCTGGAAAGAGTACGCATACTCAGACTCGCGCTATCCCACAGCAGACACATTCGCCGTCTGCATAGAGGCCATAACAGCCGTGTTGTAGGGTCCCCTACCATTCCTTTGCGCCTGGTACATTGTTATGGGCCACCGTCTATGCCATCCCCCACAGTCCATCATCAGTCTTGGTCAAAGTCAACTGTACGGTGTTGTACTCTACTATGTGACATGCACTTTCATGTTCGTCGCCCTGCGGCACAGAGTACTCGCGCCCCGAGCTCGCCTAATTTATTGGGTATCACATATTTCTGAACGCCTTTTGGATCGTCATCCCCACTTTGTCTGCTTGTCTCAAGTACGCGTGAGACTACCAGCGCTTTTACGGCTGTGAAGAAGATGAAAGTACGCAAGTAGAAGGTCAAGATGACAGCTGGATTGGTGTTGATTCATTTGACTCCGTTTGGGCTATTCAGGCTGGGATATGAGTAGACACTGAGCATGATATAATTATAATGAAACCGACATTGCTGGTCGAGACAAGCACTGCACTCAGGTGCCTCTGTGAGCTGGCAGAATGTGTATCTAATCAACAACTCACTTGAAAAGGCTCTGAAAGATCGAAGTACTGAATCGAAGGTGACAGTGTGTTGTATGTAACCTGCTATTTTATCCTACACCACCGAATCTGCCGTCGAGCGACGCTGGACTTTCCCTTCGCTGCTAGGCATATGACAGACCAACAAATAAACTCAATTGCCGCCCCAATTGCGAACAATAAACGCCTGCCGAACCACAGCCACGAAAGGCTTTCTATGCGAATGACCCCTTATTGTACAAATGCTCGACTTGAGTAGAGATCATCTATGATTTTGGGTACCTTGAGAAGAGGCGGAACTGTTGGGCCGCCGTCATGCCGAATCACTCGTATCGGCGTAAGGTCGATGTATACCGTATTATCCTACACTATTATCTATTATAAAACCGGCTACGGCTCGAACGTAGCGGTCATTGTTGTTGTGGGTGCTACCGTATGCGGGATGCATCATCTTTCTTTACAGATGAGCGTGTTCGTGTGTTTGCTGCGTTGGGGCGGGGAAGACAACGGATTTTGTTATCTGGTGCAGGTTAGCTACTGATGCCAGCATTACAGTAAGGATCAAATCATACCGCCCAGACTCCAGCAAGGGAAGCGACAACACCACCAGAGATCATCATGGAGCGGGCGCCCCGGGTGCTCCTGAAAATCATGCCGCTTATGCCTCCAGCAGCGATGGTGTTGAAAGCGTCATGCTTTCCTCTCGCGTAGCCTATAGACGAGTTGATGCAGTTATAGATAATGGCAACAACACCGGCGGAATTGCCCAAGAAGGGGCCTCTTCTTGTGATGGCGTTGAGGACTGAGTTCAGGCGCAGCTTGGGTGGTTGGCCGCCAGACCGCCTCAGGCCCTCTTGCAAGCCCCAGGCGCCTCCTAATGTCAAGGCAGTGAGATATGTGATACCGGTTCCGTAGCAGAGATCATCACTGAAGCCGCGTGAGGGGATGGCAGACTGAGCACCGGGCAGATCGGAAAGTGCTGAATCCTCTAGACTTAAGTACTCGAGAGTCTGTTGGTTGAGGCCGGCTAGGGGATGGAGCTGGGAAGGGTCGGTAAAGGTAGAAGTGGACAAGAATGCATCGACGCCTTGGGGTTCGGATGTGGTGTAGGGGCTCGAACCAAATGTGTCGGTGGGAGTGGGTGTGGAAGGCTGAGAAGAGGAGGCGGATTGTTGCGAAGACGACTTGCGTCCTGTGAGAGTATCCCAGATCGACATTTTGAAGGATTAAGAAAAGAAGAAAATGTAAATAATATAATCACAGGAGAAGAAAGATAGAGGGAGTGTGCAGTTCAACGACAGGGCAGGGCGCTATTACGAAGTCGATGCACAGAATTTATCGCAGGCGCGTTGGTTCACGATATCTGAGAGGAAGAGTCGATAAAAGACTGGAGTCGCTGATCAATTAAAAAAAAGTTCATCGGATAAGAAAACCCTGAATGGGGAAAAGTGGCCCGTGCACGTGATTCTAGTTTATGCTGTCGATGTACCTTTGCTCGCTAAGTGTATGTGGAGTTACATCCCTCCTCTATCCTTCTCTTTCGACGGCCTCATGTTCTGGCACTTACACTCTCCCCATTGCACTGTTTTGAATCGACACGACTTTTAAATAATCTTGTGCTTTTAAGATGACGAAATCTCTCTTACCATTCTTAGTTTCTGATCTTGGGTCAGAATAATTCTATTTGCATAATCCCACAAATCATATTCAAGATGGACTCTGAAATGGTTTTAGACTTCCCAGAGACGGGAGGCACATCCTTTAACCAGAAGACTGCCGTGACATGGGTTGAGGGCCAACCAGAAGATTTACAATTCTCGTGAGAGGTTCTTCATTTCTTTCTCTTTGTTCCTTTTTGGGAAGAAAATGCGACCTCTTTCCTATACTGATTTAAATCTTAGACTAGCTCAACGTTTATTTCAAGAACTCCTTGATCTCGCTTCAAGGCCCAAGCAATCATCTGGCAATGCCTGCAGCAAACTGTGCGGCTTTGTTGAGAACTGTTCTAGATCTGCTTCCGGGGGCCTCCTAGAGTTTGCATTCGCCGAAGAGACTACAGGAAAACTGTTCGATTATTTCATTGAGTGGAACGAGCAGGATGCCCACCGGTCTATGCGTCTGGTCCTTGACTTTATAGTCTTCTCTATCAAATCAAATCCCGACCAGGATGTCGCAAAATCGATCAAGAGCGCCATGTTGAGAGACACCGTTTCTATCATCACCTTGGAAGCGTCGAGACCGTCAACTAAGTCTTCCATGATTGCGCTTGACCATCTCATACAGAAAAAAATCGTTTACCTGGGAGAGGTCTTGTCCGTCTACCAGAATCTTCAGGGTGATGCTTCTAACTTGAATGCCACATGGGACTCACTGATCTCGCGCGTCTTTGCATGGATGGAGCTTCAGTACGTGTGGACTGTAGCCGGAAAATTGATTGTCACTGTCTTCACACACCCCTGGTATCCTGATAATGAAGAGCCCAGACATAACACCGATACCTGGTATGATTCAATAGTAAAGTCGCTCAAGACAAATATCGAGCTCCTCGAACCGATAAAAGTCTATGTCTTTATGCCGCTATTCACGACTGATCCAACGGCGTCACTGGTATTCCTAAAGAAGATGACTTCGCTCCAGAAACTCACAGCAAACGTTGTCCATAGCTGGGATCTCAATGCTATGATTTGGGTTGCGCTGCTTGAGGCAGGTAGAAAGATGGGAGTCATAAGTGACCCAGATAATGGTTAGTACCCATGAATGCCTTAAACTCCGCGTGGCAGTTACTGATAGAAAAAGACGACGGATCGACACAGAATGTTGATGTCACGGGCCACCTTTCAGTGCAGATACTTGAGATTATACTCTGCAACCAATCCCACGAAGCACGCGCCTCGGGGTTGTCTATTCTTCTCGCATCTCCGTCTACGTCAAAACCCTACGCGAAAGCGACTCTAGACCTTTTAAGGAGATACCTTCCTTCATTCTACGAAGACGTGGATCCGAAAGTCAGATATGGCGTACTTGGTCATTCTCGGAATATGGTCCGCCGTCTTCACGTCACCATCGAATCTTTGCGAAGAGAGCTTGCGCGAAAATCTAAGAAAATGAAACAACCCTCGTTGATAGCCAAGGACACTCAAACGAAGACCCAAAGCATGGATATAGTCCAACAAGATACATCACCAAGTGTTGACCAAAAGCTAAGCAACACCTTACATGAGCACGAAGATTTTATTCAGTGGTATGTGGGCTTTCTCAAAGGAGAGCTCGTGCCTACAGCCTCATATCAACGACACATCACATCGCTCAGGGCCATGGGCTTCTTCTTGAAGTCGGCCCTGGCCCAAGGAGACACGAACTCGGTTGCGCGGTGGCCAGCGTCTCTTTTGTTAGATGCAGTGTGGTTCCGGTCTATTCTCGACCTCATTTTGGATCCATACGATGATGTCAGAGAGCATGCCACATATTTAATCATACTTCTACAATGTGGAAAGCCCATGAGTAGGCCCCTTGCCTCAATTAGCGGCTTACCTCATTGTCCCTATGAAGAAATACAATATTTCTGTCAAAAAGCCGAAGACATGGCCCAGAAGACTGCTCGGGCTGATCACTGTGATGGCGCTGCAAGATCTCAGGAGCTTTTATACAGGTGGAGTCCTAGCCTTAAAGATGCCGCAAAGGTGTTGGCATCAGTGCTATCGAAACTTGAGCAGAAATTATTGGCAGCCGAAAATGATCTAGCAACAGCCGTGCTTGAAGCTCCAGTACATGGCGACTTTGCATCTTTGAGGTACATTCTACTCGGTTTTTGCCATGCAAATAGAGCTAACAGTTTCATAGATATATCTGGAGTGCATTTATGGGTATTGAGCATTCTTCTGATGCTCTCGAGACTCTTCATAAGTGCCAAGAACGGGCCATAGAATGCTGTGGGCGAATTTGGCAAGCAGTGCAGCATATTTTATGCGATGATTCCCCTGAAGGTCATCTGCCTGAAGAATTGCAGCAAGTGGAGGGACTTGATACTAAAGATCTTTTGAGTTATAGCTTCCGAGCCGTCCATGAATCAAGGTAAGATTTAGCACTAAAGAAATATGATGATTTGCTGATCTCAGTAGCAATCTAATGCGGATTATTGCGCAAAATATTCGAGATAGTCAGACTAATGGGCTTCTTTCTCCCACTTGTCAGAAATTCGAAGATATAGGGAGACTCACGTTCGAACAATTATCTACTTTAAGGCACAGAGGAGCGTTTTCCACAGTGTCACAAACATTTACAGCTTGCTGCCAGCTAGTACAAGTCGTGCAAAGCCAGAGTGGAGAAGAGATCGACTTGTTAGACGATTGGTACAGAGTGAGTTCATTGTGGGCTTTGAGCACTTGATATTTACTTATCTCTTATAGGGGGCACTGAATTGCATCTACACCCAAGCGTCCCTGACTCGAAGATCGGCGGGTATCCCGGCAATCATCGTAGGCATTCTAGCTTCGAAGGCTAGCAAGCCATCATTTGCGGATGTCATGACAAAACTGCAAGAAATTGGACGAGAACCAGCCTACGTATCTAGGACAGATGGATCCAATCTCTCCCAAGTGCACGCTCTCAATTGCCTGAAAGATGTCTTCAAAACCTCATTCTTGAGTCATCTAGCTGCACCGTACTTGACGGATTGCTTACAATTGGCCGCACAGAGTCTTCAATCTGAGTTGTAAATACCCGGTCGCTCCGTTCCAGAGGCAGATATACTAATAACGATTATAGATGGGCAATAAGAAACTGTGGTCTGTTACTACTCCGTAGCTTAATAGACAACCTCTTCGGAATGAACGAAAGCAAACTTGCAATGGAGGTTGGCTGGGATGGTCGAACTATCAGAATCTCTTATAATAAATACAAAGCACTTCCCGACCTGCTTATCAATCTGTTAGAGCTTGGAAAGCAATCGTCCGGTTTGGTGATGGGCACACAGACAGCGGAAGCCGTCTTTCCAGCTCTTGACATCATTCGTCGCGCCGGCCCGCCTGATGGATATCGGGATAAACTTTACGATTGCATTGCGTGGTATCTAGGAAGCAGGATATGGCACGTCCGAGAGATCGCTGCTCGGACATTGTGTTCATTGCTTCTTACTCCCACTTGGCTTGTATCGATCGAGCCACTGTTAGCAGCATCAAGTAATTCTGCTAATAAGTTACACGGGGCACTGTTAACACTCAAATTTCTGCTCGAGAGGTTGCTTCAGGTTATGCCAGAGCAACTTCGTGGTAAGCTACGATTGTGAGGGAAGATACGACCAGTGATGCTAACTTGAGTAGGTGAAAATATGGAGGCTCTTGCTCTGTTCTTGGATAAAGTATCCACGTCGTACCACTCCTTTTATACCTGTTCTGAGGCTCAGGCCGTGTACATTGACATCCTTAATTTCATTACGGCGCTTCGGCGTAGGAATGACACCTTTGATAAGGACCCACGGGCCCCCCAAACTCTCGACGGGTTGGTGGATGCTACCCTCCAATTTGCTGCCACTATAAAAGCGCCACCAGAGAAGAGCGAAGAGCCTCTGGCGTTACTTCACATAAGAACGGGTGAAACAGTCGCACAGCAACTCTTGAAACCAACTGCACACGAGGCTTTGGATCAAAAATTGAATTCTGTTTTGACCACGGACATCAACGTTGCGTGTGCTATGTTAGAGGCCATGGCTGATCTGGGTGTACCGCAAAACCAGGCAGCCCGACTAGGCCTTGTCAAGACATACCTTCATGTGTGCTTGGCAACAGATATCCCCGAACCGCGGAGGCTTGCTCTGGAAAGCCTTGCGTCGTTGTTGGATATCATCCTCAGATCTGAGAAAAGGGACAATAGCCTGGAAATGCTCGTTTCAGATGAGATGATTTCCAGCCTCTGGTTAGATATTGAGAAGAAATCAATGAATCCAGCTCTCTCAGACGCTATACTACGAGTCAGCGGGCCACTAATTGCGATTTCTCTGCTTCGGACTGGAGGAGGCATGGAGGAAGATTTTGCAGCTCGACTACGTAATTGGGGTATAATGATGAGCGATGCTGGCATTGCTGAGCAAGTAAGTCGATTTATATTTTCCTTATCCAAACCAATCTCGTTATGTTATATTGATAAGTTTCTAATCACAAATCCAGCCGTTTGATACTCGGATAGCCGCCATCGAAGCAATCAACTCATTCTCTAACGTTATCAAGCTCCCGCATACCAAAGAAGCGATGAAGAGTGAACATCCGCCTCCCCCCGAAGCCCATCTCCCATGGCTTCTAGCACTATATGACGCGCTCAGGGATGACGATATTGATGTACGGGAAGCAGCCGCCGCAGCGGCTACCCCGATCATTGGAACAGCACTCGTCCCAATAGAGGCAAGCTATCATCTTCTTCAATGGTTGGCTCTTTCGTTCAGCAACACGCCCAAATTCCGAAGACATGTGGCCGAACGTATGATAGGACATAAATTTGGCTGTCTGACTTTGAGCACACTGCAGTCGGGAGGGAACGAGAGTTGGGTTTCGGCAGAAGCACAGCTTCAGGATGCGATGCAATTCGATGATGCACTCTTCGTCATTGAGGAGCATAACCAATACATCGACGAAGTGCAGGAGGCAAAGCGCTGGGCAGACATATTTCAGTCCTTCGCGCCTGAACTGCCAGTAACCGCCGCGAGATCTGATACAACAGTGGACGCTACGACCCAGGCGCTTACGGAGTGGACGCTATCAGGTTTACGGACACTAATCAGCATCACGCAGTCAGAATTCAAGGACGGACCGCTAGGGTGGACCACAAAGCCTCAAGTCTTCGCCATATGTGCTCGGATCCTCATCTGCGCGACTGCGCTCATGAAAAGCAGAGAACAAGCACAAGACGACGACCTCCGTAGTGTGGTGGATGAAGTGCGGCGTTTCAGAGAGTTGGGTAACGGTCATCAAGTCCATGGGCTGTTACTAAAGATGTGCGAGCTTGTGGAGTAATGGGAATATCAATATCATAAGTGATGATCTGTACGATGCTATTTCGACCAAGACAGGAATGATTCTACTATGGATACCATATCAGGACAACGTAAATGAGCTGCATAGATATCGTGGTGCCGAAAATGATGTGAGACAGGCAAGAATCAGATTTCGAATGAAGAAAAACGGAGCAAATGATGAATGAATACATGAGAATCGTGCGTTCCTCCTTCACTACCTGTCTTGGCTATGGATCTTTGACCCGGAAACATAGGTTTCAATTGTCTGGATTTCCCCGTCCCAGCAGGGGGGGACGGTGAAACCAAGAAATCAACACAACCTGGAAAGGTTCCGGCAGTCATAGTAGTAGAAATGATGAGTGGTGATGCGACTATATTACGACCTTTCCGGTTACCACTATCCCGTGGCACAATCATACACATAGAATCGTACACATAACCTCCCCTTCTCTCTCCGCCTGGACACACCAAAACTCCAGCCTGAGCAATGCGTAAGAATTAAGCTCAGCGGCCGCCAAAAGACCTTAGCATTATTTTCGCTCTTTCGAAGATCTCGAAGTTGCCATGATCCTAAGGTGTTCAACTTTCTTACTGTTCGGCGGCGCCAATCATCCAAGCTCCCATCGCCGAGAACACCCCAAGCAAAGCCCAGTGTCCAAAAGCAGCTTTAAAAGCCTCCTTATCCTCCTTCTCGTCTTTAGTCGAAGCAGAGGCACCCCCACTAGCAAGATGTCCAGATGCGTCTTCTCCCTTCAGTTGAGCGACGTAGTCTGCTCTGTGTCGGTAGACGGCCCACCCGTCAACGCCGCCTGCGATGATGCTGCAGCATAGCACTATAGACGTCGTTAGAATCAGGAATCAGTCATGAGCCCCGATCTATTCATTTCGGGTCGGTAATTTTCGCAGAAAGCGGATCATCTGGAGAATACAATCTCTAAGAATTGACTAGTGATACTTACTAACACCGATAGCCCGATCCAGCTTCAGCGCCGCGAGAGCAATCAGCCCAAATCCTGAAGCCAGCGTACGCCCGCCGAGGACACGGATCAAGGGGTTTCGGTTATCCTTTTGCATGCTTGAGGCAGAAGGCAATGATGAGGGCGTTTGGACTGCAAAGAACTGCGGCATGAATGAAGTTGGTCGCGTCAATGCCATGGTCCCTGTGACGAGACCTAGTGCGCCTAGCAATCCGCCGGCTGTTCTTGCCATCACTATCGGGGATGGAAGAGATGGGATGGATTGCTGCATTGTTGTCATCTTTGTGAGGATTATTGTGTGTGGACTTTGGGGTTGAAGTTGAAGGTGAAGGAGATGGGGTGAATGCTGAAGAAATTCAAGCAGGCCGCGATTCGTCTATCTTAAAATTGTCTTATTTTGATCATGAGTCTTTATATTCAAGTTCTCTGAAACAACAAGAAGATTGATGTCTATTATACGTATGGAGATAGAGAGGCGATGAGCTGCGGAATGAGTCAAGGCGTTGATCGCCAAGTCAAGTCCAGTCCAAAACAAGTAACCCGAATCCTTAGCCCGTGAAATATTCTAGCTTTACATCGAACAAGCACATCTCTTCCCTCTTTCTGAGATACAAATGAGAATTTCTGTTGAAGATGCGCATTACCTATTGTAGAATGGACTTTACAATCGTATGACGCTCAAAAATATTCATGGCAATTGGAAAGGGGGCATGCTGGTATGTGCTGTTGGTAGCTGGGACTGGAGCGATAGAGCTCCACCCAGTTGTGTAAAACATTAGTCTTGCACATACTATGCAACCAGCATTGAAGAATACCTCAGCCTGTTTGAGACAGTAATATTTATATAAGCACATGATTAGATATATAAATTTTGAATCGGTCTAATTAATGAGTAATTGTATTGCCATCATGATCGCTAATGTTCTTTGTGATGTTGTCGTCAAGCTCATCCCTGTTTCGTCCTGCTGTATGATGTATTTTCTTTAAGAACAAAGGTGTGTTGACAGAAGTGCGAATGAGTTGTGGAAAATTGATCGACTTGTGCAATAAAAGGCGTAGTTCATCTCTGGAAGCACTCCTGAGTCTTTGAAAACCATGCAGCGAGAGATTGCTATCACGATCAAGATCAAATTTACCGTGTGATAAACCTCCAAGCGCCTAACTGTGTTTGTTTGTTCGATCGAAGAGAACTATACGAAACCAATCAGAGAAAAATTCGAAAACCCTTACTTACTCGAGTCAACCAGGCAGAATGCGTCGAGCTCTTTTAATACTGTGAGCTGAACGATACCTCTTGGCCTTGCTGGGTTTTGAAAATCAGTCTTCTCTCTCTGCTCCTGAACCGGCCACGGCGTCTTTCCTAGATTCGGAGTCTGCACAGATGTGGCGAGAACCAGTTCGCCTGAAAGTTTGGAGTGGCTACGATCCCATGGGTTATATCAACAACCCCCAGAATCTCGGTTGCGAGAACCCCCATGATGCTGCCCAGTTTCTTGACCATCTGGGACTTCAGCAGTGCAAGGAACTGTCTATCAAAATGGAACTATGTTAGCAAACCCAAGTTATACAACTTATATGCGCCTTGAGGTTGAAGTGCATTAGAACTGGTTCATCTATATACATGAGCATTGGAATATGTATGTATGCCCAGGAGAGCTGACGAAGATTTGCTCATTGAATCATGTATGCTCTACAGCCACAATGACTCTCAAAGGCTTTCACTGCCATCATAAGCGCCTTTTTTCTCGTATCACTCCCAGTTTGAGGAGCGTATCTACTCCGCAACAGAGCAGTCTCCGCAGTTGCGTAAGTCTAGCTATCGCACTTGTTGATGAGGCCTATTATCTCACCGGCAAACTGATCTTTCGACGTGGATTGTTGACTGATGGTTGATGATGTTGTCCCCTATACCTAAATGATGTGTGCTGTGCAATCCAGGTAACGTTACGTACAGCGCTGGCTTGATAGAACTCTGGCTCTCATTTCACAGCCGAGGTTAGGCTCAAGGTCTCTCGTGCGCCATTTGAAGAATCTGGTGTACAGTCGGGCTCGCGGCTGCCTATCAATACCGACAGCGATCGTTAGAGAATGAGCAGCAAAGAGAAGTCTTTGAAATAACTTCAATGTTGGTAAAACATGACAGATTGTACGTATGGTGCTTCCGTTACAAAATAAGCAGCAAATGATCAGATTACCTCAAAAGCGTCAAAGCTAATAATCAGAGAACCATTTGCATTGCGGTTAAACATAGCCCAGCAATGCCTGAGATTTGGATTACGACAAGCTTGCTAGATGTCCATGAAGGCACTGATTTATAGGGAACCAGAGCACGCAGATCATAAATCTTAGTCTTGATTGAAGTTGCTCTACCGTTTGTCTCCTTGACTGATCCAATCCTTGTTTTAAAACTCCGTGGAGGCGAGAACTACTTAGGGAAAAGATCTCGAAGTCTTATCCATTGGGGTAAGCTCATAGGCTGTGCCCTATCTACCGATTGCTGCTCCCATGTTGATTACAATGGCCAACTCTGCAGTCTCGAATTGGCTCATTACTCGAGAAACGGTGTACATCCTAAGCCAGATCAATACAGCCCATAGGACATCAGAGTGTCGTAGAAGTCTTGTAAACAATCCTCCAAATTTGCACTCGTCCTGCCAACTAGCAAATTCCTTAGTACCTTAAATTCATTGATCGACTGAAGAATTTTATCACAGCTTCTATCGCTCAAAATCGCACTGGAACCCTGCTAACAGAATTTCCACAAGAAGATCTCAGATCGTCCTCACTACAACTGACTTTGAATTCCTTGGATGATCCTAACTGACATCTGTTATGATCTATTCTCACTAGAAGACTCACTTCAAGGCGGCATAGCAACAGTCTACGTCTTGGAATACAGGCATTGCTTATAACAATGGGGCTTTGGCTTCTACCATCCCTGGCAGAAGAGGGCAAGCATGTATTCATTCTTGGCCAACAAGTTCCGCAATGTCTGTAGTTCAGTTGAAGTTTCCGCAAAGGAACTAAGCCGGCTTTTGTTCTGGCTTTTGACTATTGGGGCCATCTCGATTTTCGACGTCACCTACGAACAATGGCTGGTAAACAAGTGGATCGAAGCCGCTACGATACTGTTGGGAAAGGAGCATTGCTGGGAAGATGCAAGGGAACAATTAGAAAGCGTCTTATGGATCAGGCATTTTCATGATGATTTACGGCGATAGTTTTACATGAGGGTCGAGGTTTGTCCGGTGGACAACTGTAAAATCAAGGGGTTAGCGCATTTTGCGTGACACATCACACGCTCAGCAAACCCCTTACCCCCAGTGATACCTTAATGAAGAATCTGATAGTTGTCAAGTCACCTGAACTCGATATTGGGGCAAAGCTTATCATACTCTTATACCATGGGATCCTAGTATAGGCAGCGCTATGAGCGCACCTCTACAAGAAACACAAATCACACCCAGACAAGATTCCATCATTGAATTTGCGTCGCATATCGCTTTTCGTCCTTCTAACTCCCATTCAACCAGACAAATCTTCAGTATTGCGATTAGCGTCGCCCTGTGTATAGAAGAGCTAATGACACACACCCCTTCGTCACCGCCACGAAATATCGTGTTTCCGGGTACCGTCTAATCTAATATTCTTCTGAAGCACGAAACAAGGTCAGTGAAACTCCCTAAGTTTATACTAGGGGGTGTTTACGAACAGTGAAGGAGAAAAGAATGGTACAATCATTCTCATCGGAGCCTTGGGCTGCGACGAGTCCGCGACTCCCATCCTCATCCGGCAATGTCGACACAGTCTGGCTTGACACCATCACTACCTCGTCATCATCGTCATTGTCGTCTTCATCTTGGATCTCGATGGTATTATCTGCCGGTTTGACACTTCTGCACCCTAGAGGGTAAACTGTCACGGGCTCACCATCCCTGATCTCGACCACCTCATCGTCGTCGTGGTCTGAAATACCGAGTGCGCTACAACGACCGCCTTCATCGCTTTCATCGGCATTGTGCAGAGGAGGGAACGAATAGATCACGTAATGTGTGTAGGCCAGCTCTTTTTTTAGGGATAGTTCTTCTTTGTGAGCCTCAGGTGGTTGATACTGATATGTCGACGTAGATAGACTCGAACGGCGTTTGATGGGTGTGTCGAATAGCTCCTCTTTGACTGAGTTTTCATTTAGCCCAATGGTTCCGTCCTCATCGTGTTCCTCCTGCTTGATAGAAATGGGAAAGTCATGTTGCTTGCCATCCTCACTCTCTGATACTCCAGGAAGAGGAATGTTGAGAAAGCCAGGTGGAGTTCTGCATGTCTTATTCTTCTTGTGGGAGCGAGCCGCGTGTGTTTTGGATATCCCAGCCCGGGTTTTGAAGTCATCGGGGCTGCTAGTATGCTCGCGGGCAAACTGCTTGCTAAGAAGTGACATGACTGTGCCGGAGATGGGAGATTGTGTAGGCACGGATTCGAAGTCAATCCTGACCTCCTAAATAGAGTAGATGGATGTAGAAAGCCTTTATATGGCGGAATGAAGTGCACGGTGAGGACTAAGTCTTGAGGCAGGCGTTCAAGATGTGATAGTGTAGTGGGATAAGCAAATTTATGCTGGTCTGAGAGGAAAGAGCGTTATGAGATGGGCATCTATTGAAAAGGGAACGGCCGTGGCCAGAGGTAGATCAATAGGGAGGGGGACAATATATGATAAGACGGTACGCGTAATTGCGCCAATTGTTCAGTCAGGCCGCCAAAGGAGTTCCGCGCCGTGCCTCACTATTCCTTCATAATGAACGTCAAGAAGGTTTACGTGGGCGTTTTCAATTAGAGTCATCGACGAAAAGCGTTTGCTCCCCGCCACTGTGTTTACATAGGTTTATGTTGAGAAGTCTACGACGGGTTGCTATATTATGTGTTCGTTTAGAATTGCCACCTCGAAAGTGCAAACAAAATCTCCTCGCCATAGCGTCAATGTCCATTGCTCTAAGGAGCCCAAAGTACCTGTGTCCAGCGTCATCGTTGTGTCATTACCCAAATGCACAATAGTCCTGTTATCCAGACGAGCAGTGTACTTTCTAGCATAGACCCTGTTGAGGTCTTCAACCCAGGTGCCTTCTCCATGTTCGCACAGATTGTAAAATTCTGCTTTCCCTAAGACTTAAGCATTTGGTCCAACTCTGGGGCAGTCCCAGCAATAATTCCGTGGAGCTACCGAAGCACTTCAAGATCAAGTGTATTTTAGCAAATTATATGTATTTGCTTCGAAAGTCCAAACAGTCACTCCACGCTTGCTCCCCCCAGCCCTAGCAAGATGAATGAGAGCTAGTAGTTCAGCTCTCTGTCCATCATATTCAACAGCCTTTCCCCGGCATCCATCTTGATCAAGTTTTCCTTTAGAACATCCAGAACTCGACCGTAATAGTCAGACGTAAACCAGCTCACATGTGGCGTGATGAGTAGATTAGGTGCTTTCCAAAGGGGGTGGTCCTGAGGAAGAGGCTCCGGGTCCGCTACGTCCAACGCGGCGCCACGTATTTGACCGTTCTCTAGAGCCTGGATCAATGCCGGCTGATCAACATGGGCACCTCTCGCTATATTGCAAAGGAATGTTTTCTTCTTGCTCAAAATCTCGAACTGCTCGGCGGAGATGATGCCACGAGTAGCGTCGGTTAGCGGCAGGCTCACAACTAGGATATCGAGGTTCTGATCTAAAAAGGTATTGAGGCTCTCCTTGGAGCTGCCATAAAACCACTTAGCGGGCAGGAGACCGTCGGGATCACCTTCTATTCCTGGGACGCAGTAGCTGTCGTCTTTTCGAGACTCGGCGGTTGATTTCTCGGTCCTTGTGTATGCGTAGACTTCCATGCCTATCGCTTTGGCTACCCGCGCAACCTGTCTCCCGATGGCCCCGTACCCTAGGATACCCCTATGATACTCGACTTTAGCATATGGAAATCAAGACATCTGGACTCCAACAAGATTCACTCACATTCTGGCTCCCACCGAGTCCTAAACGTATGTACCGGCCGGGCGAGCCCATTTGCCCTCTTTCATATTGGCAGAATATTTCATGAACTCATGCTAGTGCGACAGCCAGGCTCCTATTACCCACTCTGCAATCTGAGGCCTTGATTGGCATTATTAGCTCAGGGTGAGGCAGATATGAAAGTGAAACTGTTCCAAATTGTGTTACTTACCCATGAATGCCATTTGCCGTGCAGAATATGACCTTCTGGTTCTTATATACGGCATGATGAGCCCATTTGTCAGCTCCCGCGGAAGAGAGCTGAACGAACCTCACCGAAGTCAGCAAATGTGCCGGTGGTGGTACCCAAGAAGTTAGCAACATGGTGACGCCATCCCAAAGCTGCTCGTCCGTCTCTGTAGCATCACGTCTTTGTTGTTTGCCGTGGTCCCACGAATTCAACCACCTTATCTCTAAATCAGGGAACTGGGATTTCAGATCAGATACAACCTTTTCCCGGGGAGGCTCTGGTATCCAGATCATGAGCACATTCTTGCTTAGAGTGCATGATGGCGCCATTCTTCCTGTACAGCTAGAGTACTCTTTTTCTCTCGTCTGAAATCTCTATTGCCTGAGCCTGTTGAGGAGCGATGATGCAAATATAGCATGAGCCAGATTTTCAGCTGAAAGTAAATCAATTCAGCGACCGGCTTTGTCCTATAGCCGATTTACCGTAACTTCCGATGACGGCACAACGGCCGTGGGAAGCGGCGGGCTTCCGCACCTCCACTTCGTCCAGTGGGCCGGAGCACTTCCCCGGCTTTCCCTTACTCTCGTCATTTTGTCTAGATACCTTATGGTGCAAGGACAATGCCTCTTTATCTTTCTATCGAGCATCCAGGAATAATAGATGGGAAAGGCATCGATATACTCAGTCTGGTAGGAGGGTTGAACTACTACCTACTTCTAATGTAATCAGTTATCACGTCGATAAAGGGGGAAAGTCAACAAGGATGATGCTGTAGAATTTCAAATTCATAAAGAACCATGTTCAAGGATCTTGCTGTCGTGATATTTAGTGCCCATCGTCACACAAGAGCTTAGATGATGATGATACTGGTATCTTTCATCGGCTTTCAGCATTCTTTAAGTACTGCACCGCATGGGAGATGCGCCGTGCTGTATACATGGAAATAGGTTCCGGGTATATAACCGGTGGGTAAGGTTAGGTTACTTAAGGTCTAGACACATCATTGGAGGTGAGGCGTTATAACGTGTATAGCGGGGCAGTAGCGTACTCGATAAGGACCAATTGGGATAACTACGCCAAGCTACGATAGGCCTCCAGCGGGGATGAACCCCTGAATTGGGTAACAGCCTCAGAAGATGGACTTGAAACATCACCGTCGTCGCAGCTGACCCTGCTTCATGCCAAGTTTCTCCATCCGTCTGTTGCCTTCAAGGTCTTTAAACCCCGAGCCCACTTCTGTTTGTTGTAGTGAATAGATGCTCTGCGTCAAACCTTCTTCCATCCGAAGCCATCGTCACTGCCTTGCTCCACAACAATAACGGCGACGAGGGTTGAACGCTGTGCAACGGCGGTGATGATCGGCCGACCATGACTTCCTCAACACTCCCTTACCTATCCAAGACGGCAACCTTCAATGCCCCCGACTACACCTTTCCCTCGTCTCGCTCCAATTCTTCGCAAGCAATGCGCCCGTCCAGGTCCCCTCAGCCTCCCATGCCCGAGCCTGATAGAAGATCGGACCCGAGTTCCCAGTCCAAGACCTCGTCGCTCGAGTCTCAAACTAGAGTGTCTGAGGACTCCTCCGTATCACTCGTCGCAACCACGAAACCTCATGCGAGATCCCCACGAAAGCTAAGGTCCCAATACCCTCGACACTCCTCTGAGAACCATGTCGAGTATATACTTGTGGCGTCCTTCGACATTGACCGCGGTCCGGTTATGGAACATCAGTTTCCTGTCGCCATTACCGGTGACGAGAATATGTTGGCCGAGTTGATGTTGCCAGATCAGGCCCATGCGCGCAATCAAGATTGGACCATATTTTTCCTACACAAGGACTCCAATCAAGAGGAAGAGGAGGAAGAACAGAGACAAAAAGAGGCTCGGCGAAGAAGGAGGCGCCGAAGGCGGGATAGGGCAGCTGGTATTTTAAATGATGATGACGATGACGATGACGATGCGACAGACGATGATGAGACAGCGGACGGTGACGACTGGGATGATGATGATGATGATGATGACATGTCGACTGATTCAGAGCCCGAGGGCGGCGAAGGGCCTCCATTGATTTATGTTCTAAATCTGGTGTATACCAAGCATGATAAGTCCGTCAAGAGAGGAGCTATAGTCAAGGCCATGGCTATATGTACCCGCCACCCATTCTTACATATCTACAAGGTTCGTGTTCAACACCGTCTCTTGTTGGATCTTATTGAAGCTAATCCTTCCAGCCTCTGCTGCTGCTGGCCCTTGAGGAATATTTCAAATCCCCGGTGCCCGAGACTTTGTCTATGCTTTATGATGCGGTCAATGAGATGGACCTCTCCTTGATGCCGAAATTAAGCCTCCTGGAGAAGTATCTGCTGCTCTCGAGCGACAACAAAGATTTGTTTGTGGAAAAGTTCGAACGCATGGTACAGAAGCGCATCGCCGAAGACAAAGCCGGTCGGGCGGGAGAGCCTTTCGATTCAAGTAAAAGCCCACCAAAGCCACAAGGAATTTCTCGAGCTGGTACCAAGGCTTATCTGGAGGGCCAAACCACGTATGCAGTTCCGCGCGACACACACGAGTTTGAAAGCAAAGTCATGTACAAAGGCATCCCAATTCCCGTCAAGATACCTACGGCCACGATGCCAGAAACTGTCGGCGACTTTTCACTGATCAAGCTAATCCAGAACTTTTCTGACTCTCATGCCAAGTCCATGCAACCGTTCGCTATACACCCTCACTTAACCACCAATGGACCAACGACTCATCCAATCATGGTTCTGGCCAATGCTCTTCTCACACAGAAGAGAGTCATCTTCCTGGGCCACAATATGCCATCAGCTGAAGTCGCTGAAGCTGTGCTAGCAGCTTGCGCCCTTGCCTCTGGCGGCATTCTTAGAGGGTTTACGCGCTTCGCCTTCCCCTACACCGATCTCACCAAGATCGATGATCTACTCAAGGTGCCCGGCTTCATTGCTGGTGTGACAAATCCCACATTCGAGCTGCATCCAGAGTGGTGGGACGTCTTGTGCGATCTTCCCAGTGGTCGTGTCAAAATAAGCAGCAAAATCGAACAAGCACCAGTCACAGAGGGTCTACTCTACTTTCAACAGCAGAACCCCTCCTTTGCAAATTTGTTAAGCGGGCCAACCAACACCTCGGCTGATACGACAGGTGACGTGGTGTTCATGAACGACATCTTGAAGAGTATAGCTGCAAGACATGGCGAGCGAGTTATTCGAGCCAAGTGGCGCGACTGGGTCGTGAGATTCACCCGGATTGCTGCCGCTTTCGAAGAAAGCGTCTATGGTGCAAGTGCTTTGTTCATTGGAGGCGATGAGCACGAGCAAATGACGGGTGGTCACGGTTACGTGTGGGCAGACGATGCCTCCAAGCAAAAGGAACTTGCCGGTAATGTGTGTAGGATTGAGGGCTGGAGAAACACGAGAAGCTACTACAGCTATATCCAAGTAAGTCGTACCCTCCACCGCGACTCTCGGCGAGGAGTGTCACTAACCCTACGTAGGATCTCGCCCAACTGTACACGGTGAAACCTTTAAAAGGGCTTGATCTCCATCACATGCATGATCGCTTACGCACGCAAAAACTGTCGCCTACTCAAAGTCGCGATGTCTATCTAGCCTTTGCCAAGTCTGTTTGGTCATACGACGAAATATGTCTCCTCCTCACGGTTGCCCCCGAATCGCACGCCGGTTTGTTCTACATCGCACTTGGTCTTTTCCACAGAGATCGAGATGTACGAATCAAGATCTCGGAACTTCTGGAGCGTATTGCCGAACACGAGGCCGGTCAGCACTGGTGGAAAGGGCTCAGCCGATATCAAAAGCTGGCATTCCATCGGATCCGCAGAGAAGTTGAGTCCGAGGCGAAGATGAAACTCGAGAAGGTTGGATTTAGTCCTGATCTCGGGAAGAGAATCAGTTAATATTGATGTTTCTTATCAATTGCCCATGTTGGCCTTTATGAGGTTTTGACTGGTTATGATCTGTTGGTTGAAATGATATCCCGCGCAGCTACTCCTGTGTACGTTGTGCCCATTGTCCAAGTTTATACATTTTTAATTTCATGTTCTACGAGACAATGATGGATGAATGAATGCAATAATTTGACTTGTACTTGTTTGTATTTTGTCCATGTTCAGTGCCGCTTAATCGCTCTCCGGCTAGTGACTCTTTTCGATCCCCTATCCATTTTTCCAGCGTAACGATCATTTCAGGTCGTGCTGAACTAGTATCTACGACCTTGGATGCAAGGAGAGTCATTGCTTGGTGCCTCGAAAGGGATACTGTCCAGTCAGTCATCCTTCTTTATAACAGGTATTTTGCGGCATGCTCGACGTGGTCTTGGCCAAAGGTGGAAATGAAGAAGTATGAGTGGTCGTAGTTCTGGACAGGAACGGCTTATCAGTAAATGGACACATGCAGCAGAAACCTTGAGGGAAGGGGGGCCTGAAAATGGGACCGAACAGAAGAAGCGCTCACCTCTTGATACCGCACAGTAACCCCCGTAGCACCGGCTTCCTTAACAGCCTTCTCAAAGTTCTCGGGCAAAAGCTGGCCGGCCTTGTAGAAGTTATCGCCCGTGCCAACATCGATCAAAGCCTTCAGATCCTTGCCCTTCCAGTCCTCACCCTTGACCAACTCAGTAGCATCATGCGCCTTCCAAGCACTCTTGTTGTCCGCGCCAAGGTATCCCGAAAAGGCCTTCTCGCCCCAGGGACACTGCGACGGGTTGCTGATGGGCGCGAAGGCGCTCACGGAGGCGTACTTGCCCGGGTTCTTGAGGTAGAGCGTGAGCGCGCCGTGCCCGCCCATGCTGTGCCCCGTGATCGAGACGCGCGACCCGTCGAGCTTGGATCCTAGCTCCAGTCCTGGGGTAGAGTCGCTGAAGAGCAGCTTGGGCAGCTCCGTGGCGACGTAGCTGTACATCCGGTAGTTGTCCTTCCAGGCGTCCGTCGTCGCGTCGACGTAGAAGCCCGCGCCCGTCCCGAAGTCCCAGCCGTCGTCCTCGCCGGAGATGCCCGCGCCGCGCGGGGACGTGTCCGGGTATACGATGGCGATGCCGTGTTTGCTGGCGGTGGCGTGCAGGAAGCCCTTCTCGCTGCAGTTGTCCGGGGTGCAGGTTAAGCCCGAGAGGTAGATTAGCACGGGGACTTTCTTGAACGAGGACGCTGGTGGGAGGTAGACGGATACGTTCATGGGGGTTTTGGTGCTCGTGGAGTCGTGGGTCAGTTTGAGGAGTTGACCTCCGAAGGTTTGGATCTTGGCTTTGGTTTCGAAGGGCATCTTGTCGAGGATTCTTATTGTTCCTTGTTTCCCTTGATTTTCTTGAAACTCCTGTGTATTTCCCTTTTGTAATTATGGGATTGCAATTTCTTGTGATACGAATTAAGAGGGGAGGGGTTGATGTTGGAGGTATAAGTGATGGGATATTGTGAGGAGGGGAAGTTCACGATGACGAAATGCACTGATAGCTATCACACAAGGAGGGAAATAAAAGTCAATGGACGCTCTGGATTTGTAAAGTACCTAGGTAGATTCTTCTGCCCTCCAACGATGAACCTGATCTTTATTATTCCGGCATTAGACCCCGTCTAGAGGGTATGATAGAATCTGGATCGACTATCAATATCGAGACCATCCAATGATATATAGACGGCCCGCCATAATGCAGAAAGCGGTTGCGGCGAACTTCGGCATTCGGGTCCTCTTCAATTCGAGCTACTATTGCTTTCTATCCCTGGATTCTATCTCTATCCCTGGATTCTATCTCTATCCAGTTTCGTCATTTGAATGATCTCCTATAAGCGAGGCGTACTGCGTATCAGATCTTGTATGGATGATCCTGGTCTCAGAATAGGTCTCTCCCAAGCTGTCGGAGGCTGGTTTACCCGCCTCCAGTTCTTCCTCTTGTCTGTACACAATAGTATGTTCATGTTGATAGAAGAGCCGCCACATCTACCCCTCCATCCCCTCCTGTCACGGCATCAGCCCCCACATCAAACATTCAGCCATAGGCACTAAGCAGGCGTTATACACCCAAGTCGCCTCAACCAGATGCCAAAAAATCTCCGAATGCCGACTTCAGATTTGTCACAAGAGGCGTTTCTTGGTATTTGTAATAGTAGATTTGTGGGTGTCTTCAAGCTATATGGTCACGTTGCTAATGTAAGCAAAAAAAGGTATCTTAACCTTCTATCATCATCGCCTCAAACGCCGTACTGCGTATTCCGTTTTAGAATGCAGTGTACCGATGATTCCTTCCTATGTGAATTTGTTTAAAGCAAAAGCCATTCCCTGCTAACTCCTAATCGTGAATATGGGTAGTTCGCCGCTTCCATCGTCTTGATGTTCATTATGGGTGTATTGTTACAAAGTCTTTTTGGACTCGCTGATGGCTCGGCTTTGTCATGCCTGCCGAATCGAACGTCATCCGGGCCTTCAGGTGCTCGGGAGCAAGGTGGCAGCAAATACATAGGGTGTTGAGGTTGGTTCATCCCTTCATTAAGTCGTGAAGCCTCGTCGTACGGCTTTAAGTGGTCGAGTTCAGATGGCAGTCGAAGGACATGAGACTTGTCTTCCACGAAACTGCGGCGAGATCATACTTGTGCGGATTTCCGTAGTAGAAAGCATTGCCGAAGGTGCAACCCGTGGGGGATTCGCAAATGGTCGAGCAGTTACCACTACGTAACAGTCAGTTCATGTCATGTTTTATACTTGCGCAAGATGGGAAATGACTTACACTCGGCCCCAGCAATAGAAGGCTTCACCATCGGGCGCAAAAGTCCCTGTGTTCTTGGTGTACGGGGCGGGTACATCGATGCACTTGTCAAGAGCGTAGGTGTTGTATATGCAATCACCTGTCGCATTTGCGCCTGTGCATATGAGGACCTAGCAAGGGAGAATTTAAGTCAATTGGATTGTCGATTGGCCAGTTCAGATGAAAAGACTTACTCCACCGACGGCACGCTTCTCGATCTCTGGCTTGGGAAGTGCCGAGACGCAAGCAACGGCTGAGAGGATAGCGGTGATGGATGTGAGGAACTGCATTTTTGTAGTGTTGATGATGTGTGGGATGGATATGGCCAATGAATAGGTTAACCAAGAGTTTTGTTGGTGAATTGATGATGCAGTGTATTGCAAGATTTTCGCGAGCTGAAGGATGCGAGGTAGTGAGTTAGGTAGGGCGGTAAGGAGGAGGCGGGTAAGTTGGGTAGATGGGAGATGGCGAGTAAGAAGTAGATAAGTAGGCACTTGTGTATATGGTGCTGATAAGATGATTGCTTTGTTCGGAGGTGTTCAGAGTTTTCACTTTGATTGCAAACAGCAGTTACGATGAGTGGGCACAGCAGGGAGGATGACTTATTATATACAAACGCTTCCCTGGTTTGACTTCTTTCTGTTTGAGATGATCATCATTGGAATGAACCTGGATTACCTGGATTCATTTGCTGATTGATCTGCATCTAGCTACCTAGAAAGATGAATACGAGATTTTGCAGACCTATTAGAAGGATTCGGGAGATATTTCGTGAGCTGCACAACAGATCCTATGTGACTAGGATGAGAGAATCCGTGCAATCATCGTGCGTATCAATATTTAACACCCCGACTTTACCGGAGAGCTTAGCATGATGTAATACATGGATGTTCTTCTGGCAGTCGAAACCAGCTTAGCCTTACAGGGTATGACCTGCTGTGGATACTACAACCCTAAAAGATGGTCTGTGCATTCGAATAGGAAATGATCCCTGGTCTGACGTCAAGGTCAAGAACCCAACTTTTACGGGGTAGCATTGATGAACTCATCTTCGACTTAATCGTCGAGAACCGAAACTAAATAGGCATGTCGTGTTTATGTGACATCTTTACTTTGAGCGACTGTAGCGACTTTCACAAGATTAGAGAGAAGGGATGAATGGTCAGGAAGGTGAGGGGGCTAGACCCTAGATTCCCGATGTCCTCACAATACGAAGACGAGGAGGGACCCCTCAGCACGGCATATAGAAAGCCACGGTCATGCCGTAATGCAGGTAGGGTCGCAGTCCCGTTGGTCAGCATTGGCATCGTGAATCCCATTCTACCATACACCTGTGGGAAGATGGGCTGAAATATTAGTGGTTCGAGATGATCACACCACTTCACAGGATTGTGAAGGGGGAACAGCTAGATCTCGACCAGATCCATATATATATATACCTAAATCATTCAATATATGCAATTGTAACGGCAAATATCCATTTAACTCTTTCAATCTTTAGACAAATGTTTCCCAGCCAGCCTCTCTTGTGCTTGTAAACAGATCTGCGCTGATCTCCCACTAGTTTCCTCGCCAGGCCCATCCCATACCCTTGCCGGAAGAGACGGCGACAGGGATCCTATCTCGGTTTCAATCTCCATCTCCAAACGTCATTCACTCGTATCGTCATTCACTTTTTGTGCTTCACCGCGAAAATCAGCTTGATATCCACTTTGCACTCCCTGCATTAACAACTTATACGTCAGTTGCCTGTCGTTCTGGTAATTGGAAATTGAATTAATCGTTGAGCGAAAAAAAAAAAAGCAAAGATGGCGGACAGATCACTTCTCTTCTCACCAGCTCCGTACCATATTCTCTCGTATGTCTAGACAAGCTTCTCATTATCACAATAGGTCTGTATCACAAGAGTGCCTTGGGACTAATCATCTTGAGACTCATCTCTTAGGTATGGCACGCTGCTGGGGACACAGTTCTTTCACGTAAGCGTCCTAGCAATGTCTTGGTACCCAGTGAGTAGGTGTATGGACGACTGTCAGTATTGACTCTCTCGCGCCAGACCTTCGTCAATGCCATAGCCTCCTTCAAAGTTCTCGCAAGACCCCAGTTTGCCATTTTGCAGCGCGCCATCTTCCCGGCATACTTCGGCATACAATCTGCGGCGCCCCTGCTTTTGGCCCTCACGTATCCGGGCCGTATTGGCAGTAGCGGCGGGGTCAGCGGCGTATTGCAGCCGGAAAATCGATGGGGCGTGCTCGTACCCCTGACAACCGCCTGCGTGATGGGACTTGTCAATCTGTTGTATCTTCTGCCAGAGACAAATAAAGTCACAGCACGGCGGCGGCAGCAGGGTGAGTTAACACAATCAACTCAAGCCTCCTCCTTCATGTTTTCTCGGTCACTTTTTCTTCACATAGGAACAAGCATATCCTGGTTGCAGTTGTGATGAATGCCTTGTTTTGCTAACATAGATTATTGTAGAAATCAAGGATGGGAAGCAGAGTTGGGACAAGGCGCCTCAGTCAGAGCAGATGATAGCTTTGAACAAGAAGTTCGGCATGCTACATGGCATTTCTTCGCTCTTGAATCTTGTCACCTTTATTTCTACTGTGGTATATGGTGTGCATTTGTCCTCGCGGATTGTATGAGTGCTATGAGAAGTATGCACATGCTGTATAATGAAGGGACAAATCCGATATCTAAACGACTGGCATCATAGTACATACTGGTTTGCATGATTGATTTGTACATATTTTTCAGATATAATCAATACGATCACTCTTTCACAAAATTAAGTTATCGTAACAGTCATGCTGTACATGTTGACAAGGCTTTGCCAATTCCAATATGTACCTTGCTCTCCCCTCCATTGTTAGGCATTTCTACCATACTCGTAAATCTATTCATATCGTCTTCTCTAAGCCACAAAACCTCATTATCACACCCGTATCCAGATATCTTTGAGCTAGACTGGAGCATCCAATATCATCAGTGTTGTAGCGGGGCTTTCGAGAAGTGTTGTTCATCGATCCCTCAGCGGTTTTATTTACTTCTTCTTGGCATTCTCTTTTTTGGCCAGATCGCTTGTGCGGATGACTTTCGGAGTATGGGGCAACGGCTTGTAGGCGTGCAGACTGGGAATGAGGACTCCAACCTGCTTTTGGTAGTTCTTGTATTCGGGATATTTTCCAGAGGTGATCAGCTCTGTCAGCCAGGTCGATCCCTGGAATAGCATGAGAAGAGAAAATGCTCCAGTGCCTGCCCAGCTATATATGCTATTACTAGCGTAGCAGCTCCATTGATACAACACCACCCAGATGGTTTGCTCTGCAGTGAAGTTGGGGTGTCTGCAATACGCCCACAGACCGCTTGTGATAAAGCCTCGATTCAAGTCCTCTAGAGTGAAGCCGCATCCACGTGGGACCTTGGCAATCTTTTGATACTCTTTCTTGGCGGTTTGGTAATCTACATCACAGTCAGTACGACTACTCCAACTTCTGAGAGACAGACCTCAACGTACCCCATTGCTGTTGGTCGCTGAACCACTCCGACACAACCAGAGCGATTTGTGTACCAGCAAAGAGTAGATCAACAGCTCTAACCTTGGGCTCGATGTGAGTGGCTAGAAGAATGATGTATGTCGGTGCCGCCATAAGGAAGAGCAGGACGCTCTGAATAAAGGAAATGAAGGTCCAGTTGAAGATGTGGAATATGGCAGTACCGCAATTACGTTGGATAATCTCCCTGGAGTAGGTGTTAGTAGTGATATATTTGTTTTTACAGGTCAAAAGATAGACAAACCATCTGTAATCCTCGGATCCAACTTCATAACCCCCTTTGCGCCAATAATTGAAAGTCAACCGAGCCTAGATTGGGGGTAGAGTCAGACTAAATTGGCAAACGCGGAAGTTGCTGCTATGTGGCAATCGTACACTCCATATGACACTCCAGAGAACAATCAAATCCAATCTCTGGCTGGGAAGGCCCTTGAGATGTGCCCAAACAGCAAAGTGCACATTGTACAAGGCGGGCAACACACTCCAGCAACGATCGACTTGGGAGAAGTTCTGGTTGGCTTCAGAGACTACAAGGAATATGCCACCAAGGAATATGGAGAAACCGAGACCGAAGATGAAAGGGTTAGTTTCGGTATAGAGCTCGAGAAGCGATCCGCGATTTGAGAGGGTTTCGAAGACAGCATTCGGGAGCTCGTACAGCTGGGGCAGGAACGGTTCAATGACCTTGGAGTAGTCGGCGCAATCCTCCAAAGCCTTGATCGCGGGGAGAGCCATCGTTAAAGAATCTTGGAAGCAGGATGGCCAGGAGGCAAGTATTGGGATTGCCTAGTATGAAGAAAGAAGATGCGAGCTTCGATGTTGCATACATATCGCTCGGTGTGAAAAGAGGTCCATTCCAAATTCATCATGATATGCATCGTCTATGGTGGGATGATTGGATGCAGTAATCGGGGTTCCATGATGACATCACCTCGCTTTATACATCTTTCTAGCCCCAGTTGAAGTTAGCATCATTCAAGTTGGAACTGATTAACGCGGTCTAGTAGGACACAGTCACGATCAAAAGTCAAAGTCCCATCGCGTCAAAAAGGAAGTGTCGTATGTAATACTATAAGTCTGTGATGGAGTGCAACTACATTCAAGGAAAGCGCCTCTTTGACCAAGTATATCAAGCACAATTCTTCCCTTTCTCTAAATAAATTAGAATAAGGTCCCATTGAGTGTCCCGAGCGCTAAGGGAGCACCTACTAACTCTGCGATTTGATAATTGTAGAATGCTGTGCGCGCACACAGAAATGAAAATAAACACGACCAGAATCAGGAGTCTTTTGATCCTTCATTTTCTTCAATTATCGCAAGCGGTTCAATGATCCGCCTGTTGCAATCTTCATGTCTGCCTATAAAGACTCGTCTTGTTGCGTCTGTCAGCGCAGCAGGTATTGCACTGCGATACAGCTCCAAGATGAAGGTTCTCTGCGTCGCTGAGAAGCCTTCCGTCTCCAAGGCTGTAGCTGCACACCTTTCTGGAGGTCGCATGCAGACTGTGCGTCACCCTCCTCTTAAAAGAATCAAGTTTCCCTAGCTAACAGTGCTTGTCCAGTATAACACTCCTGAAAAGTACATTAAAAACTACGTCTTCGATTATGACTTTGGGGGTGGTTGGGGCCCATGTCAGGTCACCATGACAGCGGTCTTGGGCCATCTCACATCTACTGACTTCCCTGCCGAATACAAACAGTGGAGTTATCCTCCTCCTGATTGTCTATTTGATGCGCCCATTAAGATTTCTGTCAGCCAGGTATGTTTTGTTTTCAGTCCTGTCCCATAGCCTGCTCTCACACATGTTGTGCAGGATAAGACCAAAATTGCAGAAAATATTGAGCAGCAAGCACGATTTGCCAATGCGCTCTGTATCTGGACAGATTGTGATCGAGAAGGTGAACATATTGGTTTCGAAATATGCGAGGCCGCAAGAAAGGGAAACCGCACACTTGATATCAAGAGAGCCAGGTTCAGCAACATCGAGAAAGCGTCAGTAATCTGAGTCTGTTCCGCCTCTTCAACTACGCTGACGTGTCCAAGACATATACTAACTGCCTCTCGAAATCTCACCCTACTTGATCAGAAGCAAGTGAATGCCGTTGCATCCCGCATGGAACTAGATCTTCGCCTAGGTGCCGCTTTCACCCGCTTCTTGACACTGAACTTGAAAACTCTCGGCGAACCATTAGATAATTTAGTCATCAGTTATGGTATGAGATGGAGATGGGCAGTAGAACGGTATGGTGATCAGAGCTGATTTGATACACGCAGGATCGTGCCAGTTTCCAACACTTGGTTTCGTTGTGGACCGTTATTTTCGCGTAAGGAACTTCAAGCCAGAGCCTTTCTGGAGCATCAAGGTCATGCATAAACGCGATGGAATCGACGTCAACTTCAGCTGGTCTCGCCATCACCTCTTTGATCGAGCGTCAGTCGTGATACTTTACGAGCGTTGCCTGGCTGCCAAGACGGCTAAGGTTACCAAAGTTCAAGAAAAACCGACAAAGAAATGGAAGCCCTTGCCGCTGACAACGGTTGAGCTGCAGAAGATGGCGACGAGGTTTCTACGCATGACGGGTCAACAAGCCATGGAGGCTGCTGAGGCTCTCTATAACCAAGGTTTTATCAGCTATCCCAGAACCGAGACTGATAGATTTGACCCTGCAATGAATCTTCGCTCGCTAGTACAGAAACAGACCCAGTCACAGGCTTGGGGAGGATTTGCACAGAGCTTAGTTGACGGTGGATTTCAGCAACCACGACAAGGACGGAATGACGATAAGGCACACCCTCCGATACACCCAATCACATTTGCGGCACCAAATGCATTTAAGAAACCTAACGAGAGTAAATTATATGAATTCGTGGTCAGGCGCTTCCTTGCATGTTGCTCTGAGGATGCCAAAGGTGTCGCCACAGATGTCGATATTTCATATGGCGATGAGTTGTTTCATGCACATGGCGTGGTCGTTCTAGAACGAAACTATCTCGATGTGTATGTTTACGACAAGTGGACAGGAACCATCCAACTACCCAAATTTACAGTTGGAGAAACATTTGAGCCTGACGAGGCATTGATGACGGAAGGCAAAACAGTCGCTCCCAATTATCTCACTGAAGCGGATTTGATAGCGCTGATGGATGCCAATGGTATTGGCACCGATGCCACAATGGCGGAGCATATTCAGAAAATTCAAGACAGAGACTATGTGAGGCTTGCACCCCGGAACACGCGATCAAATGACGACGGCAACGACCCAGAGGATCAACCCGCCGAAGCAACACGTGGTGGTCGAGGAGGTCGTGCAAGAGGAGGTCGCGGAAGTCGTGGAGGCGGTGCTACAAGCAACAGACAAGGAGCAGTCAAGGAATTTATACCGACCAGGCTAGGCGTCGCCCTTATCCAAGGGTTCGACAGAATGAACTTTGAGACAAGTTTGGGCAAGCCATTCCTTCGGAAGGAGATGGAACTGAAGATGAAAGCCATTTGTGAGGGGAGAACAACGAAAGAAGTCTTTCTGCGAGAAAGCATCCAGCAATACCGCCATGTTTACGAACAATCACAGCAAAAGCTCAATGTTCTTAAAGCGGTAGGAAATCTCTTGTTCTCGGCATCAACCCAAAGGAACTAATCTCAAAACATGTTTAGGCTTGTCGAGAATATGTATTCGCAAACGGCGGTTGAGCTTGGCGCGGCAAATTCTAATACCCTTCTCGTACAATATTCAAGTTAGGCCGGGTCAAGCACGTCTTAGATCACTTTGAACCATAGTTTGGTCCAGCTCCGGCTTGCGTGCTACGACATTTCTCAAACAAAACCACATTCTGGCCTTACTAGAAAGAATCGGACAAGAGAAGGGCTTCTGAAAGTCCGGATTGCCAACGTTTCGCGACATTCGTCCCTGGCCAATGTTGCTAACCACATGCTCTGTCTGGTATACGATGCTGTGGAGACACAATGCCGCATATCCACTCGCTATTGTTCTGGGGCATGCTGTCGGAAATACGCCGACGCCTTATCTTACAACGTGGGGAAATTGGTGTTAATTGATGGTGTCGTCCGTGGTGTCCCTCGTGGCGGGGCAAGAAGCGAGAGACGAGGATGGGAGACGCAAGCTGCAGACCCCTCATTGCCGCCGAGTCATGGCTCTCTCTGTGTTACCGAAGGACAGAAATCACGCACCCGAGACATGCTCGTCGGCACAACACTTGACAGCTGAGTGGTCTGGCTTTGAGGGGGTTTGCTCGATGATTAATTCGGCCCAGATCAAACTGGCGCGTCAATTCATCGGGAGCTAGAGAGGGCGTATGCATGCGTACGCGCACAATTACGAAATCATGTTTAAAATAGTCCGACTCATAGATCGATTCGAACAGAGTACGAGCGATCACCGCGAGGTTACGTGAAAGCCTGACATTTCTGGAGAAGTGGCCACAAGACCTATCATGGCGAAGCTTCCGCAGAACATGAGCTACCAAAAGGAAGGCCAACGTTAAATTAGTTGCTTATAGATACCACCACTTAGATACGGAAACACCAATCGAGTGGTAGTACCGCTGAGTATAGCAAGCTCCTCTTAATAATGGAAGCAAATAAACAACGCCACCTCATCAGAGGTAGCCGACGGATCAATAGGGTTTCTTGCATATCTGAGCTCCTTGATATTACGTTGTCTACGGTTTACAAAGTGAGATAGCAGACCAGGTGTGTATGGCCATGGTTAGGGTATCTATCTACCCGTGTTGGAGTCTAAATTCATGGTTATCTCTCCCTCAGTATCCCAGCCATTCGGGCACGGAGTGGATTACCGAGTCGTGCCGGGCGATTGGAGGGCAAAAAATGTACTAGAACCGGCCGCCGGCACAGTAGTGTTTTTAAAGACACCCCGGTCTGTTATGGAGATGTCAATTTGGTACGCAGTGGCGCGAGGTGTCCCAAACCGCAGTCCGGCTTTGCACAGACGTCATCACTCCGCCCAGCGGCGTCCAGCAGCAGTGTCGGAATTCAACAGACAACAATATGTGCCAATTGTACGAGAGAATGGCAAAAACCTGCCGACTAGCGGGTCGCATACGGGCGCACACACAAAGGACGCAGGCATACCTTGCATGTTTTTCGATGGAATCTTCCATGGAGGTCTCTAACGGGTGAGCTTTGTCGCAAACTGCTTTGCCTACTGCAATGCCCGCCGCCTTTGTCAAGGTGTTGCTCCTCTAACAACCCTGTTTTCTTAGCCAGCACCCAGACAGGTGTTCCAATATAACCTCAGATAAGGCTCAATCATAGATAGCAACCCATGAGAAGTTCCCACTGCTTAGTCTTGTAAGATCGCAGTAATCTGGAATGCCGAGAAGTCTTCATTCCTCAAAAGGGCTGGAGTACGAAGTAAATATCAGTCGCAGAGTCGGAATGCAGTAAGCCATGCTCCTGGATTAAAAATATCCCCTTTTGTGGGAAGAGATCATTCTTAGCAGGGCAAGTACGGTACCTCGCAGCCAGCCTAATAATGATTCCCCCAGAAGTACAGGCAATCGTCACCACTTCCACACTGGCACATACTGAAAGATTACGGGTTGACAAATGCCTTACCGCGTAATCTTAGCCAAAAGATGACTCTTCAACCAACAGAGAAAAATGTCTCTCATCTGAGTCCTTCAACAACTCATTAAACACCTCCTTATTTATTCGAGAACCAGGAACAACGAATACAAAATCAAACTCTCTTTCCTGAATCCTAATGTATGGACCTCACTAATAACAACCAGAAGATTGAGCATGCCCACTTGGCACTCCATTCATTTATGACCAGGGACTAGAACACGGGCTTCAAAGATTAGAGGGTAATGAATGAATGAGAGCTGTGGGTTTTACTGGGCCACGCCCCCCGATGCTTGATGTGTGCCAAAAGCGTGGTGGGCTTGCTAAGAAGATCCAATCAGTTGTCAAACTCGTGAAGCGTGATGCCTATTTAGATCGATCACACACGACGCATACGCTCTAGAGAGCGACACGCCACACCTTCAGGGGGTGTGTGCCTGAAACCGGTCACAAGGTTCTCACAGCGTGGGTGATTTGGGGGGTGTGAAATGGAGGGTGACATATACATAGTACATGACTGCTGCGGTACAAGATACCTCTTGTTGGCGTATTCTTATCATGAACCTCACTGCGATAAGCCCACTCCAATGGTAACGGATACCTGCCGATGGTCAGCCTTTGGGTACATGTAACTGGGAGCAGGTATAGGTACATGTACGTACATACCCGTGCCCAGCTACCTAGGCCTGGGTCAACACTCTCAGCAGGCACGGACGACAGGTGAAATAACCTGTTGCTGCGCTGACCTCTGCCCTCCCATTCTCTCTCCCTTCATCAACAACAGAAACAACAGCAAAAAACCAGCTTCACCCAGAAATCTCCTTGTCACAGTCAAGATCATCGCGTCAGCGTTGCCAGCCAGCCAGCCAGCATAATAAACATCTTTGTCATCACTTTTGTTAGTTGAGATCAAAGACGACTTATATATTCTCCACCCGTTGCCCAACGCCTACTTCGGACCTTGTTCGTGTAAGTGAGAGCGCGAGTGACTCAAATATCACATCCTGCTTGTTGTCATCTACCACCCACCACCCACCACCACCCTCTTTCATCCCAGCAAACTTGTGATTCTGTGTCGCTTACAATCACAGACACGATCCCCAGTTTCAGATTTTCAATACGGCAACCATGGCTTCTGCTACCGCTGCTCGCGATATCCCCAAGACCTCCCTTATCGGCCGAGACACCTTAGCTGGTGTAGCGGCCACCAGGGACGGCCCTGTGACAGGCACTCACCCTCTCCCCACTCCTCCCAACTCCATCTCTCCGGTCCTGCCTCCTCACGGGCTCAAGGCCCAGCTGCAGAGAGTCAGGCGCGACTCCATCGACTCCGACCTCGACCTCCACCGCGATCAAGACGACGATCATGCCATCTCCTCCTCCTTCGAGGCCGCTGGCGACATCACCCCCTCCCTCCTGGCCAAGTTCCATCTACCCGAGATCCTGCTGGGCCACGGGCCTCTTGCTATCCGTCACATCATCGGTTATTTGACCACAACTGTCCCCGGTTTCTCTGGCATTCCTCCGTCCAAGGCGCGACGGTTAGTGGTTGCAGCATTAGAAGGACGTGGCCAAGGGAACGGCAATGAGGCAGGTGGTATGAGCGGCAATGTTCAGTTCGAGAAGGTCGGTTGGGGACGTTGGGATGCGAAGCGTCGCGGTCAATCATCTCGTGATGAGTCCACCCAACCAGCAACTGGAGAGATCGGCATCCCTATTTCCCAACGCGGTGGCTGGAAGACTGAGCGTCCCCGACTCAACATTCGCTCCAATAGCAATGGCTCCGCTTCGTCTTTCCAGGATCATCACGATGCTCACACGTTGGAGAACGAGGCAGACAAGATGTCTCTCGACTCTCTCGATGAACCGGCATCGGCTTCATGCTCCGAGGCTCCTGACGCCCATGATGTCGTCATGAACGACAACCCCGAGGATGAGACGGACGACGAAGATTGGGGAGCTGTGGGAGCCGCGGCCTTGCGGGCTGCCTCCTACTCCAACCCAGCTGACGCTTTCAGAGGTGGGAACTACTCTCACCGCGTATATAACACAGGAGGCTACCGACCCTTCTCCAACAATACTCGCATGCTCCGTGAGCCTCGACTCGACAACATCGATCTGGATGCACTTGCTGCTTCATCCGATGCTCAAGAGCGCGAGGCGATTCAGGCTCTTCTGCAACTCGGTTCTGTATAATTAATATGCATTGGTGGCGTTTAAGGGAACAACTGTTTAGAAAGGATTTGCATGGTTTTGTTTGGTATCATGACATTGATCAGTGCGGCGTTGGACCTGGCATCTGTCTGTTACCCGAGTCCTGGCGTCTTTGGTATTTGTGGAAAGGAATGCAGAAGGCCTACAGTATTCAACATTCCACACAGGGACGCTAATGACTTTCGCAATCGACTCCTGAATCCCACGGCGATGGGCAATATCTCGCCCAGGAGGCGAATTTGGCGTTTTGCGTGACCACTTTAACGAAATTCGGCCCTTCTACAATTTTTTACTCAACTACATTGCGAGTCTTGACAGCTGGTTGTCATTTTACAGTACTCAGCTACGGCCGGAGGATTCACATACGATGAGCATATGATCTGTTTGCTCAGCCTTGCAAGACAATCCAACGCCATTTTTATGAGTACATTCTATACCCATTTGCATTTGTATATACCCTCTCCTCTACCACATCTTTGCCTTCTTTGAGCAATTCCTGCTTCAACAATTCTTGCGGGGCAATTTGCATCAACTCTCCACACAACACTATCGGCTTCGGAAAAGCAGATGCGACTTCTGTGCGATGAATTTGCACCTTTACAATTTTAATTAACAACACAATCTGATTGGGTCACAAAGGAAAAACAGGCGTGAAGGACTGCATAAACTCAAGTTCTGGAACCAGAAGGGGTTTTTACTGGAAACATGCTAGGGTGTTTGACGAGCCCGGAAATGAAAACAAACTCGCCAAGATTGTCCGATATAACACTGTCTATCAATTGCTCGATGGTCTCTTCCCACCATGTGCTTTGCCTCAGCATCATGACAATGAAAGAGAGTACTTTAGGCGAACGAGACTTTGGAGACAAATCCTGGGGATGGCTGGAATTCGGCTTTCTAGGTAGTTCTAGATGAGTTTCACAACTCATGGAATGAAAGCACCACCATACATTGACCCCAACGAAGCTGCTTTTGACAACATAGACCTCGCTTTACGTAAATCACCGCGTGTATGTGAGAACTTTGTCTGAGCTCTGTATGGTTCTCGTATTGATCGGTTAAACTTTTACAACGGATTTATAAGACATTGCAGTATGCAGCAGTCACTTTGGCTGGCTGGGTTATGGTGGGAAAGCGAGGTTTTTAACTAACTCGGAGTTCATCTACATAGATAAGAATACCTGCTTACATTCACCGTCGGTGCTTCTCCTCGTAGTTCCTCTCATCGGGGGAGTAGCATAAAAGATGCAGACATCAGTGAATGTGAAGATACAGCAAGTCACATTGAGCAATTTTCTGTGGGTTAAGAGCGAGCAGCGGCGGAAAAGGGACTGACATGTGATTACATACATCAGTCGGTTGAGTCAGAAATATGCGGCTCGTCTGATACAGTACGACAGTCAGACTTTGACTCCATATTTGTCTTAATGATATCTGACAGATCCGTGAGCAAAAGTTAGAAGAGAGCTTACTTGCTTGATCACACGCTTGTCTAGTTGCTGCATCCGGTTGTCGGGCTAGATTGTGAGGGTATAATTGATACGTTCTTACCTGTATGAGTCCCTAAGCATGTTTGTCGGGCTATTTCATTCATAGGTCATCGTTGCTAGCTTAGCCTCATAATTATTTAGTCAGAGTTGTCTCTGTTCGTCAGATAAGCAAGTTGTTGCGGATAGGATGTGCACGATTGTGCTTGGAGCAAACACCAAGCCTGGATCACATATAAAAGACTTCTGGAGAGAAGGTGTAAATCATAGAAATTACAGTGTGATTCTACTTTCTTCGTCAATGATATTTCGGGTCGCAATAAGCCTTTAGTGCCTTTGACATCAAGCATTACGTGTAAAGAACTAACTTACCATGTTCGCCAATGTCACGATTAGATCACATCACCCTTATACAACGTTCCCTGGCTTCCGCTGTGCCAGACCAGCGAGTTCAGGGGTAACCATTGTCATCGATGATGAAAGGTCACAACATGGGCGCGGCCAAGCTTCAATCACTCTAGTACCTATAGATCTACAGTCACACCAGAGGGTATCTACTATCACCGCTGTACCAAGTAATTTGACACCTAGCACTATTCCAGTGTCATCATTTGCATTGGTCAGCGGTTTTAGAGATTACCAGCAACAGCCTCTGACCACTCCAACCGCGCGTGTTGGCGGGGTCGACCATCCTGTTTTGTTATATAACCCGTCAGTATTACGGAATCCGTATCAGCTGCGAGAGAACCAGTACGCTCGACCAAGAGAGTCTTCTGGAACTCTGAGTCCGAACAATACTGTCGAAGAAACTGGACCTCAAACTGTAGTCCAAAACAATGTGTACACATATGCCATAGGAGATAGGCCCTTGAATGAGCTGCCAAGGCATCGGGCCCAATATCGTGTTCCTGCTGATCTATTGGCTCGGGAAAGGGAAAGAGAAGCTGCCAGGGTTACTGGGGCCGAAGAAATAGGACATTACTGGCTCAGTGACCAGAGGGCTCCGATGATAAGAAGAAGTGGGCTCGAAGTAGACAGAGAAGACCCGGCTTATGATGGTCAGATGGGTTATTACAGTGTTCCCTGCAATCATGGTTTCGTTCGAGGCCCCATGGAAGCCGCTCCGCGCGGACATGCTGCTGGATACGCGTTCGGCCCATGCCCATGCGTTCTTCCCAGACAAAGGGCTTGCGGAAGGGCGGCGCCTCTCCGGCAGAACGAGGAGGGGACTGCGAGAGCGCTAAGAGCGCAGACGGGCACAGTCGTTACCGAATCGAGCCACATGTCGTCTTCATTATCATCATCCTCCTCCTCTTCTACAATACCGTCTCCTCCAACATACGCGACTGACTCACATGGCAATGTCCAGAATGCTAGACGAGATAGACAGGATGATGATGAACCTCTTTCTCCCAATATTGCCAGGTGCTGGATGCCGCGCGGGGGACAAGGTGCTCGCCGAGATACCTCATTCTCTAACACAAGGGCATCTGATTCTGTGGAAGGGTGAGAGCACGGGAAGGGCATGATGGCATGTAGACATAGGGAACGAGGAGAGTTGCGGTCCTTAATATGTTAGAGCTTTGAAATGTACTCTATATTCAATTTTCCTACACTATCAGATCAATGAGTATATGCAACAACTTGCAGCTGATACAAGTAGCTATGTTAGTTGCCGTAATGCGAGAGAAACCAAAACTTTTATGTGAAGGATAACAGCGTTTAAGGAGCGTATGCCGAATGGTAGGGTGAATAACGTGAGACCACGACAGAGCAAACTTCTGCCACTAGGTATGCAAGGCATGTGACGTATCAGTCGACACAAGGCAGGAATCTTGGCTCGTTGGCATATGACTGTATGCGAAAGTGCTTAAACCGATGTTCCCCGACAGGTAATCTTCTAGCCAAGTAGACGATAATGACAGACTCAATCTTGAGATGCACAGCTCTCTCTAGCTGAAAGTCTGGAAGGGTTGACCCTCCATCAACGGTGGCGACGAGGCAGTGCAATGTAGAATGTCAAACACTAGTCTTCAGGCCACCGAAACTGGCGAGGTTCAAGTGGCTAACATATGTTATATCTTGAACGTTCATGCGTAACGGTGACCAGAACTTGGCGGTTGAGAATAGCGGCTTCTAGTTCAATACAAAGCTTCTATTCCGTCTAAGAGGAAATTAAGGATTAAGTTGGAAGACATGCCAATGATTCTATTAAGAACATTTGGAAGGGTTCAGTAACTTTCTATTCAGATAGCCAAGCTTAGATAGGGACGCGTCATCCCAGCGGGAGTCCAAGAACTCACTGATGGCCAAGACAGCTTGGCGGGCGGAGTGGAATACCAAGGCTTGGCCGGCAGCGGAATGGACCACCCCAGATACCAAGAGTTTCTGAACAGTACACCGCATTTAGGATACCAAGAAATACCAAGACTTTCCTCTCTCGTTAGACCTCCATCAAACCAGGAACGTTGGTGGGAGCCAAGTGAGCTAAGTATTGCTTTTGGTAGAGATTCGGTTGTCAAACTTCAGAAGAGAGGACAAATCTTACGAAGTGAGATGAAATATATGATATGTGTATTAGCCGGCTGCCAGAAAGATGATGGCGATAAAGCTAACGCTTCAAGGATACAGTCAGTCAGTCACAGGAGAATTTGTCAAACTAGCTGCAGATAGTACATCGTATCTTTACATTTGTTCACTATAACCTAGGTGGTTCATATCAAGCCCAATTACTCAGCTTATCGGCTTCAGGAGAATGCCCTGGAGAGGGAACAGGAGAGTACAATGTATTCGGTGACATGCACTGGATTATTGTATATTCTCACGCGCTTTCTCTGATATGCATGTCATACATGAGTTATTACCTTACAGGCATGGTCTAGAACAGGCCATCACAGATCAAAACATCCAGCCTTATTAATTGACCGCTATAGATTGAAAGAAGCATCTTTAACTTTAAGGACACAGGTCACTTTTTCTTTTTCTCTCTCTTGTCGTGTTCCGTATTTCTCTGAACCGACCGGCATGGTGCACCGGAGCCAAGATTTCCTTTTGGGCAGGCAGATCAAGATCCCCGTCTCCGAAATTGCCAAGCATCGCCAAGGAGGCCAAGAAAAGCCAAGAGAGTAGGGAAGGAGACAATTTGTGGCTGTAGGCAAGTCTATTAGTATTAAATAGCCAAGAAATCCCGCCATTTACTAAGCTGGGCAATCTTGGCCTTCTCGACTACAGACAAATAATTGAATAACAGGCCTCGAAGAAGAGAGAGAAAGGCAGGAAATTCCAGAGTGGGAGAGATCAGATTTGCTCAGTCACACTGCACCACACAACGTTTTTTTTTCGAAGGCAGGGGCTACGGCTGATTGACAGTAACGAGACAATGCCAAGAGGCGCCAAGTCATGCCAAGGTCTTGGCATTTTCTTGGCAATGTTGTTACTGATGAGGAGAGTTACTTGACTCTTGGCGGGCGCACACAGCAACAAGTCAAGTAGCTCGCTGACACAGCTACCCGAGACTTCCAGGCCCCGCAGATAATGACCAATGATAGACGACATAGTGCTACACCCCGACAGTGAAAAGACCCATTGCCAAGACTTTCCGCCTGGCCTTTCGCAAGGTCTAATCGCCATAATAGGGAGCACTGACAACGCCCGATTTACATAAACCACCTCGTTCGCTCGGTCGAAGCAAACTGTTTTGCCTTTTGCTCTTTTTCGTCTCCTCACTACCGCCCGTTGGGAAGAAACGGTTTTCATCGGTCTGCCGTCATCTGACAATTGTCAATATACCGTCCTTTCCTCCAGCACTATACACTAGTTATAAACGTCACGGTTTCTATTCACATAATCCCTGTTACTCATTTTGGCTTAGTCCTCAGGGAATTGACTGCTTATACGCACAGACAAACGAGCCCAGCTTTTGGCATCTACCCACTGTGAATTCGAATTCGGATAGCCGCAATATCGCCCATTCAAAAATTCACGATCTGAGCTCTCACCCATTATTATCGACTACATAGTTGTTTGTTTCTGGCACATAGTTCACTCCTCTATCACGTGACGCCACCTTTTATCTAATCCATATATCTCAAACCCTGTGACTCACGCGCCCTGCCACCAGACCCGTGGCTGCCATCTGTTCGCCAGCTGTTGGTCAATCAGCCTTTCTCCCCACTCTATTTAATCCCCCCTCCCCACAATTTTCCCGCACGAACTATCCTTAGCGCTATTTTTAGCGTCACAAATCATCGGCACGTGACCCCCTCTCTCAACCATGTCTTCAGCTACTGAGGCCAACACGGCCCAGCCAGCTGGTGAGACCGCTGCTTCGAATGGAGCCACACCAGCACCATCCATCTCAGTGACAACCCAGTCAAGCCCTGCAGTGGCTGATGAGTCCCTAACCTGCAAATGGGCTGAATGTACTGACAAGTTTCAATCCCCTGAGATGCTCTATGTAAGTCCCAACATGATGAAGGATGTCTTGATCCTACTCTTACTATTTCATAGGAGCACATCTGCGACAAACATGTTGGCAGAAAGAGTACCAACAACTTGAATTTGCAATGCTCATGGGGCTCCTGTCGCATCACCACCGTCAAACGCGACCACATCACATCTCACATCCGCGTTCACGTGCCTCTGAAACCACATAAATGTGAGTTCTGCGGCAAGTCGTTCAAGCGGCCTCAAGACTTGAAGAAGCATGTCAAGACCCACGCCGATGACAATGTTATGCCTCGACCTACCGATCAGCATGGTGGACATGGAGGTATGAATGGTGGTGGCTACCGAACAACTGGAAAACGTGAGTCTCACACTTGATTTCATCATGCCATCTGGTCTTCTTATTTCATCTCTTCATGTACTCTCTACACAATCAAAGCTTACACTGCCTATGTCCAGCGCCATCAAACTACTATGACCACAATGGTCAGATGCGAACGACCACGGCTGCTTTCGCACCACCCGGTCACCCAGCTGGCCACGGTGGCGGTTACTACCACCATCATGCGCCTCCTCCTTCCTTCAGCGGTGCTCCTATGTACTATCAGCCAATGAATGGAGGACGTGGAGATCATATGGGCTACCAGGCTGCTGCGGACTACGATAGCCGTAAGAGATCATTAGAAGTTATGAGCGACTTCCTCTCTGATGCTAAGCGTCGCCATCTCGATCCTTCTTCTTATCACCAAGTCAGCCAGAGACTTGTTCCTCTCCATGGAGGTCTCCCTGTCGGCGCTCATTCTGTCGGTACTGAATATCTTCCTGCGCCTGCTGCCGTAGCTGTAGATGGACATGGAGGAGGACACGGACCCTACCAGCAGCACTATGCTCTACCTTCGATGCCCGGCGCTCGCACCAAGAATGACTTGATCCAGATCGACCAGGTTCTTGAGCAGATGCAGAGCACAGTCTATGAGAGTTCAAATGCCGCTGTCTCTCCCTATGCGCCTGTTAATGTCCGCCACAGTCACTCTCCGCCACACTCAGCGACGGCGGCTCAGCCCACGCTCGCATCAAACACCTACTCAAGCGCTCATGCGCGCTCACCCCTGACCGGCACTCCTCCGTCCAGCGCTGTCTCTTACACATCTGGCCAGTCGCCCAGCCCCCCATCAGCTGATTTCTCTCCAGTTTCTCGCCACAGTTCAGCAGCCCCAGGACTATACCCTACACTCCCCGCCGTCACGTCCGGCTATCCAGGACAATCCGCCACATCGACTCTAGGTCCAAGCTTTGACCAGGATCCCCGTCGCCGTTACTCTGGCGGTATGCTGCAACGTGGGCGAGATGCCACGCCTAGAGCCCCAGAGATATCTGCTGTGAGCTCACCCTCCGCAGAATCTGAACAGGGTATCGAGGCTCAGGAGCACGACCATCAATACGAGATCTGGCTGGAGAATGTTAGGACGATTGAGGCTCTTCGAGGATACATCGGACACCGTCTCCGACGTGGAGACTATGAGGCTGATTCTCCTGGGTCACGTTCTAGCATGGATAGCCCTACGCGACCGCCGTCCCAGCCGGAATACCCAGCGCTACCAGGCTCGTAGGCGGTGTCATATGTATCTAGTAGCTCCTTCCTCTGCTTTGTGCTGTTTCGCTTTAGTCATGCAAACATGAATATACGTTATGACTGGTAGTCACGGGTCTAAGAAAATGATGATTCTCTATCTCAATATAGTAATCGCCTCTGAATTCGTAGTCGTGACATTTAAAGGTAATATTGCTGACGCGGAGTTTGGATGTAGCTCTTAGGTGCACACTAGAAAACTGTGGAAGAGCAGTGGAGCAACATTGACTCTAAGCTAACGGTTTAGGTGCTGTATAGCAAACGGGTTCGTCTTTTGAAATAATCAGTTCCTTTCGGTAAATCTTATCATATTCCAGTTTTGCAAAAGAAGAGGAAGAAAAGGTAATATCACATAGAAAAACACTCTCTTTGATGAAATAGCAAAGTAGACCTTGGTAGACTCGTGTGTTAATAAGTTGGCTGTTGAGATGGAGGTGCATTTTGCTAGAGTGGACCCCGACCTCCTTGGTTGCTCTGGGGATGACCTACTGCGTACTACCAGCAAGTGGCATCATCACCAGCCAACACCAACCTCGCAGTACTGATAAGTGGTTTTACGCCATCAAAACTTCTTATAAAGATTTCTCTCTTCCATTGATAACGATCCGGCTTGACTTACTTAAAAAGAAGTTACGACGTGTGCTACTGCTTTAGCTCCCCCTTAAATCCGACTGCACCTGCTCTTTGTTTACTTCACCATCCCCCACTTCATTCGAATCGCGGCAAGCAAGAACGACCAGAGCGATCGATTTATTACAACCATGGTACGTATTTCGTTCTCTGGGCTCTAGATATGAAACAATATCCCCACAAGCTCCAGTGAGATCAGCATTGACCACCGTGCGACCAGCACTACAACAACAAGAGGAGTCAAACGAAGAAACTAACCAAAATCCTGTCACGCATTATATAGGCAATGCCAGCCCCATACAAACCCTCTCCTCTGAGCTACGGCTCACCACGAGCCTCACCTTTCCGCCGTCCCGAATCTCCTGCGACTCCGTCATCTCCGCGACAGACGACACCATCTCCTACGAAACCACCGCAGCAGCAACAACAACCACCACCACAACAACACACGCCGTCGAGATTCGCGAGCGTCACGCCCACTGCGCAGGAGAGCGATACCAAGACTCCTCGGGGCCAGTTTGGCTCGAATGCACCTCCAGCTGCTGAGTTTCTTGCATCTCCAGCCCATATAACGTCTTCTGCGTCACCGTCACGGCCTCTACCGACCCCGATGGCGGCTTCGACGGCTACGGGACAAACCCAGTCTCTTGGACATGGGAATACGCTATCGCAGCTCCAGCCTGCACAGGTCCGCATCCTGCGCGATAGCTTCCAGATCTTGGATCGAGATGGCGATGGATCCGTGAATAGGGAGGACGTCGCCGACATGTTAGCGCAGCTAGGTAGGGCATTTTACCTTTTACACTTCCAACGGTTTATGAACTTCGTTCCCTGCCAATTGGATCATCTCTCTAGCGGCCAACTCTGACCACCGTTCTTTTCGTCCTCTATCTAGGTCTTCCAGCCACTCCTTCTGATCTAGCCCAATTCTTCCCGCCCGGCGGCCCACAGACGCTTACGTTCCCGACGTTTCTCAACATGATCGGCAGCAAGTTGACGTCCATGTCGTCTGCTTCGGAACTCCAGTCGGCCTTCTCGGCCTTCGATGAGGATGATAGTGGGCAGATCGATGTTGCTGAGCTGCGCGAAGCGCTCCTCAAGACGGCGCCTGAAGCTGGAGAGCCTGCACTTTCTCCTGGTGAGGTGGAGAAGATCATTGCGGGCTTCAGCGGACGACGAGCCTTCAGCAAGAGTAGCTTGGGGCTGGGAGCTGCGGGACGCGGACGCGGTGATGTCTTCCGGTACAATGAGTTTGTCAACTCGGTTGTTGGCGGTACGTCTGGAAGCGGTACCAGCTCGGGCACGCCCGGGGATAGTAGTGCTGAGGCTGGAGGAGAGAGTGAGGAGACTTGATTAAGGATATACAATTGTATTGCTTTTCATGGCAAGCCCCGGTACCTCATCAGTACCTCTAGAGGCATGTGTGTATGTATTTATATGAGGTTGCACGGACAGGATTAGCATGGTTCTCGGGGTCAATGGGAGGGTGAATGGATGCTAGCATTGGTTGTTCGTTTGGCGTTTTATCGAGCTTGAATTCCACCTCCTTGGTGAGGGGAGCATACGCAATGAGAAGAAATCAAGTTTTAGTTGCCATGCCTTGAAATGCTACTTGGAGAGCTACAAGCCAGAGCAGTTTGCATCCGCTACCTACTGCCTGCATGGGCACTCAGGGACTCGGCCTCTTACTATTTTCGTCAAACCTACTCCGTATGCCATTTAAGTTTTAGCTAGATATGAACTTGTGCAATTCGCCAATGAACGCTTGTAATTGTCTCTTGAGTCTTACATCTATGTTCTCAACCATTTCTACAGTTGGCCGCTATTTGGCAAAACACATGTAAATAGTAAACACAATTGACGTCTAATCAGAATTACCTGACAAGGGTCCCGATAAGGATATCATCGACAAAGTAGGCAATCCTATTATGACACCAGTCGGTTTGGATAAGTCATAAGATCTTACATTTCTAGCTTTATATCCAAGTTTTAAGCAGAGCGCATAATTTGCTAGGACAGAGTTATTCAAGTACAGCTTCAATGATGTAACAATACTTCATTACTTGTTTCCTGATCGACACAATTCACTCATTGTCCCTCAGCTTGTCATCTTATTATTAGCCCACAGAAGCTTCGAGAATCGTTGTTGGTCATGTTGGAGAAAGTGGCTGGACTGGATTTTTGGCAGCGGCGCATGCAGCCTGCAGGACTCCCGCTCATCCGCTCTCGGAACAAGTCCCCCTGTCCTTGCCCTTCTGGCTTGGTGAAAGGCCAAACACGTTCATTACTTTCCCACTCATCTCGGGAGACAGGGGTTATCTGAACCGTTAATGTACCACCATACTGATAGTGTCGTAGTGTTGGGGGATAGAGCCGCCATCCGTCCCGCGATTTTCATTAATGGGAAATCATCTGGGAACTCTCTCTAGACTCTTGAGATAGAGCAAAGCAGCAGCAGTTCAGCCTCTCCAATTACCTCGCCTGCAGCGGTTGGCCCCCTCGTGATCGCCCTAGACCGGACGCGCTGCAATAGAGAGCAGCAACCGCCAGCGAATACGCACGCAGCACCATGTAAACAAACCCAGTGAGTTGTCACCCATTGGCTACCTGGACCTTTCAAAGTCTGGACATTGGACACCTCGTCATCCCACAGTGGGGATTTGCGCAACAGGGGGGCCTCTGTCGGTAGGTAGACTCGACTCTGACAGACCGGCCATTCCTTGCATCCGGGTCGAGTACTGGGTACGACTGTTTGGGAGGGGCGGCTGTGGTTTGAGAAAATCTCCAAAATTTCCCAAAAATTTCCCAATCCCACTCGTCCATCTCCCCCAGCCTGACAATTTTTTAGTCTATCGTGGCCCTCTCTGCCTATCACAGTGCACGTTGCCTGTACGATGATCTGTGCTCTTTATACCGTAAGCCCTGTGTGTTGTGTGTCCTTTTATGTGCTGTGTTGTGCTAAGCTGTCCATCCTAAGTTGTGCTGTTCTTCAACCTTTTGTGCTTGTACAGAGCCAGCTCGTGCTTTTTCATTTGGGTGCGGGCTGATAATAATAAATCGGTTTGCCAGTATTCTTCCGTCGTCACTTTGCCCCATCCATTTTTCTGATAGAGAGCGCATACCCTGTCCTGGTTCCTGCAACTGTGAACAGGAAAGACTGAACCTTTTACCTTCTTCATACTGGTCAAAACACCACTCCACCGGTTCCCTCTATTCGTACGCCTAAAACTTTTGGGCCGATATTCAAGGTCACTCCCTCATATGCAAACTCGTTCCCCGTCGATCCTACTGTCGTCATAGCTTTTTGCACACTGTCGTAACGTTCATAATCGTCTTGTGGCCACCTAACGACAGCAAAAGAAAGAGCGGCGACACAAACCAAAACATCGAATTGCCCCGAACCAACTCGATCGCAAAGTTGTTTGTAGGGCCAACGGAAGAGCGGGAAGAGTCTCGGGAAGTTGTATAGCAAGGAAACGGGTTCCCGTCCCACCAGCTATCAGCAAGACGAGTCTCCTCTACTGGAATTCCTCTTTGAATCTCCCAGCTCTTACGATAACGAACGCGCATTCTTCTTCCCTCAAATTCCGAACTGCCATACATCCTGTATACCTACTACATACTACAATCCAACTGATAAAGAGGGGCTAAGAGGAAACACATTCCGAAGAAGTTTGTTCCGGACTGAGGGCTGCTTCTGGAATATTCTAATCCACATCTTTGTGTGGTGAGTTTACAGTTACTGTAGACTGACTGCTGGAGCAGGGATCCCAGCTCTTATTTTGTAGGTAGTTTCCTTCGGATTTCAGTGGGTGGCATATGAGACACAGGAGATCTTATAGCAAAAGATTGGGGGGTATAACACGAGCAGAAAAAGACGGGATTGACGCGCTACTCGAGCTTTTTTGAACCCAAAGGAATATTCACGGCTGAAAATTGATCTGATCAATTTGGAGGTATTCATTGTTCGCTGGGCTTCCATTGCGGTCCACTGTCGAGGTACCTGTCAGGGGGTGTGGGCACTGCACTTACTCCGATCTTTTTAGCACATTTCGGAGGCCGTCTGCCTTATCAATCAGACCGACTCAAGACCACTCAGCACAAAGAAAAATGAAGGGTCTTTTCAACTCTAAAAAATCACCCAAGAAACAGCCTTCCGGCGACCAAACCGATCCCCCTCCACGCCTATCCCAACCCTCCGGCTCATCCCACCAGCACCGTTCTTCACAATCTCAAGGCTCTCCTTTGCGGTCCGAGCCTTCATCGCCGATCAAGGCCCCATCTGGGTCTTCCAGGTCACCTTCGAAGAAAACTTCCCACCCCGCATCGTCGCCTGTCCACAATCCCCGTGAACAACCAAAGTCACGAACCTCCCGCTCCTTTGGAAAGCAGTCGAACGACTCGTCTCGGCGTGCCAAATTTGACCCCAACACAACCCATCCACTCAATTTGCACCCAGACGAGATCAAACGTCTCTCCGCCCTCTCCAATATGAGCAACGGGAGCTCCTTCGACAAGATGGATGTCGACAAGGAAAATTCAGCCGCACCCCCGTCTTCACCACCTCCTCAACCGCAGCCGCAGGAGTCTTTCGCTGTGCCTGTCACCTCTCCTACAAATGGCACACGGTCACCAACAAACGGCGAGGGTCCTGCACCCCCCCCTCATCGATCAAACCCCTCCAGCCCTATCCCTAATGATGCCGAACAAGCAGAAAACTTTAAGTCGCTTGGCAACAAATCTTTTAAGGACAAGCAGTATAAAAAGGCGATTACTGAATATTCAAAGGGTAATTTTCCTTACTGTCACCTGGACTGCCAAATATATGACTGACTTTCTTTCTAGCTATTGAGCTGATGCCTGATACTCCCACCTATCTGTCTAATCGAGCTGCTGCATACATGGCAGATGGTCAATACGAAGCTGCCTTGGAGGATTGCTCCCGAGGCGTCGATTTGGACCCCAATAATGTCAAGTATCTGCTCCGCCTCGCCCGTATCTACACCAACCTGGGCCGTCCCGACGAAGCCATGATCACCTATAGTCGAATTCATCCCCCGGCTTCAGCAAAGGATATGGCTGCCGCAAGAGAGATGCAACATCATATGAATGCTGCTCAAGGCGCTCTTGAAAGCGGAACTAGCGGATCAATGGTTTTGCACGCCTTAGATCAGGCTGAGAAATTATTGGCAGCTGGCGCCTTACGACCTCGCAAATGGCAGCTCATGAGGGGTAATGCCTATTTGAAGATGGGAGGTGTCAATTCCTTCGGAGAGGCCCAAAATTCCGCCATGTCCTTGTTGAGAAAAAATCCCCAGGACCCTGAGGCCCTCGTACTTCGAGGGCGTGCCCTTTATGGTCAAGGCGAAAACGAGAAAGCAATTAATCACTTCCGCAAAGCTTTGAGCTGTGATCCGGACTTCAAAGATGCAGTCAAATGGCTGAGGACAGTGCAAAAGTTGGATCGTATGAAGGAGGAGGGCAATGCAGATTATAAAGCTGGCCGTTGGCAGCCAGCTTTTGATAAGTATACATCGGCTCTAGAAATTGACCCAGCCAACAAGGGCACAAACTCCAAGCTTTTGCAGAACCGTGCTCTGTGCCGCATCAAGCTTAAGCAGTACGACGAGGCTATTGCGGATTGCGAGCGAGCAATTTCCCTTGATCCGTCCTACACCAAGGCAAGAAAGACCAAAGCCAATGCTTACGGCCAGGCTGAGAAATGGGAGGATGCTGTGCGTGAATGGAAGAACCTGCAAGAACTCGACCCCGAAGATCGCACTATCGCCAAGGAGATACGCAAGGCCGAGCTGGAGCTGAAGAAGAGCCAACGAAAGGACTATTACAAGATCCTGGGGGTGGCTAAAGACGCGGATGACAACACCATCAAGAAGGCCTACCGCAAATTGGCCATCATCCACCACCCTGACAAGAATCGTGACGACGAGCAGGCCGCTGAGCGCTTCAAGGACATCGGAGAAGCCTATGAGACGTTGAGTGATCCTCAGTAAGTGATTTCTTGGATTCTTGATGCCGAGACAAAAGGTATGCTGACTATTGATAGAAAACGTGCTCGCTTTGACAGCGGTGAGGATCTTATTGATCCGTCCGAGATGTTTGGTGGTGGGGGCGGCGGTATGCCGGGTGGCATCGATCCCGAGATCTTGTTCAGTATGATGAACGGAGGCGCTTCTTTCGGAGGCGGCGGCGGATTCCCAGGTGGTGGTTTTGGTGGTGGTCGCCAACGCGCGCAGGGATTCCCCGGAGGATTCCACTTTGGTTGACAACCAGGCTCTGAAGATAATGGCGATGAAGAGCACGAAAGTGAAGAAGAGGATGAACCTGGCCGACGAGACGAATGGCGATCCTGGCAAATGCCGCAGGGGAACGCCGGGGGCTTGGATGATAGGATTACGAAATTTCGATGGGGAGTCATGGCAATGGCGGCTTTGTTCATCGTACTGCCGTTTCAGACTGCTTTGACGCTCCTTGTTCTGTATATCTGTGTTGTGTTTGCAAGAGGGTCGGGCATTGCACGTGGACTCATGTAAAGGCCAGGGATCATTCCAGGAAGTAGACCATTCCACATTTCAGGCGTTCGGTAGACAGCAATGTCACCATGTGCGAGGCATATGGGTGATGGGTTTCCCAGTCAGATCAAGCAAGTGTATGAGAGAATAGGGATAGATAAGTACATCCTTCTGGTACGACGACATGCATCTAGACACATCGAATGCAAGGGGCGTAATCAACTATGCAGTTCTCAAAATGTGGTGGTCTAAATCACACTGAAATTGTTGCAAAAGAGAGAAGAAGAAAACTTAAGAGGCGAAACGCTGTGTTCGCATCTGTCAAATAAGAGACTAGCAGTGAGCTGCTGCACTTTTGGTCCCTTATTTAGTTCTCTATGCCGTTCATCTTTCGTGTTGGGGTTAGGTGGGGCTAATAGCTTGCTAAGCTGCATGGACACCTGTGCCCAGTGTAGATTCTCGGATCAATGACATCTATTACCTACCTATTTTTGACACTTATCTCGACTTTTCCTTGTTGTTGCTATCTATCTTATATAGATCAGCTCTATTCTACTAAGTTTCTATTTTGAAAATGTCAAAACACTGTTTTTCTGGACAAATTCATGCATAAGACAAAACCGCATCGGCTACCTCGGTCCTCCGACTTCAACCCGACATAAACGCGACACCTGCTCCCACACTCTGCACCTTGTAACAGACTTAAAGATCATAAGCTCCTATGGTCTGGGACGAATCCGATCCCCATATTGAATAATTGAGGAGAAAAGATTAGATTTACAAGAACAATGGCGCCCCGAACCTCGACCCTGTCTTCGCGCCTCCTCCCCTTCAGCCCCTCCACGACACCTGTCCAAGCCGCCACATACCTCCTGGGCATCTCGCTCTTCAGCATCTCCTTCCTCGTCTTCCTCAACAGCGCCGTATCTTTCGTCATCACGGATCTGATTGGCGTGAAAACGGGCGTCGGCGACATCGTCGGAACTTTGGGGTTTGTCGATGAGATCGTCGCGCTCATTGCCTGTCCCTTCTGGGGCTTGCTGAGCGACCGGCTAGGTGTCCGCTGGGTCGCTGTGTTGGGGTATGCGATTATCGCGGTCAGCCTGGTCATCTTTGTCCAGGCGCGCGATGTCTACCCCAGTCTGGTACTGGCACGCATTGCCTTCGCTATTGGCGCTACGGCTGCCGCTACTATGGTCACAGCCATATTACCTGTTCTCACAGACGATGGCGAGGATAAAGATCACGCGGGAAGAGATGGAGAGGCTGATCAAGATGGGGGTGTACTCGCGGCTCACGAGGAAGACCATTCCAGTGAAACGAATGAGGCCGGGAACGGCAGAAGTACAATGTTGGGTGCTAATAGCAATGTGAGCGGGAGCGGGAGCGAAAGCGAAAATGGAGCAGGAGGGAAACCACCGTCGCATAACCCGCGAGGCAGTATTGCCGTCAGCTTTGAGAGCGATGCGACTATCACACAGGAGACCTATAGCAGTCTGCATTCAGGCGCCGTTCACGCGCAAGATTTCGCATCCCAGCCCCGGGGGCAAGGCAGCCAGGCGGCGGATTCGTTGTCTTCGTTGGCACACCGCGGTGATAGCCACGACGGCAGTTCTATCGCTGACGCAAAAGCCCGAAAGCCGTCTACTCTTGCGGGCTACGTGGGCTTGTTCACGGGATGCGGCGCCCTGGTAGCACTGGTCTTGTTCCTGCCATTGCCGGCGCAATTCTCGAAGAAGGAGGGCGTAACACCCGCCGAGGCGATCACTGATAGCTTCTACGTCGTCGCAGCTGTCGCCGTAGTCGTGGCGATTTTCGTCTTCCTTGGTTTACGAGGGCTTAGAGGGGAGGAAGAAAAGGGGTGGCGGATGCTATTAGGTCCCAAGCACAACAAGCCGCAACAGTCACAACAACGTCATAACGGTGAAAATGATACCCACGTTCCCGACATAGAAAGAGAAGAAACAGCAGCAAAACACCGCGCCCCCCGCGTCCTCCCTTACCATCACCTACTCCTCTCATCCCTCCGCCTAGGCGTCACGGACCCGCACATCGCACTCGGCTATCTCGGCGGCTTCGTCGCGCGCGCCAGCACCGTCGCCATATCGCTGTTCGTCCCGCTGTACGTCAACGAGTACTTCATGTCGCAGGGTTTCTGCCAGGGCAGCCCGCACGACCCCTCGCCGGACCTTAAGCGCGAGTGCCGCGCGGCGTACGTCCTTGCTTCGGCGCTGAGCGGCGTCGCGCAGCTTATTGCGCTCTTGTGCGCCCCTGTGTTTGGGTATGTGAGTGCTAGGCGGTACTCTTTGCTCTCTTGTTTCAGCCGCGGGGCAGCGGGCGGTGGTGGTGGAGGAGTCAATCTGGGTGTAGCGGTGGCTGCTTCGTTGGGTGTTGTGGGATACTGCGTTTTCCCCGCGTTGAAAAGTCCCGAGTTTAAAGATGTTGATGGCCGAGGCGGTTCCGCTTCCGTGTTCCTTGTTGTCGCACTCCTTGGCATCAGCCAGATCGGTGCCATCGTCTGCTCACTGGGATCCCTTGGTCGCGGTGTCCTCGGCGAAGATGTCGTTGTTCGGGGATTTGCGAATGAAGCTGACGAGGGAGAGGGCAGCCAGGGTGCGGGTGAGGGCGAGAGTGATGCCTTACTAGGACCTGCGACGGGCAACGGTGCTCGAAGAGAGAGGAGGAAGAAGATCTCTCGCGTCCATCTTAAGGGATCTATTGCAGGTGTATATTCATGGTGCGGTGGCGCCGCTATCTTGCTTTTAACAAAACTCGGCGGATACTTATTTGATGTCTTGTCCACAGGAGCACCATTTTACATGATGGCTGTGTTCAATGCTGTGCTCTTGATTGCTAGCTTGGGTGTTGACTTGCGTGGTAGTAGGATATGGAGCCGCTAGGTATGAATTCGAAAAGGGGTAGGGAAAAAGGAGTTACTGAAGCTTTGATATTATCTACATATACATTAAGTGGTAACGGCCGTCGCAAAGGTCAGATTACCGAAAATAAAGCCTTGCTTATCAGGTTCTCCGTGTTCTACAAGTCGCTGTATCTATTTTCTAGCAAGAAAATCCCGGCTAGGATCCTTTCCTCCCTCCAGTAGTAGACCCTCCTGCCCTTAGCTTGAGTCGGAAAATGGACACTACTGGAGAGCGTCGAAGTCGGGCCGCGGGTTCCAAAACTTGGCCCACTACGTACGGAGCGCAGCCTGTCCCATTGTCTTCGATACAGAGCCATGTTTGGCTTGCCAGGCGTAGAAATACACCAAAGCGGCGAACGGTTGGCCGAAGACCGTAAATGAGACCCAAAAGATAGTGTTACCGATCAACTTGCCGGTGTGTCCTTTCATCTTCTCCAAGGGTCTCGTTATATAGATCAAAGGAATCTGGATAAGCATACCCCCAAACGCAACACCTGTGACGCGTTGCGTAGTTAGCTAAGAGATCCGGTTGGTAAAAGGCTAGTCCAATTGAACATACCGATAATATTCTTGGTAGGGACACCCACGAGGAGCTCATGAAGAATAGCCGAGACGAGAAAAACGATTGCGCCCGCGGATGCGAAGCTGTAACCTCTACCCACAAGCGGTGAAAAGATATGTCTCTTCATGAACTGGTAGACGGGCTTGTTCCATAGCCTCCAATAATCTCCCAAGCCTCCCGAGTTCCACCAATCGTCGTAAAACGCACGGTCTCCAAATCTCATGACCTCGGCAAGAGCATTAAGCGCTGATTGAAACACCGCGAAGAAACCGGCTAACCAGATGACGAGAGAAATGGTTGATAGTTTTAATAGTCTCTCGAGGATGGAAACCATGTCGAGGGAGTGCATCTTGTCCAGGGAATTCCATAATACGGGCGCGGCGTATTGTGCACTGCAAAACCAGATGAAGACACTCAGACAGGCCAGCTCGCCGAGGCGCTTGAGGACAAAGCCCCAGCGAATCTTTTCCGTTCGGGGATAAACAGGCTGGTAGACGAGCGTCGGTGCCCACCAGAAGTACGTCAAGTTGCCCATGGTAATGTTCTCGGGGTAAGGACACGAGGCGTATATCTCGGGAAGGGCCGCAAGCTCGCCCTTGACAGGGTGGAGGTACGCGTGCCGCAGGTCTCTGTTCGTGAGTGCGTAGGAGATGACCTTCATGTAGACGATAATGACGTGCGACTCGGTGATCGTGCCGATGAGCGGGTGGTGGATGTGGAAGTAGACGACCCAGCTATGGATCGCGAGCGCCAGTGTCGCGTTCAACAGGTGGGCGGCTCTAATAACTGACCATGTTGATTGGAACTTGGCTGACTGATCCTCTGTTGGGCTTGCGGCGCCGCCTCGCGCCATGGACTGCGCCCTTGAGACGCGCGACTGCTGTGCTGCCACTAGTTCAAGGAGATGGGCAATGAAGAGATGGCATGGCACGAGAATGTAGAGCAGGAGACCAAGCAAGACATCTCGTTGTCCGAAGTTACGACACCCAAAACATATTAGGTTGCCATACTATGCTTAGTATTAGTAGCTTGTTAAGCTGTAGTGACCATGTAAGAGTGTTCTCTCACCTTCTGCATATTCTCGATGACCAATCTCAGATTCCCCACCACTACTTTTGTATCAGTAACACATTCCAAATCTCTAATTGAGAGATAGGGGCAGTATCAATACCTAAGACAATGACCATGAGATTTCTGAAGCCGACAAAACTTGGAGAGGCTTGTGTATCATGGCTTAATGTCGAAGGTCGTGCTTTGGAGTGAATAGCAGCGACATGTCTGTACTTCCTAATGATAAAAGGTTTCGCTCTTTCATCTTGTTTGGGCTCATCTTGATTTTTGGATTCATCTTGACTCTTAACAGATGGTGACGATGACGGCTTCAAGCCACTGCCCTTACGTCGGAGAGAAGCGGGGGCCATGATGGTCTCCACGCCCGTTGTTGTTGTAGACGAATCCATAGTTCTGTTCCACGCCCGATCAAGAAGTCACTTTAGGAAAATTGAGAGCACTCAGGAACTAATTGCGAGGCCAAAGTGACTGTTCTCTTCCGGGATCCAAAACAATGATGAATGACAGGAAGAGGTGGTTTGGGTTTCTGGGATCAGATCGGCCGCCGCGTCTTTTCAAACTTGCGTTAAGTTTAGCTAAAAGTGAGAACCCCGTCCGTAACTTCCCTGGCACCTTGAAACCGGACACAACGCCAGATAAATCTTATACAATGGGACGAAAAAGAAGAAGAAGAGATACACAAGATCTCGAGATCAATTGAATTTCAAGGATGTTATCGCGGCTTGCAAATGCGGAGTTTCGCGGTAGTGGCAATAGATCGAGCTAGTAGATGGTGTGTATATGAAGCCGCATTCTTGGGATGGTCAACATCGGGACCGGGCCTTGTCCGCTAGGTTAGTTTCTTGGTGCCGGCAAGGTAGATAGATTATCTACCCAGATAGTGAGTGAGGCAGATAAACTGGCAGAAATGTTCAATAATGTCGAGCTGCTAATGCGTTATTATGCTTATCAAGATAGACCAGGAATAATCGTACCATTAAAGTTATCTAATAGAATGTAGGTTGATACGATCAGCCGATGACGGTTGGCGTGTTCACTCGGACAATGACGATTGGCTAGATCAAGATGCAGGACGACGAAAGCAGAGCACTTGTGGCTATCTACTGTTAATATATAGCTGTGGAGACCGAGTTCATATTATTGAAGATGTTGATTTCTTGAGATGCGAGAGCAAGATGTAGCTCAGATTCTACAGAAATGAAGGGATGACTACACGAGATTCCGTCATTAAAATAACATTCCTCGCCTTGAATTCCGACGGAAGGGGTAGATCATGGCGGGGTAGCTTTGAGGCCTGTCAAGTTTCGTTGCACTAGCATTCGAAGAATCAACACCGACAGCAATGGAAGTCAGTAAATCGGACCCATCTGTTGTTCTGTTCACTTTTGTTATTTGCATTGAAGTGCGAAAAATTTTCGTCTTGGTGATGAGAAAGAGCAGGGGTTCTAATTCCGAGGTGAAGCTCCAGAATAGGGTAAAGAGACGAAGAGCCTCAGAAAGGGCCTTGTAAGAAACTTGACATGTGAAACAACGTCATAGTCGCTGCTTGAAGGCTCCAATTCCAGAAAGAAAATTCCTAATTGGAAAGTGTTTTTGAACGAACCTCAACGGGACCGGGAATTCCGGGTTTGTCCCCTCTTTGACCTGCATTTGGAGCTATCGTCAAATGGGTCAGGGCGGGTACTATACTCGTAGGGTGTAAGTCTCAGTATGGTATGATATACAGGGTTTCTCAGCATCCCTCCAACCCTGACCCTCAATTCATGATTTTCTATCGAATTGCCGTCCAACTAAGCCTTGGAAATGTGCAATGAAAAGAGGGGACTCAGCATGAGCCTTGAATTGCAGCGGTCAGCTCCGAATACATTGGCGACATGGGCAAAGCTGACACCGGCAGCCTCATAGAAGTGCCCAACCCTTCCCAGCTTACCGCGCCTGGCTTCACGAATGGCTTACGGAGCACATTTCTGTCCTTTTTGTCGGCATTTCCGATCTTTTGAGTACATCGTGCGAGTCCTTCCTTTCCCTACACGATGCATATCGGGAGTTACAGTCTACCACAGTTGTTTTGAATGATGATGACGTGGCTACCTATTTGGTGTCCATTAGCTGACGCTGAGAACTCCGCTGACTCCGTGGGAGCTTTAGAGGTTGCATTTGCTGGTGTAGAAACACTACCATCGTTGACAGTTCCAGAGTGTGCCTTACCAAAAGTCTGGCGCTGCTATTGGGGTATTCTGGTCAGCCTCGACACGCATTCAGGCTGCTATGCAGGTAGGTAGCAGCGATAGGGCGGAGTGTCAGTGCCGAGATCGCTTCAATGATCGCAACTGGATATCTGTGTGCTTTGCTTAGTCATGCATTTTGTAAGTTGAAATCTGGTTATTGGATCGTCTATAACATTCAGCAGAAGCATTACGCATATAAAGCAACGTAGCATAGACATAATGTCATCTCGCCTCACTTTTCGTGATGGAGGACCGCAGCTTGCAGAAGAGTCGAGGGACGGTTTTGAACTATAATACAAACCATTAAGGAACACATTTGCGAACGGTGTTCCTTGCAAGGCAGGCCATCTTCACTTGCCGAGCACAAGCCTTCCGACCACAACAAGAAGCGTGTTGCTCCAATGGATCCCCTCAGTGCGACTGCCAGTCTCGTCTCCGTGCTTCAGCTCTGCTCTGATGTAGTCAAATACATTATCTCAGCGACTGGCTCAACAAAGGCTCGAAGGCGCCTTCGGGAAGAGATTTTAAGTTGTGAATTCGTTCTCCTCCAACTTCAAGACCACGCCGACGATGCGAATGGGGACACAGTATGGCCGAAGAGGATCAAGACTCTCGAAGGACCCAACACACCTCTATATAGGTTTGGTATTGCTCTGAGGACACTCAAGATCCAGCTGGAACCCAAGAAGGGCTGGAACAAGGCATTACAAGCACTTAGATGGCCGTTCGATGAGGAGGAGGTGGGAAAACTCATCACTGCTATTCAACGTGAAAAATCGCTACTGCAAATAGCACTAACCAGTAATTGCATGTACGTGATAACAATACAACTCCACACACTTCGAAAGGCTAACAAGATGCAGCGAGCTTGCCAAGGAGAATAGGAGAGCCTCTGACCGAAATCACGTTGCCCTCTTAGAGCTGGTCCAGGCAATCGAAGAGCGCTCGTCAGACGCAGAGAGGGACCTTTTGAAGCTAAATACAGTACTTCTACAGCTTCAAGGATCACAAGTGCATATGACAGCAGGCCTAGGGGACCTCCGCGAACACCACGTCAACGTGGAGCGGAGAGTCATTCTCGACTGGATCACCCCAATCGACTACAGCACTCAGCAGTGCGACTTTATCAATAGACGTCAAGAAGGAACTGGGAAATGGTTGCTAAGCTCTGCAGAGTTCCAGACTTGGATCAGCAATGACAAACAAACACTATTCTGTCCCGGTATTCCTGGCGCGGGAAAGACGATCCTCACATCCATCATAGTTAATGACCTACTCACACGATTTGGCGATGATCCGAATGTCGGCATAGCGTATCTATACTGTAGCTTCCGGCAAACAGACGACCAAAAGGCCGAGGGGCTTTTTGCAAGCTTGTTGAAGCAGCTGAGCCAGAAACAGTGCCCATTGCCGGCTAGGGTTACAACTTTCTATACTCGCCATGGGAGACAAGCAGAAAAGCCATCACTGAACGAAATCCTGACCACGCTGAGGTTCGTGGTTGCTGCGTATTCGCAGGTTTTCATCGTTGTCGACGCACTTGACGAATGTTCAGCATATACTAGCTCGAGATTCCTGTCGGAGATTTTTAATCTTCAGGCGACATGCAGAGCGAACATTCTTGCAACCTCGAGATTCATTCCAGGAATCATGGAACAATTCAAGAACACCAAATCGCTAGAGATACGGGCTAGTAAACAAGACATATGCGCTTACGTCGATGGCCATATCTTATACTTGCCATCCTTTGTGAGAGACAGTTGTGAACTGCAAAAAGAAATCAAAACTAAGATCTTCAATGCTGTAGACGGCATGTAAGCGAACCCCCCTGTGTTCAAGCAAATTGAAACAGAAAGCACTAACTGTGCTAGGTTTTTGCTCACACAACTTCATCTCGACTCTTTGGTCGGAAAAAGATCGCCTAAAGCACTGCGGGCGGCATTGGAGAAACTGCCCTCGGGCTCCAACGCATTGCGCCAGGCATATAGTGACGTTATGGACCGCATCGAAAGCCAAACCACCGATCAGATTGAGCTTGCTCAGCAGGTTCTCTTATGGATTTCCTGCGCAAAACGGCCATTGACTACGGTAGAACTTCAGCATGCGCTTGCTGTGGAAGTCGGTACCCATGATATTGACCCTGATAATTTTCCTCGAATCGAAGACATGATTTCTGTATGTGCCGGACTGGTTATAGTTGACGAAGAAAGTGGTATCATCCAGTTAGTTCATCATACGACGCAGGAATATTTCGAGCAAACACGAAGTCAATGGTTCCCCAATGCTGATGCTTATATCGCCACCATTTGCATGACCTACCTTTCCTTCAGCATTTTTTATGCTAAAATTGGCCAGAATGACCTCGAATCCAGGGAAAGTCTATCATTCCATAAGCTTTATGACTACGCTGCGCACTACTGGGGATGTCACGCTCGTGAAGCGCAGACTGAACTAAACGGAACGATCGTGGATTTTCTCTGTGCTGAACCTATTGTCTCTAGATGCAGTCAGGCCATGATGGCTGCTAAAGACCACTGTCTTTCCAACTACGGTCAAAAGATGCCAGAGCAAATGACCGGCTTGCACCTTGCTGCTTATTTCGGATTACGGGATGTAACAGCGGCGTTACTCGCTATCGGGTATAACCCAGATCTCAAGGATGCCCATGGACGAACGCCTTTATCTTATGCAGCAGCAGGAGGCCACGAGGCGGTGGTCCATCTCCTGCTTGTTAACGATGGGGTGAGCCCGGACTCGAAGGATTCTATCCGTGGTTGGACCCCTTTTTGGTATGCAGTAGCAGGAGTCCACATTGCTGTCATTGAACGACTGCATAAGGTGAGGACGGTCAATCCTGACTCAACTTCTATGCATGGACGGACTCCACTGTCTTGGGCAGCGGAGAAGGGGTATGACGCTGTCGTCAAGCTACTGGTTGATAATGAACGGGTAAACATCAACGCAACAGACCCCGAGTATGGATGTACACCATTATCCTGGGCAGCGGCGAACGGGCATGATATAGTGATTAAGCTTCTGCTTGCTAGAGCGGAAGTCGATCCTGATCCCAAGGATGTCGAATACGGTCGCACCCCGCTTTCGTGGGCGGCCGAGCGAGGGCATTTGGCCGCAGTCGAAACATTGCTGACAAGAAATGAAGTCGATGTGGACTCTAAATCTAAGTATGGACGAACGCCGCTATGGTTTTCGAAAGAGCGAGGGCATGAAAAGGTCTCAAGGGTGTTGCTAGCGAATAATGCAGTTGATGTTGGCAGAGACTACCCCCTGCATGATCAGATTCCAATGTGGCACGCAGCAGAGATTGGGGACAATATGACGGTCGAGCTGATGCTTAGAGACGGGGCTGATCCTAACTCTAGAGATGAGTTTGGGCGAACGCCATTGTCACATGCAGCGGAAAGAGGGCACGAAGTCATCGTTCAGTTACTCCTTGGGAACGTTAATGTCAAACCCGACCTTGAAGATTACGTATATGGACGGACGCCGTTATCATGGGCTGCAGCGAACGGCCATGACTCAGTCGTCAAGCTACTACTTCAACAAAAGAGTGTCAATCCCGATTCGAAATCCAAATATGGAACCCCATTATCATGGGCATCACGATTCGGACACGAAGCAGTCGTCAAACTACTACTTGCGATAGATCGAGTCGAGCCGGAATCCAAATGTAAGTGCCAACGGACACCGATTTCATACGCCGCAGAAAGAGGGCACGAGATTGTTGTCAAACTACTGCTCGAAAGACGTAAGGTGAGCCCTAGGTCTAAGGATACTAAATATGGGCGAACGCCACTTGCATGGGCAAGAGTAAATGGACATGAAGCTATTGTCAAGCTTTTGAAAGAAAATTTCTAGAGGCCTACAAATAAACGGGCTGTCAATACTCGGCTAGGAAGAACAGCTGAATGTGGGATTGTAGGCTCCGTTTTATGCAGATTCTTATCTCACTTGCTCACCACCCCTGTACTAGGGTCGGATTATGAATCACCTCAGCGTATCCATATTAATGTACTGATGCCTGAACATACTATGCCTGAGATCTGGTTGGCATACTAGTTAAGAGATTGAGTTGTTATATACCAAGTGGCCATTCGCGAACCAGTAGTAGAAGAACATGTTACGGACATGGTGATACGTGTGCGTATCATATGAATCTAGAATCTCGCCATTATCGTCCCAGTGGTGTGTAAAGTACAGATGGTAAAGACAAAGGCCAGGGCAGCTCTATCACCATTTATTAGTATTTAAACAGCCATTGCTCCCCTCCACACCCATAGCTGACAGAACAATCTCTACTAACTTGGCCCCCAAAAAACCACTGGTCTCTTAGATGCCTAAAGTTCGCAACTATTCTACGTATCTACTTTTTTAATCTCTAATCAAGCTATCAATGTCTGAACCACGGTTGCTCAGTATTCCTCACGGTGCTATGGATATATTGGCTCCTCTACAGGAGGCTCTACCATCCGCAATCTTCAAACCTTTTCTTGACTACGAAATATGCTACGAACAAGAGATTATCAGCCAAGTGGTACCCTTCGTGAAGCAACTTCCTCCTCCAGCCGGGGTACGTGCCGTTCCGAGCTTCCTAGTCTCTACAAGTATTGATGGGTTTAGCACGCTGCATCCTCCGAAGTCCGAGTACACGTGGTGCATGTCAACAAATCAGCTTTGTTACCAGTCCCTCCGGGGTCTATAACCACCATTGTCCCTATCCATATGGAAACCAAGGAGGCCAAGGTTGCTGGGAATGCCCTAAATGTCGGGCAATATTGGGAGATAAGCAAAGATGAGCAGGTAGAGCCGAACTTCTATGCTCTGTTGGTGCTCTATCAAATGCCATAATCGATGGCGGGGATGTAGGGTCGCAACCGTGCAACAGCATTTCCGAGTATGCCCCGGGCGAAAAATTCTCCAAAGGGAGAGGAGGTCCTGGTCAGTCGCTACGCCCTGCGACAGCGGCTGCTCACACACCTTATTCGCTTGCCACCGACGTCCTACTAGGATTTAGAGTCGTTCCTGTACATCCGATTGGTTTTAGTCAGAGGAGACCGTCGGGGAGTTCGATCGAACGCTGGGTCTGTGAGACCGTGTTTTGTTTTCGTAGTTTTCTGTTATGACGAGCCGTGCTGAGAAGAGCATAGGTCTAGGTCAAGGAATTCATTTCGGACAGTTATAATTCTGCTTCAAGTTCCCCATTGCCTTGTACGTATGATTTTCTAGTGCCGTTCGAGTTAGAGCTATTCCGTTTTTTGCAGCCTCCCACTGTATTCTTTGGCTTGCTGACCATATTTCAGCGGCAGCAACTCCATGTATTTCACTTCTCTAACAGGGCTTAATGGTAATTATAATCTTGCTTTAGCTGGGTGTGAAGTATTAAACAGACTTACGACATTGTGCTAATGCCTAAGTATATGCTATGGTTATTCTAGCGGACGCTTCAAGCCTTCAACAACGCAATAGTGACGAACATGTGTAGCGGTCTCATCGCATACGATACTAAAACAACATACTCGGACTGGTGCAGAGCATATATAATAACATAATTGGACCTGCTGATCGTCGAATAATGGCCTGAGCAGACAGAGTAACCGGTGAATTGTGCAGTTATTCGCCACGAGATCGTGAGTTGCCTGTCAGTTAGCCTAACTGTCTGGCGCAAACAGTTGTTTGGATGTGGCGCATTTTTGCAGGGTACGGCAAAATAAGGCACATCTTACTTGCAGTGAGCTGATACTACTGCATAGACGAGCATGCGGCAACGAACTGGCGGTCTGTGCCAATGGATACCGATTTGCTGCATCACTTTTTTTTAATTTTTATTAATAAGAATGAACACAAGTACCTGTTGGCTCAAACACAAGATCGCAACATTCTGGCTTGATCATACACCTCCAACTCAGAAGCATATGTTCAGCACAAGAGAAACTGTAGGTGCCTCCAGGGACAGAAGCTCAGATAAGGCGGTGGTATCTAAGCATATTTAACTGGATGCTGTCAGATACCTACCTACCTAGGTGGGAAGCGAAGGTAGCTGCATGTCAACACGGCATATGAAAATTCTCACCGGACGACGGATAAGCCGGCATGACTTTCTTTCGTGTCATGGACTACGAACATTGGCCGGGCTGCGGTGAAGACTTGTGTCTTCTGTTAGCTTGTGACAAACATTGGTGTTGTTAGATGAAGCAAGGCATTCTAGCTCTCCTGGCCTTCGGCCTTATTTTCTCGTGTCGCTTGACGCAAAGTTGTACCTTCGTTCACGAAAAAATACAAGTTTCTGTGGTCGTGCACTCTGCAACATATTTGCAGCTCACCTAAGAAGCCCAGAGCAAAATACCATGGTGGCCATATCTCTGACAGATTAGTAAAGGTCGTCCTTTCATCTCACTGGCATTCCGAGATAGACAGCATCTGTATGGAGATTGGCAGGGTGAAAACGATACAGTCGAGAAGTCCCTCGCTAGACAACACTCGGCTGGTAGCTGAAAAAATGCCCCCTTTGACAAGGGTTCTAGCTGGGGTAGAAACTACTGCAAAAGGTTACTCCCAGGAGGCTCTGCAAGAAGTCATCCGCCCCCCTCTTCCGTGCTCGCGTGCGGCAATATGTGAGAGTGAACCCTCTATCCCCCTCACAACCCCTGGAAAGCTACAACACCTGCCTACCAAGCCTCAAATGAAGACGCTTCTTTCTTCACGACGATACCTCGTATTAGGATTTCTTGTTTCTTATACCTCGTTGTCATCATTTCACCATGGTGCGTACAGAGTTACCTACCTCCTATTTACCGGCGTTGCGTTCATTGACAGTTTTCACTAGGAACGGCCCGTGGTGGAGAAGGATCCTCGTGAAGTTGGTGAACCACATCTTGGCCTCAAGGTTCTCTATAACCCCCTGAACGCAGGAGCTTCGATTGATTGCGAGTACGAAGCCCTACCAAAGAACTTAAACACGAGCTAAATGACAGTGCAGCATTATCGCTGTTCACGGTATCGGCGCCCATCCGGATCTTACGTGGTGCAAAAAGGTTGAACAAGGTAGTAACAAGGAGGGTGCCGATGTAAACTGGCTTGAAGATGCAAATATGTTGCCAGCAGCGTTACCTAATGCTCGGATCATGCGATTTGGAGCCAAAACGAAATGGTTTGGCAACCGCTCGATTCAGCAGACGGCCTCTGATGTCGCCCGCCACCTCCTGGGCGCGATCCGACGAGACCGTGACACAAATGTTTGGATGCTACATTTTTTAAGCGTACTTGCCAACGCCAAATTCACTAACTGACGAGAATTAGGAAAATGATTCTAAGACACGGCCATTAATATTTGTTGCTCATTGCTTTGGGGGACTGGTCGTTATGAAGGTAACACCATTACTCTGTTTGATTTCGCTTGGCTAAGCAATGTCCGAAAACGCTCAGGCGCTCAATGAGGCTGTCGACAGCGACCTAAACCGACATATATTCAACTCCGTCACTGGCATAGCCTTCATGGGCACACCTTTTCGAGGTGCGGAGCAAACAGGACAGACAGCATTGGTTCTGGGGGCCCGGGAGGTGTATCGGGATGTTCACCCGGGTATCCTTGAGATAACCGCCCCGCACAGTGAGATGCGAAGAAACATCCTGCGCGAATTCACGCGAAAGCAAAAAGACTTGGATGCATACATTGTTTGCTTCTACGAGCTCGAGTACTGCGATGTGATGGTTGTGCTGGGTGAAGAAAAGGACCCAGAAATGCCAGAGGTATGTCCCGTGCGGATATAAAACACGCCAAAACTGATATTAGTCCAGACCATCAGAGTCGACGAGAACTCTGGGAGCTTGGATTCAGCAGACGAGAAAATCGGCCTACAGCGGCACCATTACAACATGAATAAGTTTGGCGGGCCTGGCGAGGAAACATACAAGATTGTACAGGAGCAGGTAGTAAATATGGCAACTAGGTCAAAAACAAAAGCTCGATACGGTTGGTCTGTTCAGTTTATTGTTCGAGGTCACCCATCACACTCTGATCTTTGAAACAGATGACAGAATTACGCAACGAGGCACTACGCGCGATAAAGACAGGTACCTTTGGTGGGTTGTCGCAACTCCGATTCCTCCTGGTGCGAATCCAGCAATTCCTGAAATCTCGGAGAGACATCTTCTGTGGGACACAGGGACGCCGATTTTTACCAAACCTTATCCTCAGTGGCATCGCCAGCTCCCTCGTGACATGCCCTTCTTTCGGAGAGATAGGAGCGCTTCCTCTGAACCTCCCTGGGCTTCACCTGCAAGCCCTTCTAATCTCTCTGGCCACGAATATCATAAAAATAACCATCACCCCAACACTCGACATCGACCTCCTAAAAAGAGTAAGGTCAGCCCAACAAATTGACTGGTAGACCATTATGTCACTAACTTCAAACAATTTTGCATTGTAGGAGCCGTTGCTACCGGTCCACAGGCGAGACCGTCGCCACAAGCACAGTGGCGTACTTCTTCGCCCACCGCGGGTACGAAAGGGGGAACCTCAATAGCGAGAAAAAATACTCAATCAGGACATGTGACACCAAGACCGTTCGGATTGCAGTCACAGAATGTAAACGTGGACTCTGACGGAGATAAGAGAAAGGATCAGCCGAAAAAGGATAAGAAATATGGATTAAAGAGAGGGAATAAGCGGCCCAGAACTACCAGTGACCATGAAGGGTGATCTAGGTCGTGGTTTCATTCTACATTGGCCCCGACGTTGATCTGAGATCCCCAAAGGTTTCTACTGATTCGAGAACGTAGACCTCTTGTCGTATAGCAAATCCGGTAGGGGGCTCTCCAATACGCAACCTTCAGCCGAGATCATCGACAACCTAGTCCCTGAGCCTGATGGTAGAAACTGTCAGGTCGGAGTTCAACTAGCTAGAGACAACAACGACTGTCGCGAGGCACACAAAATAGCTGCTCTGATCTATCATGGCAAGGCTGATGAGCGTGCTGTATTCTGAGTTTATTTGTGCACTAGGCTAATCAGAAAGAAGGTAGAGGCCGGGAAGATGAAGAGATCTATCAGAGGGAGAGTAGACAACTGTACATATATTGGGCAGCTCAAGGAGGGGTGGAACGTGTGCTATTCTTCAAGCCCAAGAATCTAATAACCAAGGTGCACTCTGCTCACAACATGCTGTGCAAGGTGAAGTGCTGAGTTGACTTCAAATTTATAATTCAATGAGTTGACCACTCTGTCGAGCCGCCTGAGTCTAGCATGCAATTCGAGAGAAAAGGGAGATAGAGGAAACCGCTCCTAGACTACTAGAAAAATATCTGAAGAAAATAGGTGGACGTGCAAGTTGTTGTGCATACACGTAGAGGAGTCAGATAATCCTACCAGTTCCGTACATACATATACATGTACATTCGGTCATGTTATGTTAGTTACATATATGCAAGAAGTGGAAAACATAGCTTGCGACAACCTGGTGAGCTAATCCATAAGGGGTTAAGCTCTGCGAACTACTGTCAGCTGGAATGCACGTTTGGCAGGTGGTAGAGACAATGCTGGGCCTGACTGTGGGTCTCGCTAACTCGGTGCAGATGCCGCAGGTGTAGTCCATCGTGCTACCTCCATATGCCCTTCAACTATCCAAAACGAATCTTGCACCCGATATTCTGATGTGTGCTGCGCCGGTGTCAAGGCCCGATATATCAATTAAAGCCGCATAGTGAACAGCTGCTGAATCATCTGATCATCTGTTTTGGTGCGCATCTGCACGCACCCGTTGCGATGGCTTACGAGCCGCGTGGGGATCATGGTGGTGGTTCAGGTCCCTCACACGAAGGCGGCTTTGTTCGAGCCAGAGGTCGCCGTGAGTAGAAATTCTCTTTGAGTGTTTTAGGTCTGTTTCAAGAGTCATTGAAAGCCACCAATGCTTTTTTAAGCTACACTCGACCTTTCAGACTATCCCCAACTACAGAAGCATCTCATTCTGCACCTTTTATCACGGACTAAGATGCTTGCGAGGATAATACTGATTGCTCTATCTCGGAGAAAGGACCGGTAACCGATTATGGATCAACGATGGTCAGATGGATGCGTGATCGCCAACCTCGCTACAAAGCCTCGTACCAGGGGCCCTCAACGCGGCCAAGCGCAAGCTTTATTGTTGATGTAGGTAGTATCCCTCCTAAGGGATATATGCACCATAATAGCTGACTTTCGATAGATGCTCCCACCGCTGGCTAGAGTAACAAGACCAGCTGACACAATTCCCACTAAACATTTGCATTCCTCCCTCAACAAGATCAAGCACCCTGTCAACGTGGTTCGTTGGACACCCGAAGGTCGAAGATTGTTAACAGCATCAAGCAGTGGAGAGTTTACGTTATGGAATGGCACTGCTTTCAACTTCGAGACTATTATGCAGGCCCATGATGTCGCGATTCGAGCTCTGGCCTACTCCCACAGCGATGACTGGCTGCTCTCAGCGGACCATGATGGCATCATCAAATATTGGCAACCAAACTTCAACAACGTTCAAGTAATTCAGGGCCATTCAGATCCCATCCGAGATATCGCTTTCAGTCCGAATGACGCGAAGTTTGTCACAGCCTCGGATGACTCCTCGCTCAAGATTTTCGATTTCGCGGGCGGCGTTGCAGAGTCTACACTACAGGGACATGGCTGGGACGCAAAAAGTTGTGACTGGCATCCGACGAAGGGACTGATCGTTTCAGGATCAAAAGATCATTTGGTGAAACTGTGGGATCCGAGGACCCAGCGATGTCTCACCACTCTCCACGGTCATAAGAACAACATCACCAAGACGTTATTCGAGCGTGTCATGGGGTGGTGCTTAGCAACATCGGCACGTGATCAGACCTCGAGGATATTCGACATACGGATGATGCGAGATGTCTGTCTTATCAAAGGACACGAGAAAGACATTTCTACCTTGACATGGCATCCCATTCATTCTAATCTATTAAGCACCGGGGGCAACGACGGATCTCTATGCCACTACATCTTGGATGATCCGAATACTCCCGCCGGCCAGCCCATAAGTCCCGCTGTATGGGAGTGCTCAGATCTAAATACAGCTCCATCACAAAGCATTTATCCTGCGCACAAAGTGCCTTTTGCCCATGACTTTGCTATCTGGTCACTCGACTGGCATCCGTTGGGCCACATCCTTGCGTCAGGCTCTAATGACAGAATAACAAGATTTTGGTCTCGCGCGCGACCTGGTGATATGGATGTTTCTCAAGACAGATACCACATCGGCGAGGCAGCAGCTGAAGCTCAGGGTACTTGGGATCGGCGAGGAGGTCGCCGCCAGCGACAAGAGGAAGAGGAGCAGGAAGCCGAAGACGAAATGGAGGGGCTTGTGGACCAGAAGATGCCATTGAGACAGCCCACCGCTGCTTTCCCTGGGCTTTCTGGACTTCCTGGACTGCCTGGCTTGCCTGGTCTATCACTACCTGCAAATGGTATTCCTGCACCACCAATACCCGGTGTAGGTGGCATGGCAGCCGCACCACCACCCATCCCATTCCCTCTGCCGGGTGCTAATGGTGCCGTGCCGCCGCTACCTTTGCCGAATCTGGATCCTAACAACCCGGCTGATTTTGCTAAGATCGCGGAAATGATGCAAAAAGCTGGTTTGCCACCGCCGCCACCCCCAGGCATGCTTCCGCCTGGCGGTTTCGTACCGCCTCCCAACTTCAGTATGCCTCCCGGTTTCCCACCTCCTCCGCCGATGCCACTGCCGGCCGACATGGCAGCTGCCGAAGCAAACCGTAGGAGAGCTCCCTTACCTAGTCAGGAAGAGAGCCTCCGTGCGGAGCAAAAGAAGGGGAATTATACCAGAATACGATGAATTTCCGAGGTTGATTTCTATGACAGCTTCTCTCGAAGTGTGTTCTTTTAGAAAGGGGGTCATATTTAGTCCTCATTTCCATTAATTCGATGCGGACCTGAAGAAGAACCGGACTAACTGGATAGCCCGAGGAGGTGGAAAGGTTCCTGTCTTGTATTACCACCAACGAAAGATGACTTGGGGGCAAGAACGCTGCTGTATGAAAGATGGGCCGAAGTAGTTCTGACTTCTACACGATAAGACCGGTACCTAACGAGGGAAAGGGTAGGTTGAACGCAATGAACGGTACACAAAAAGGGAGGTATTATGTACGATGAAGGAGACTGACCTTGCCCATGCCTGAATTTCATTTCGCTAGCGAGCGAATGCTGACAGTAGTGGCGTCTGAGGAGACTTGTAGCTTTAATCAAGAGAAATGGAAAGCAGCTCCCGTCTTGAAAGTGATCGATCGTGCATGTTATAGGCAAAGTTTGAACTTTGTACCATTTGGCATCTCGAAATGATTCCATGCCATGATGCTATGCTATGTTATGCTAATGCTAACTATTCTCTTCCCTCCATCCTTCTTTCACCCCTTTAATTCAATGAGCTATTCCCAAATAAACCTCGGGGAACGATGAACCACCGCAGATTATGCGGTTGATGACTGGTGTTGTTACAAGATGTAGTAAAAAATTGTACAAAATTAAGGTATCGATTATATCTCCCGACGAAGTGAGAAAACTCGCAATCCGTTGATGCAATGCAAATATGCTGTTTATACAAGACTTTATATGGAAGAAATTTGAGCCCGCTTGAGAACCCGTTTGAATGAGAAAGAAAACCATGGACTTGCGCCGTTGCGTGTATATGTTATTTATGTCTTCCAATGTTGTTGTTATTATCGTCCAACAACCCGCTCACTCGTTGACTACCTCTTGGGCGACCCTGATGGCTTGCCGATCTGTTTTTGCTTGTCCGCGAAATCCCTCACGACGATAGCGCAACTCGTGTCAGCGCAAAGTCTCTTCCGGCGCTGGGGCGGGAGTTTAGAAGCGAACTCGAGCCCACTTGCACGTTCGACAGCCTCGACGGGGACTTCGAAGTCAGCGAGGGGCTTCTCGTTCGGGATCGGGGCGTTGGGTAGGACGAAAGCGCCGATGGCCACCTTCCCCGTTGAGGGAGCGCCTGGTATAGGTGTGTCTTCTTCGGCGAAGATGACTTTGTAGAAGTGTGTGGGGACGGCGACGTTGGGTGGGTTTCCGATGACCTCGTACTTGACGTACCACTTGTTGTCGGCCGGGTCGCGCTTGGGCAGGTATAGTGGTCCGGTGACGATGCGCACGCTCGGGTACTTTGTCGTGAGCCGCCGGCAGAAGTCCTCGAAGTGCGCCCAGTAGTCCCGGTTGAAGCCCTCGCCGACTTGCGGGGCCATGTTGGTCAGGTAGAAAGTCTCATCCATGGCGCCCTGCGACCACTTTGCATCTGCGGCGGGAACCTGGTGGCCGCGGTCATAGCCGGAGCGGAAATAGTCTTTTAGCTTGGCGCGGAACTTGTCGGGCACGCCATCGTCCTCGATGAAGACGCTGTGTTTGCGGTCGCCGTCGCGCATGGCGAGGGAGGCGGGCGTGATGTGCTCGATGACCCAGTGTGGATTGCGGAGGCGACGGTCGAAGGAGGATATTAGAGCTTGCCGCGTCGCAATGTCTGCCACAGGGCCGGGGAAGCCGTACTCGAAGAGTCCGGAGGGGTCGACGGGCCCTTGGAGACCGCCGAGGGCTGCTGGAGCTGATGTCGATAGGGTTGAAGGAGCGAAGACTTGTTTCGCGGGGATGGGGATGGGGATGGGGATGGGCGCTGAGACGGCGTTCGTGGAGACGGTGGTTGTGGTGGTGGATATGGTCTTGGCTGGTATGTCGAGCTTGCGCTCAGATTGGGATCGCAGTGAATACATTGCTGCTGTTACGGCGGCGCCTGCTCCTGCGCCTGCGGCTGCGAATATGGCTATTGTAGTCTTGGACATGGTGGGCTATCTCGGAGCTCCCTAGGAGCTGGTGGTGTTGGATGGCCGAGTGGTTTTATAGGTCGGAGGAAACAAGAGTGAGAGAGGATGTCTCTTGCACATGGACAGGGCGTGTGTTGTGTAGGCCCGGTGGTAAGTAAGGTGAGAGAGATACTTGGTGAGTACCTTAGAAAAGTGAGATGAAAGGTATATCGGGGGGCGGGCGCTGCAGTCAGGCGTGGTCGTTACAACGCTAGATGAGGCTCACGCGGGGGGTAGCGGGTTGTGGCGATGCGGCGACACGACGGCCTCGTGGGTGGTGTTCTATAAAGTGTCTCTCACGAAAGGGTGTGTGATGAGAGCTTGGTTTGAAAATTGATATTTTTCTGGGGGGGTTGGTGATTCCTAATTTAGACACTGGACCCTTCTGATTTCTGAATGACACGGACAGTTCTACTGCATTACTGACCAATCAAGAGCACGTTACTTACTACCTACATGTAGGTATGTACTTACTTACCTTAGGTAATAATAAGTCGCGAACGGCCTCTCTCCCGGATTGCCCATCCCCCTCGGTTGCATTGCAGTGCAGCTGCAGGTCCCGTTCTTGGTCGATCTCATCTTGTTATCCCCGATCCGACTTGTCATGTCATATGCACTTTCTGACTCGAAGCTGCAAATGCCCCGTGACCTCTGACTCTGTTTTTCTGTATGCAAGTGACACTGCAACTTCGGTATATTTCAAGGTGAAAGCACCCGCCGTGTCATCTGTCAATATCTCATTGCTTCTGCCTTGGTTTTTTCTTTCTTTATGCAGTGTAACGGGCTTCATCGGAACAGAAAATACAGACCGTGCACTTCTGACCTGACTGCTAGATTATGGCTTTACAGTACGCACACTCTTGAGGAAATGTCATAGATTCTTTATATATCGGGTTCTTACCGACTCTTTAAGAGACTCTGATGAAGTTGACTCGGTTTTCAAGCGTTGCCTTCCATTCTCTCTCTCAAAATGGTTGTCAAGAGAATTATGAATTGCGGGGCTCTTTGGGAAGGGGGGGTGGAGGGGGGGGAAGCTACCTAGCTTCTTGCATGGCTCCAAGATCTAAAGAAAAGGGACAAGGAACACACAAAGATAGAAACGTTAAGGCGAGGCATAATGTAATGCTTCTGATTTGTGTTGAGTATAAGAAAGAAGAATAACAGCTGGTAATCATCATAATTCCTAGCGACATACATAAGGTACCTACACACATTTTCCGACTAACCTTACCCTTATGTACAAAAGTATTCCCATGACCCGAAACCTTGTGTAGTGCCATCAAGGTCCTCCTCGATGGGCCTTGGCACGTCATGCTACAACGAATCAAAGTCACCCAGAAACTCATTACATACATGTAGGTAGCCAGCGATCCGCCTCCCTCCCCCAAATTCAAGCAACCCTCTGCCTACATACGACAATTGTCCATCAAGGTATGGAATCATTTACGTATAGATATTGTCTACATCTATCCCAATACCTATAACTGTGCATTCTTACCATAGCCTTCTTTGACGACTCCTGCATATCTGTCTTGCTACTCCTTATTATAGACTTGCACAACTAGTATATACTCCTTCCTTTGTTGGCTTGCCATCGAGACTTCGAAACCGGCTCAGCACCCAAACTCTCCTGCCGGCCTATCCTTCCTCCATTCCTCGAGAATCGCCGCCGACTGAGACTCCCGAACACACCCAATACTCGAGCACCTACAAACACCTACTCCCTTGATCCTCTACATAGCCTATGTCGTTATAGTTACCCGTTATATCATCCCGTGGCGCGCAAACACAAGAACACCGGCGTATCCCACATTCGCCCCTCATGGCGGTCGGCGACGAGAATAATGACCTGAGAGGGTGGATACTATGCCTAGCGAGCGGCATCGGTGAGTAGCTTTGACCCGTGGGCGACTCTCTTGTGTCTCGTAATACTGGTACTGATTCGGGAGTAGCTTGCGTGCTCGGAGCCTCCATCATATGCGTCGACTCTCTCGTCCGATTACTACCGGGCAAGAAAGACTTCCACATACAAAACAATACTACTTTCCAAGCCTGCTCTTTGAGTCTCAGCTTTGGCGTTATGGTGAGAGAAGATTGCTTCTGTGACAGACCCCACGACAAGAGCGAAAGAGGCTGACACCCATCAACAGTTATTCATGTCCTTATATAGTATGCTCCCCGAAGCAAAATCATATTTCACGAACGCCCATTGGTCCAACCAAAAGGCGAGTTTCATACTGATTGCCTGCTTCGTCGGCGGCTTTGTTGGCATACAAATACTTTCGAGATTATTTCATCGCCTCCTTCCCTCCCACGTCGTCGATTGCGATCATAGCCACGACAAAAGCCATGTTGGCCATAGCCATTCTGTAAACAGTAGTTCACACGTACCTCGAAGGCAGTCTTCACGCACCCGTAGCATTGGTCCTCGAGATGACAACGACGCCCTTGCTCCAAATGATGTTCCCGAGTCCGCTATGACCGAGATAAATAGTCATCCGTGCGAAACCACGCCCTTAATACCAAATGGAGACCATTCGCACGGGACAGAATCGTCGCAGGGGCTGCCCAAGAGATCCAAGACTGTTCGTATTCACGGATCAAGTCATTTCAGCCCCATGACTCGGAGCCGTGCCACGACGGGAGCGAGACGGCCTTCCGTTATGCAGATGCCGAAGCGAGTTATGTCATTCATGAAAGATACGAAACCCAACTGTGACGAAGGAGGGCCATGCTTCGGCTACACGGATCCTTGCGGACAGGAATGTTTCAAGCATGTCACTGCTCGAGGCCGAGGCCTTTCCAGACTCAAAACCTTCCAAACGAACACAACTTATACCGACTTTCACGCATCGCATGAGGTAGACGAAGATGACGATGTCACAACCCTGTCCCCGACAGAACGCCGCATGAGTCGCGCGTACTCCCATACAAGCCATGGCAACACGGAATCCGAGTGTGACTCCGTTGACCTTAAAGATCTCGAGGCGCAAAATCACCACCACCATGTCGCCAAAAATGCTTTCCTGTCCATAGGTCTGCAGACCTCCGTCGCCATCGCCCTACACAAACTCCCCGAGGGCTTCATAACCTACGCCACGAACCATGCGAATCCAGCTCTCGGTTTTGACGTCTTCCTCGCGCTTTTCGTGCACAATATCTCGGAGGGCTTCGCCTTAGCCCTCCCCTTATACATGGCGCTGGGCAGCCGTTTGAAAGCGATTCTCTGGTCGTTCCTTCTTGGCGGTCTGAGCCAGCCTTTGGGTGCAGGTCTCGCCTTCGTATGGTTCAAAATCGCTAACAAGGCGCACGTGCCCGTCGACGGAGCCCTCTACGGCTGCCTGTTCTCCGCGACGGCGGGAATCATGGTCAGTGTTGCCTTGCAGCTGTTCGTCGAGAGTCTGAGCTTGAATCACAACAAGAACTTGAGCATCCTGTTCGCATTCTTAGGCATGACGCTGCTAGGACTGAGTAATGCGTTCACTTCGGAAGTGCATTGATCACCACTCGCTTTTGTTTGAGGAAGTAGAAAACAAGTCCATTAACCAGAAGATTGTTCTCGATGACCCATGTCGGCATAATGATAAATTGGAAGCGAAGCAACTCTAGGTGCAATAGGGGATCATAATTTGGCAACTGCATTACGGCTTTTACGAACAAACAGAATGAAAAAGTCATGTGAGTGCCAGAGGCGGCGTAAGGCGGGAAAGCAATTGACTTTGGGCAGTTTCTAGGATGGCGTACCGTTACACTTTGGTTCCTTTCAAGTGCTGAATTAGTGCAGAGCCTCCCTCGTCAGGAATTTGGGCAGCACTAAGCCAATGAAAACTGGGATCTAACAGGCGGCCGGTCCACGCGTTGCTAATAATGGAATTTGGAGGAGGTCTCTTTTCTAGTGATCAAGTCCAGACCAACAGATATCGGTCTCGAGTCCTTGTTTCGTGTGGAAAGCATTGTACATTGAAGGAAAGATAGTAACTTGTCATCGCTTTCCCCTAAGCAAAATCCTGCTGGCTCATATGGTTTTCGAGCTACGATAGGAGGTTGCTTCCTGGTAGATAGGCTATATGGATGGCACCATGAAAGATTGCTAAGATCGAATTCAGCTCTGAATCTCGATCACTTTGGTATGCGATTACAACTGCTATGTTTGCCATCGTTGTTCAAAGGTTACTAATTCAGCTCTACCTGTAGACTCAGAATAACTCGCCGAAAAACCAGAAGAACTTAAGTAAGCCGGAATCTGCCCTTGAATAAATACAGCAACTCTTGACTTATGCACTTCAGAATTATCCAGAGTTTACTCTCCTAACAACACTGATCATTATGTAACTTCCGAGCCAACATATACCAGATCACACTTTGTACATCGGGTCTGCATCTTATATATACACACAAGCAAGCTAAGGCTCCTAAAGCCGGCTAACCTCCTTCTCACCTCCTCCGAGCGCACCACTCATCATCAAATCTCCTGCACCTCGACCTATAACCGCCTCTCTCCCACCGCGTCCTCCCCACCACGCGATACCCGTCATAGCGCGATCAACATCCATCTCGCCACTAGCTAGGACATCCCAGAGTCTGCGCCGCGCAATATCGCGCATCCGCGGATCCGGGATCGAGGCTGCCGCTTCGGCGGCGCGAGATAGCCACTCGTCGACCAGTGGGGTAGAGAGGAAAGGGAGGGAGTCGATGAGCGCAAGGATGAGTGCTGTTTGCTCGGAGAGGCCTTGATTTTCGTCTCCTCCTCCATTGACGGAAGCAGCAGCCGGCGTATCCGGCGTAGGCGGCAAGACAGCCGTCGAAGCGCCTTCCGCCCGGAACCGGAGCATCTCGAGCAGGGTCTCGGATAACTCCGGGTGCGAAGCGGAGATGGGGAACGGCGGGCTCGCGATCTGCATGACGGTGCGGAAGGCGAGGCGGAACTGGCGGGGCGAGATGCGTTGCGGGAAGGATGATAGTAAGGTGTCGATGTAGAAGGGGATTATGGCTGCGGTTATGCTGCTGTGTTGTGGGCAGGAAAGCACGGCGAGGACGGTGGAATGCGCGGATTCGAAGAGCTCGAGGGTTAGGTGAGAGGGGGGCATGTTGGAGGGCGAGGTTAGCCAGGAGGTGTTGGGGGAGAGGTGCGCTATTGCGGGCGCGATTATGAGGGTTTCGGCGGAGGGGGTGGAGAGGGATAGGGGGAGGTGTTCGGCTGTGTTTAGGTAGAAGAGGGTCAGGGCTTGGTGCACTGGCGATGGCGATGGCACGGTGCCGGTTTGCGGTGAAGGGGGGAGTGTCTCTTCTAGGAAGCGGGTGCTCGCGGCGGGATAGCGTGAGAGAATGTCGAGGGAGGTTAGGTATGTGAAGGTGTAGACTTGGAATGAGTTGCCGCCTTGTCTAGATGATATGAACGATAGATTTCGAAGAATCTGGAGCGTTTTCGATGCGAGTAGTGGCGCTACCGAGTCGTGGCGTAGATATGGATCTAAGAGACACCGGCCAACTATGGGCTGAACAGTTGCGACTATGGTGAACATGAGCTTTTTGAAGAGTTGCCAAAGCATACGCCATGGCCCTTGTAGCATCTCGGGTGATAAGACGACTGTTTCGACAGATAGATCGACTGTAGAGAGCGCGCAGTGCTCCCATTTGCCTAGGAAATCGGTTGTGAAAGCGAGAAGTCGCTCGTGGGCTCGGAGCACGGTATTCGAGTCCATTGCATGCTGGATGGCGAAAGCGGCAAGTCTGGATAACGGACCCATGTTCTGAGCCAGTGGCCGGGACTCAAGCGCCTGTATTTGGTTCACCGAGGGCGCATTCACTGGCCAGATGAGAGCACGTGCTGGAACGAGGTCGCGCTCAATGGCGGGGATAAATTCGCCTTGTTGGAAGCCTTCTTCTCCGAGCATAGCGTCCACGATAGCGGGTATCAAGACATTCGCATTGAGCAGCTCTTTGCTAGAGCCAGAGAGCAATGGGAAGGCATAAGTCAAAGCGAGGACCACGGCCTCTCTACCTAGCTTCCCAGTCTGTGAGGAGTTCCCCAAGGCGAGATTCGCGGCGGTGACAACAGCTTTTTCTGACGTCGACCGTAAACTCCAAGAGAGCGATCTTCTGTCCTCGGCCTCCATGCCCATCAATATACCCGCCAAGACCAATGTGTGCTGCCATCGATTGGATCTATCATCCAGCCCCTTCGCGACGGCCCGCGCCCATGCTTCGGCGTGGACACCGCTACCAACAAGTGGCTGACCGGGCGCGAGACTCGCATTGTCGATCTCGTTTTGACGGACGCGGATAGCAGCTGTGTTGTAGATACTGATGATGCGGAGACAAGTACGCAAGCCTTCGGGATGCTGCCATATGGCGCGGGCAGTGAGGAAGTGCGAGGTTAGGAGGGAGAGGTTGAGCGGGTTGTTGAGGCTCGCGAGGAGAGAGTTGGTAGTGCCGAGGATCTTGTCTGTCTGGGCGGCGTTGGGAGGGTCTTGGTAGGCCCTTAGGACCGTGTTGAGCATGCGGTCGGCGGGCATCTTATGGGGATTCCATTTCCTCGGATCTTTATTGATCTTCCTTCTCTCTCTCTAGACACTCAACGGAGGTTCTGGAGAGTGTGAAGTGAATGGATTGTGAGATGAAGAGTGTTATTGATATGTCGGGTCGGAGTGAGTAGGACGTTTTGCCGAGGCTTGTTATAGGCGCTGCAGCTAGGATGCAATGCGCCGCTAAGGAAAGTACGTCACAGGCTTGGAGAAGCTCGAGGGGCCCTAAAATGGCCCCGAGCAACAGGAAGCTAGCTCTAGCTCAGCTGATTTTACATCGTAAACCTAAGATCGTTCTATGACATTAATCAACGACGCCCAATTCTCTACTTCGTTATATCTCTGCGCAGCCCTTATTCCCGTCAGAATATGATACGGAAATGATATTCTATGAGAACTCGTTTAAACCATTTCTTACCCTGTTAGAAGTTGGCCAGATGGCGAGGCGGTAAGCGTGTTCTTGTATTCAACAACAACATCAACAACAACACACAAGCTTGAGACTAAATTCTGATGATGATGGCTTCTAGTTCCACCGTGAATTGCCACGCCGACTATCCTCCTGCCGACTACGAGGTCCCTCGATTCCCTGCGCTTTGCTGGCCGCCTTGGAACTGCGCCCTGTTCTCTGTCTACGAATCTTGGCGGTTCACGCTTCTTTGGACCGTCATCCTCTTTACCGCCTTCCACCTCAGCGCCGTTGCCATTGCCCTTTTGATGCAGATTGGGAAGCCAAAATCGAGATGGAAATATCTGGGCGTTATCCCTATTCTCTATGCCATCGTGGCTGGAGTTGAAGCCTTCGTGTCTGGTAGCATTGTCGGTTCCATGTATGCATTGCCGTTATCTACTCCATGCGCTCTATACTGATCACATAATCCCTAGTCTGGGTGCTGTCTACACTGCCGGATGCTATAGAATGTCCACTTGGATTCCTTTGATCTGGGGGCTCATTAACGTCTTGGTTCTCATCATCTCGACTTTCACCATCCAGGGAGGTTTATAGATTGTCATACAAGTCCGCCTCAGAGATCGGAATGTCTCGTGGTGGCACATATCCGGGAGGCAATTCCTCCTCAGGCACTTCTGTCACTCGCCTCAAAACCCTCGCCGGGTTGCCCACCGCAACCATGAGTGGGGGGATCGATTTAGTGACGACACTTCCGGCTCCTATCGTGCATCCTCGACCGATGATCACACCAGGAAGGACGATGACATTTGCCCCAAGCCAGCAATCTTCCCCGATGACCACCGGCTTTCCAGTTTCGGGGCCACTCGTCCCATTGCGACATCTCGGGTCTGTAGGATGGGTACCGGATAGAAACGAGCAGTTGGGGCCGATCAGGGTGCGTGCACCGACGGTGATGGTACAAGTGTCGATCCAAGTCGAGCCCGAGTTCACGTAAACATTCTTACCGAACCTACTTGGGTGTTGAGTTCCACACTGACATGAGAGCGGTAGGAGAACATACTTGACGTTATAGCCATAATCAAATTTGACCGGGCCGTCACACCAGACCCTATCGGCGAACAAATCCTCATCTTCCTCCGGTGTAGGTGCCTGGGGTGGGAGCGGTGTGTCGTCTTTGATGATGCTGTGTCCCCGGTGTCAGGGAGCTATGAGATAGTCGAGGAGAAAGCCAGAGAAAGCCAAGGAGAACTCTTACTCGGCAAACATCTGCACCATAACCCGCCTAGAGACGTCTCCGGCATTATTGAACTTCTCAAAGGCTAGGCGGCATCTCTTTCGATCCGCCACGAGATCGGGAGTGAAGGCGAAATACAGCTGCCCATTTTCCATACGCTGTCGATTCTCCTGCTGATTCACTTCCCTTAGAGTCTGGGTTGACTCCGAAAGGAGAAGTTGGTGTGTCATGGTCACGAACAATGACTTGTCTTTGGGGGAAAAGCAGACAGGCACAGACGGTTGTGATGTTCGCCCTCCGAAACAGTAGGCATTCGGCAACACAAGTTGTGAGCCAAGGCCCCATTTTATAGTAGAGCATTCAATCGATTGCAGCTACCATCATACCGTAGGTAACTATTCTTGCTGACGTGGTCTGTGTCCACCTCGCCTAGGTTCAGCCCTGTTCAAGCTGGAAATTGACATCTCTTGCATGTGAGGATTGTTTTTTTTAGCAGTTTTTATTTTGAGATATATTGAGTAGGACGGTAGAACTTGCAGTTATGATCGGTTCTTACCGAGTACTGCTGCATATGTTTATGAGTTGAAGATTGCCGTTTCCGGCATTGGAGGGGTGCACCCCACTACGTCTCAGTCCACAATCACACAGAACGGGCATCTGATGGCTCCGAACCTCGAATCTGACAGTAACTCGGTCTTTACTCCCACGACAAAGAATGGCCATCATTTTACGCGTTGGCATCATGCAGGCATGACACCTGTAACTCACTATCCTTATTTCCTTTGTTCGTTGCAACTCAACTGAAAAAGACGTCACGACAAAAGATACCTCATCTCACAATGGAATCCCCGCCTGACAGGTAAGGGTCCTCTCCCTCTGCTCCCCCCCTTCTTTACTTCCTCCCTGCCCTCTTTCCCTTCGATACCACGATATCTGTGGCATGAATACAATACTATGGCCGACGAGCTTGGTCGTGACTCCCCTCCCATGACGCCGGTCACGCCGGCTATGAGCCTGGAATCACCAGCCGTCCTACCCCCCGACTCACCCGCTTCTTCGGTGGACATTCCGGCGTCCTCGGCAAAGCCCCCACCATCGCTACCATTTGGGTTTTCTCCGTCCTTTTCAATGTTTGACGACAGCGACAAAGCGGATGCCAGCTCGAGCCTCAGAAACCGCCGTCGATCGCGCTATGCGCCCCAAGCCCTCGAGGCCATGCTCCCCCCGATATCCACATCTAAAACGCAAGCAACAACCTTAGAACCTAGTACTAATGACGGACTACCTCTTCTCAGCCCCGGCGCCCAGCAGCGATTCCTGCCGACCCCCGACAAGCCCTATCTCCCCGGTCAACCCAAGTCTCTCGAGGGCATCGCTATCCGCTCATTCTGCCTCGGCATTGCGCTCGCCTTATCTGTCGTGACGATGCTATCGATCCTGATTTTGACGTCATCGCCGCTCTGGCGCCTACCTTTCTTCATTGGCGCGCTCTCGACCTTTCACTTTCTCGAGTTCTGGACGACGGCCAAGTACAACACGAGTGTCGCGACTGTAGGGTCGTTCCTCTTGACGGCGAACTGGCCTGCCTACGCGATAGCGCATGTGTCTGGATCGCTGGAATGCATATTGACGACGCTGCTGTTCCCCAATCGCTCGTGGGCGCCGTATTACAGTGGACATATTCTGCTTCTCTTGGGCTTCATACTGGTATTTGTCGGACAGGCTGCCCGCAGTGCGGCCATGGTCCAAGCCGGTTCATCCTTCAATCACACTATCCAGAGCAGGAGGAAGGCCGATCACGAACTCGTCACTACGGGGCTGTACTCATTCCTCCGGCATCCGGCGTACTTTGGGTTCTTCTACTGGGGAATCGGCACGCAGCTGGTGCTCGGAAATCCGATATGCTGTGTCGCCTATACGGTTGTGTTGTGGAGTTTCTTCTCGGATCGGATCAAGAGTGAGGAGAGGCTACTGATCAAGTTCTTCGGTGAAGACTATATCGACTATAAGAAGAGGGTCGGCACTGGGTTGCCGTTTATAGGGAGATGAAATGTATACACTAGAAGAAGCAATGGACCGGTCTCAAGATATGTTGCTCTTTCATATAAGAAAAGCCTGCTTCGTAAAGCCAGCGGAATAGATACTCATCTGGGTTTTCTCGTCTTGAGAAGTGTTCTGGTGATCTCAAACTAAATAGGGAGTTTGTTGTTGATATCCCATGGCGGAGGACTCAGACACTTCTGCAGGTCATGCATTGCCTTTATGTCAAGAAGGATCCTGGGGCTTAATGTATAATAGACGGCAAAGAACTTGTAGTTTTGAGCTATCAAACATTCAAAATGAGAAATTCAACTTAAACTACCTACCTAAGGTATTCAATAAATCCTATGTACACAACTCCTAGAAGTAGCGACTTTTGTATGCGCATCAAGATGTTTTTGCTTGCGAATGCAGTCTGCAATGATGTAAGTTGATAATGTATGAATGCAGGGACTCAAGCAAGGACTTGTCAAAGGGCTAAAACAAACCCCTGATCAGCGAGGGGGCAATGTGCCGAGCGCCATAGTAATTAGGAAAGTACTAGATGAGCTGGATGGAGAGTGTATTACCTACAGGACGGGGACCCACGTTTCTATTCTAGCCACATTGCGTTTATCGATACTAATTAAAAGAGTACAGATATGGTAACTCGACAGTTCACCCTCATCATTCCCAGCCCATTAATATTTTTGTTCAATATTTTCATTGCGAATGTTTCTGCTTCTCTTCCTTCTCATAAACGCTTCAGATTATAGTCTCTCAAGTCGAACTACCCTGCCACAGGGCACGTCGACAAAATGAGTTCCGACTACTCCTATGACGAGCAGGGTCAATTCTACCCATTCTTTATCTTCACTCTGTCCACAATCGTCACTCTCCCTCTCACCTACAGTCTTCTCGCACCCTCCAAAGACCCCGAAGCCCTCGCGCCGAGAATAAAGACCTCCTACCAGCCCGACCATGCAGACCTCGTCGACGCGCAACGAAAGGCCTACAAGCGCAAGCAGCGCAAGGTCAAGCGTGCCATCGCCGCCATGATTGGTTGGGCCCTGATGGCCGGCATGATCTACCTAATCTACACCACCCAGCGCACCACCGCCAAACTATGGAACCCCTACGATATCCTAGGCATCTCAGAGTCCGCGACCGAAAAACAGATCAAGTCTCATTACAAGAGACTCGGTGTCAAATTCCACCCTGACAAGATTCGCCCCGACCCCGCCAAGAACGAAACCATCGAGTCCTTGAGCGACAAGTGGGTTGAGCTGACCAAGGCTTACCAAGCTCTCACCGACGAGGAGGTTCGCAACAACTGGATCCAGTATGGACACCCCGACGGCAAACAGGGCTTCTCCATCGGCATCGCCCTCCCCAAATTCATCGTCTCTGATGGCAATGGGAAATACGTTGTCCTGGTCTATACCGTTCTCCTGGGTGTTCTGCTTCCATATGTCGTTGGATCCTGGTGGTACGGTACTCAGCGACTCACGAAAGAGGGCATCCAAGTCGAAAGCGCCAACAGTCTGTTCCGGGAATACACCGAAGTCTCAGAGGCTGGAGATCTGATTACCGCCTTGAGCACAGGCAAGGAGTTCCGCGAGTTTCTCAAGGGTGACAAGGCTGAGTCCGGCCTAGCTAAGATCGAATCGAGGGTTCTAGCCGAAGGCCAGGCATCCAAATATGCCGGTGGACTTTCAGAAAGGGACAAGAATAAACTGCAGGATCTCGAGGGAGGAGTCAGAAGAAAAGTTCTCTCCCTCCTCTGGGCATATTTGGGACGAGTTGAGCTTGACGATCAAGTTCTCAATAGCGCCAAGTATATGGTCGCACCCATCGCTCAGCATCTGTGCCGCTCATTCACGTCCATTGCCCTTGCATATGGCAACACAGCACCTCTCCTTCAATCCTACTTCATTAGCCAACGATTCGTCCAAGCCATACCACCTGGCGCCTCTCCTCTATTCCAATTGCCGCACTTCACTCCTACAGTTGTCAAGGCGGTTGAGAACGACTCCAAAGTGCACATGTCCGTTCAACAGTTCATGAGTCTTCCTGATGCCCAACGGAAAAAGTTAGCCGTTGGTAAAGGATTATTGAACGAAGAGCAGTACAAGACGGTCCTAGGAGTGTCTCGGCAACTTCCATACTTCCAAGTTGCCAAGGCATTTTTCAAAGTCACTGGCGAAAAGTATATTATTCCACAATCTCTTGTTTCGTTCATCGTCAAGGGCCGATTCGTTCCTCCTGGCAGCGAAAATGTCCCCCCAGTCAACGAGCTAGATCTTGAGGATATTGATCCAGCTGAGGATGACTTGGACGCCATGTTGGGACGCAAGAAGGTTGTTAAAGATGCCGATGGAAAGATAGTGACCGAGGAACACAAACCAGTTGCTCCACCTGTCACATTTGCCCCTAACTTTGCGCGAGACCACTCGCCAAAGTGGCACGTGTTCTTATCCGACAGCAAACAAGGCAGACTGGCCGTGCCACCTTTTACTTTTACTACTTTTGATCAACCGATTTTCACCCCGGAGGGCAAGCCTACATACAACATGCAGACCTTAAAAGCGCAATTCGCGGCACCGCCTCAGGCTGGCAACTATACCTTTGTTATGCACCTTGTGTGCGATAGCTATGTTGGTTTCGACACCAAGTTAGAGGTCACATTATCGGTAGAGGAGGCCAGCAAGGCGGCGCAGATGGCTGCGGAAGATGAGATTAGTGAACCTGAGGAGGGTGAGTTTTCCTTTTCACCCTGATAATACGATTGACAATGAGCGGGTTACTAATCTCTGAATCAGATTCTCTCGCGGGCCAGATGAGCGCTCTCAAGGGTGGCTCTGTAGCGCCAAGAAAGAAGGTTGACGAGGAATCCGATGATGAGAGCGGTACAGAGGAAGAAGAGTCAGACACCAGCGCTACTAATACTGATACTGAAGACGAATCGTAAGATGGATTATGTCTCCAGAATTGTACTCCTGTTATACTCTGTCTCACCCGCTTCCGACCTACACCGGTACATATACACATACACATACACTCATACGAAACAAATCATCCCAGCATCACCTAATGATGAACAGAGGAAAATGGGTTGCACCAAGCGGCGGTCGGTCAGTTTTTCTGGATGTCTGTAAGCTGCACCGCCACACGCATGCCCTTGTGAGGAAGCCGGACAGGAAGGAAGAAAAAACGAGATGAAGAATTGAAAGCGGGAAAAAGAGGAAGACAGGAAGGACACAAGTGGAAATGCATCGATGAAAGGCGCATCAGGCGTTAGGGAGTGGTTTTTATCGAGTGTTCGTTCACCTTGTGTAATTACACCGGCCCAATAAACCGAGGTTGGACTTGTCCAATATTCTTTTCTTCTTGCCATTGCTTATTTGATAAGTTTCCCCATTACACCTGGCTCTCATTCTATGCCATATCATGAAATGAGACTTGCCGGAATTTTCCACTGAGAAGAACTTCAATGTACTCCTCTCGCTCACTCGTGCCTAGCTAAATACCGTATTGTATCAACCCCTTGAGGCATGCGAGCAACTACAGAGGAAGAGTAGAGACAGGATAGAAACAGACACCACAACCCTCAGGAAAGGCCCTTTTTGCCTTAACCCTCAGCTGTTGTTATATACATTCATACAATACCGACTCCACCGAACTAAATACAAGAACGCGCCGACCCACGCCCTCGCCGTCGCCCACGCATCACGAATAAGTGTTGAGAGGAAGCAGAACGTGCGGCTTAAGCGTGTGGTGGGAGATGGTAGTAGTAGTACCTATAAGCCCGAAACAATATGTAAGTATAGGCTCTCTCTCTCTCTCTCTCTCATTTCTTCCTTCCATTCTCTTTTTCTTGTTCCTTGACACTCCTCCTTGGGGATGTAATATAGTAAAGTAGAAGGACATAAGTTGTGTAATAAGAATTAGACAGTTAAGGCGGAGAGAAAGAGGATAAAAGCACAACAAGTGGATAGAGACATGTGGAGTAGAAACCTTAATGGCAGGCGTGTTTCCTTTGGTTTTGGCTTTTTATTAACAAACGCGAATCCCACAAACCTCGACCCCTTTCCCCTCGACGTAGGTGGTGCTACGACCGAAATAGACACGGAGCAGGTCGGTAACAAACTCGGCGTCGGACGCGCTCCAGACATCGAGGCCCATCCTCTTGACAACGTCGACGTCGATGCGGATTCCGTGGCGATAATGTTGCCGCCCTTCGCTATCGGTAGAGAGAAGGGCGTCGTCTTCTCCTCCTTCTCCCTCGCTTTGTCTGTCGCCGCTTGTCGACGGGGTAGTGGCGTCGTCGTCATCATCGTCGCCATCATCGTCGCCTTCGAGATCGCTTTCATCGGTGCCGCTTTCGATGACGTCTGTTAGCGTGGACAGGATCTGTGTCGTTAGGCGGTGGAAATAGGCGATCATGACCAGCTCAACGCCAGCTTCTTCTGCTTCTTGTTGTATGAGCGCAGCTGAGGCGCCCGTTGATGAGCGTCTAGGGGTTGTAAGGGAGGCGATCGAGTTGCTTAACCCGGGACTGGGCATGATGCCCATGCTTATGGATGGGTCGGCGAGTAGCGCGGCGTCTTGCGTGGCTTCTTCCGACTCGTCGGCGCGCTGCTTCTCGCCTGCCGAGGCCCACCACATGAAACCGCTGTAGGCGAGTGCTGTCCAGCTTGTGGGCTCAACGATCTGCTCCACGTCATCCAGCAGTGACATGTCGTTATCGCGTCTTCTGGATGCGGGACCCGGGGTGGCCGGTCCTGCGGGTTCTTCTAGCCTGGCGAGTCCGACCTTGAGAGAGCGGAACCGGCGCAGGTCTCGCTGTGTCGCTCGCACGGGGACGCCCAAAGGTGATTCTAGGGTTGGCCAAACATGTTTATTGGCATTGACAGCGTGGGATGGTGGCATAGTTATGAGCATATCCCATAGCGTGTCTTTCTTAGAGAGAATGCTATCGGTTGTGCAAGCTATCCAGCCCAACTCCTCGCTTGGTTCGTCCTCAATTTCCGAATCTCTCTTCCTGCGTTTCGCATCTTCGGTGAGGAATGGCATGTCGTGAACGCCGATCGAGAAGAGAGGTCGAAGGCGGTGGGAAGGGGAGTTGGGGGATAGAAGATCGAATGTTGCTAAGGGTATGTTGGAAAGGATAGATATATCATAAACTGACACCATGGGCTGTCAGAGAACATATTTCTGTTGCGGAATGAAGAGTGAACTTACCAAAATTGCAGGCCTCTTCGACAGGCGCGTGACCTGATATTAGTATCCTCTTGCGGAGTAAAGCAGCGCGATGTATGGGAAAGATGAGGGGCCCGAAGGTGTCTAAGAGCTTGGTCAAGCTCCAAGCGGGGTGGAAGGGCGATAGTCTATGGCCAGGGAGCATTAATGCTGTGCCATCCGAGGCGGAGCGATTTCTGGTATGACTGCGGGTTTTCTTAGGAGTCTGGAAAGTTGCAGTTGGTGAATCGTTCTCGTTCTCGTCTTCATCCTTATTCTGCTCGGTCGAGTCGCGTGTCCGGTTTTTATCCCAGTAATCTTCTAGTATCTTGACGTTTTTGCTATTTAAAACTAGTTTCCTGTCCAGTGATGCTAGTGTTAACTTTCATGTCTGTGTGTGTATTGGGTCGAAATGACATACGATGCTATGGCTTTGAGACTCTCAGCATGCTTCCAAGCTCTCCCTAGGCGTCCATAGCTCAGGGGCACGAGGACGCCAACAGCCAACATCCGGGCATTGCGGGCGGCTGTGTCCTCGACAGGGGCATTGATGAATGCGCTCAGCCCGGCGTATTCATCATGCACAAAATATATCAGATCCTCGGATACTGTATGGAGGCCCGAGGGAAGCGACTTGTACTCGACGACGCCCTCAAGCTCGATGCCGGGTTTTGATGCTTTCCACGATATTGTGTAGCCGGCCTTGACGTCGAAGTCGATTAAGAAGAGGGCGGATATGGGAGGCAGATCGGGTAGCGCAACAACGGCGCCGGGGGTTGAGGGCATTCGCACGTGAAGCTCGGGCTGGCCGCGGCGTAAGGCAGCCATTTTGGGACCTGATTCGGAACCTCTAGGTACCTTTAAGATAGGTGCTAGTGCATTAGTACATCATCTATACGCGTGCGCGATGGCTCTTGTTCAAAAGCACTTCGACATCACTGTAAATGAATAGAAATAAAACGATAACAGGCCCCCATTTGAAAATGATGAGACGTAAAACTTGGAATGGCGAGGGGTCCCTGCGAGTTGCACCGTTATCCATGGTGGGGCTTCGGTGATGCTCCCCCCGGCTCACATCTTCTCTTTGCTCTACCAGGTAGGGGATGCCCCTGAGACGAGTACTAAGGCACACTAATTCCATACCTCGAAGCTCGACATTGAGAGACAGGAGACGCCATTGTATATATATTTCTAGGTCTGTGGATATACACATTGATTGAACAAAGAATTTATCTGAATTATCTCAAGATGTCTTGAGATACAGAGTGAGAGACAAGCCTATTGACATGTTGCGAACTCACTTAAACAGGACATTTTCTTTCCAGGTTGCTGCATGTGACAATTGTTTTGTCCCATCTCGATTGCCATGACATCAGTCCCATGTCATCAAGGCGCCGAATAACATTTTAAGCAATACCTAACTGCTAACCCCAAGTCTCGACCCTTTTTTAACACTTTGACCAGCTCCATCCATCTATGTTCCTTACAAGATGGCAGGCAAGGAAGCAAGCATGAATACAGTTGAAGTCCCTGGTGGGAATGTGTCAGCAGAAGATGCGATTCTAGAAACAGGTGCCTCTCTTCTGCAGGTAATATCCTCTGACAACCTCATTGCCTACTGATAAAAGGCCGTTCTCTCTAATTGAAACCAAACAGGACTTCCAGCCAACCAAGCAACTCTGTGCTCACTTGAATGCCTTCCACACTTACGCCGATGAGCCAGGTCGGCATGTCGAGGCAAACCATTACTGTGCTCATCTGACAGAAGGTATGAGCCGATGTAATTTCCTCAGAGAGTTTCATGTGCCACAAAGATCTGGCTACCAGTGATAAAGCGTGAAAAGTGTTTACTTACTAACACCGGCCAGACGTCCGCCAATGCATCCTCTACGACAGCCCAGGTCCTAACGCCCGTCTCATTGGGATCGAGTACATGATCACGCCTAAGCTCTACGAGACATTGCCTCCTGAAGAGCGCAGACTCTGGCACTCACATGTCTACGAGGTGAAGTCCGGTATGTTAATCATGCCAGGACCAACCGCGCCCGGTCTTCAGCAAGCATGGGAAGCTGCCGAGACACAGGAGATGAAGCACGTCATCGGCCTCTACGGAAAGGTCTATCATCTATGGCAGACTGATCGCGGCGACGCCTTGCCACTTGGTGAGCCCAAGCTTATGACGAGTTTCACGGCTGATGGGCAGTTCGATTTCGAGAAGGTTGTGGGTGAGAGAGATCAGAGATTTGGCACTGATTGGAAGCGGAAGAAGGAATTGAGAAAGGGAATTAAGACTCCAAGTATCCATGGGGATGCTGATTCAGCGTGGAAGAGCCGGCGGGGTTCTATGTGATAGCTGCCTGACCTTGGGCCAAGGGTTGGAGATGTTTCAGAGGCCTCACCCGCTCAACCAGTAGTGATTCATATCGATTAAGCCTCTCTAATTGGTATTCTTGGTAAACAGCTCAAACAGGTCTCCCATTGGCCATGTGAACTTTCTGAGCCCCTGGAACTTCGATCGTGATGGCCGATGTAGTACTCTGTGTTACCGTCATGCGAGCCTGGATACAACACCGCTGGATGTCTGAAGATCTCTGCTTTAGTTACCAGTAGGTACTCAAGAAGACCCTGCAGCATTCATATAGAGTTTCGATATTCTAGGTGTTCTCGTCGCCTCTATCCTTGGCGCAATCATGTCGTTGAAAAACAAGTCCTCTCATGAGATGTACTTGGCACCAGATGACCATACGCAAGGAAAAGAAATCGAGGAGCCACAACATGTTCCCCTTTTGTTTTGGTGACACATCTAAATAGAGGACCAAAGAATTTTGAGCAACCTCAGACAGAGACCCCTCTACCTTGTAGAGAGTATCGCCATGCCAAGCAACTCAACTGCATTAGTGGTAGATTCCTCAAAATACCTTAGGTTGGTATCACATATCATCTCATGGGGTTGCGTACTGCAGACCAAAGTGTGACTGCCGTACCCATATTAATACAACAGCGGCCCATTCACTGGTCATGTTGAGTGCCGACCACTCATGAAACCCGACGTAGGAGATCACATATCCTTCCTGTATATCGTCTTACAAGGGATGTTATGAAGCATATGTTGTTCATCTAATGATATGATGACTTAGTACACGCAGACCCAAGAGTCAGAGTCTCTGGTCTGACTTCAGTTGCATAATTTCACACTGCAACGAACCACTCAAGCATGATCTAGCCAGCCGACTCTCATCTCTAATTATCTTTCTACGACCTCCGTCGAGTAGTGAGGAGGGTCGATGACGAGGTTCATTACCACCACACCACTTTCGACGTTTAATCTATAGTATGGTCATCTGTGGTTATGCTGCCGCGGCTATGAACATGCGAGCGTTACTCATAGATCTCTAACGAAGCTTTGAGATCGTGTATCGACTAATAGGATAGCCGTGAATCCGTGTATAATTAAAGACCAGCAGACTCTTGTTGACCGAACTGATTTCCAGAAATACCAGAATTTCATACAAACTGCAGTGTCCATTTCACAACCATCATAGTTATCTCTTTACTCAGAGTCATGACCACCCTGTCAGTGCCTCTGGGCATTATTACAACTTTGCCAACAGCCTTCATTATACCTGCCCATCCGATGAAAAAGTCTCTAGGCACAAATCAATTGTGTCCACATTAGGGTCCCCCTTCAGCTCTGGAAACTCCAGACTCGCCGCTTGCTGATTACAAATTCATACCCATGAAATGGACGGGAGCTATCGAAGCCGGGGGGAGCAACGTGTCTTTTGAAGGGACAGTACAGGTATGTATGATGAAAATTATTGCCGTATACGAATGTTCTGTGAGGGTCAAAGGAAAACTGACGGGATCCGATCCTGGAAGGAAGTATTGAGTGAAATCCGGAACATCAAGCTTGATTTTACCTGTGAGGAGACCACGGTGAAGAAGAGTGCCTTATCAGCACGACAATAGACAAACCACGGCTGGGAAGTAAGTCCGGAGGCGTACCGAGTCCAATAATTATTGATCATTCTTGCTCACAAGTTGATACTAGCACGAAATCCACTGCGATATCGGCGGTGACGGAAAGGTTCCAGAAGCCGCTGCCACGGCTGCAAGTGAAGCAGTTCTCACAAATGATGGGGCTTTCAACCTCGGGCCTGAACCGCGAACACGTGGCCAAGCGAGCTGTCGAAACAGCATCAAGTTCTAGATCAGTATTGACCCGTCGAAACCGTATGAGTTCTTCGGTGATGTAATTGCCGGCTACGTAGGAGAGGTCCTCAACCGTTGTACCGACGACTCAAAGATGGTCCAGGACCAGGTCTTCGACGCGGACGGTTGGTATATGGCACATGGGATACACAATGAGTACAACGTGACCGTTGGGGCGGCGACTTGCTAAGCACACGCTAGATTGTGAGTATTACATGGCAGCAGATTATTATCGAGAGAATGGCTGGATGTATGGCACTAAATGCGTATTAACTTTGGTTGATCAGCCCGAAGCAGAGAGCTGTGATATGAGTAAGGAGAGATCCATACTTTACACTGACTTTCCGTAGGAGAGTGCTCGTAGAAGGACGAGCAGATATGGGAAAACTGGGTGTAAATGGCGGTGCATAGGCTTTCGTTTTTGCAGGAGGAACATCTCGAGTCGATGGATCTCCGCGTCGTCCTTTCCAACTTCCACAACACGATCGAGTTTTCCATCGTCGAAAGCGATACCATGCCAGAGTAGTATGCCAAGATTTTGCGCCTGTTGCACGATTTCCAAAGTTTTGGGTTTCCGAGAAAGCTCCGGTATATTTTTCAAAAGCTCTTTCCAGAACAGCTGACGTAATCCCGTCGCTTCTGGATAGTAACTGAAATGGCCATGTTGGTCATCCTCGCCGAGAAGCTCTTCCAAACCGTACATTCCGACTCCGAAGGGTAGCCACTCCGCCTCGGCCCAATCTAGGAGACCTAGGAGTTCTCCAGAATGTTTAACCATCAAATTTGATGGCAAGAAATCGCCGTGCGTGAATACCCAAGGTAGACTTTCAATATCTGCCAAGTTTGCAAGAACGGACCGAGCAATGGCACCAAAGACGTGAGGGAGTGAACTGGCCATAGACTCTATCCGCCACCTTAGAGATGAACCAACTGTCCCTTTAATCTGCGAAGCCGCTTTCTCGCTTCTTGCGTGGCGCCATGCTTGTTCTTGGACACGGGCGAAGTCACGGACAACCCGTCTACGTGCTGACCTGGCGGTTGACACGGCACGGAGATCTGTGAGCGACACACCTGGCAATTTTTTCATAGAAAATGCACACAGGTCGGCATTGCCCAGTTCCCCGAGGCATATGGTCTCCGGGGCCAGAGACCCGAAGATATCACAGGCGGTCTTCGCGACTTTGATATCTATCCTGTGAGCCGATGGCCGGAATTGCACGACTGTGTTGTCACCGACAAATATAGTGTACGAGCAGTATCCCTGGAATGGAGCCGGTCGGATTGGCTGCAAATATCTAGACTTCACAAACGCCTCGCAATCGTCCTTTATGCTGGGTGGCAGCTTGCAACGGTCGAATAATGGCGTGAAGGAGACGCCCGAGTCTCTTGGAGGCGGTGGTGGGCTCATCATAGCCTTTTCACGGACTCGGCGCCTACATTGGGGTGATAGGATGATGGTTATGTGTTTGAGTTATGAGACAATTTACAAGAAAAAGCCTTTGGATGTCAGCCTCACTAGTATACAGTTCATGTGGTCATAGAGTTTGGCCAAGAGACGCCATGTGACGAAACGACTGGATGAGGGGTTCACTGTTGCTATGCACCTCTCTTCCTTCTTAATAGTCTGAGAAGAACCAGCCATGATTATCAAAGCTGGAGAATCCCTGCTCTTCTCTCGTATGCTCACACCATGGAGATGTAGGATTCAGTTGGATGCGTGTGCACGCTGCTGGTGCTGTGTGCATACCTACATCTTCGTGCATGAACTGGCGCGCCTTAGTAGTACAAATAAAGTCTAGGCCACTTTTAGGGATCCTCACATGCTGAAGGGTCCAATTATAGTTACAGATTAGCGTACCATGGCGTTTGTTATGCAATAGTCTCGCGTGGGGGTGGGCCAGATATGCCGCTGTTCCGACTCGGCGTTGTATGCAGAGGTTTCTTAATAAAAATATTCGTGAGCTTGTGTTCAAATTGTCAAACATGGTCGATACTTCTGAGTTGGAGGATAAAAGGTAAGAATCAAGCTACACGAGCATAGGGCAGTTCTTTCCCTGTAATCAGGTTTCTGAGACTTATATGTAGGGCGGCAAGCACGGATGTCTGTTTGAGCCATGGCGGCTGCATCCGCTGTAAATGGATCCGACTCTGGGGACCCCAAACCACCGAGTTATTAGCTAAACATGTATAGAAGTCATTGTCACGAGTTCTTGATAAGCCACCCCATGATTCCCACGTGCATCCCTCTTTCATTCTAGCTCTTCAGCCTTACTGCCACCTCAACTAGAGTGTCCATGCCCATGTGCTTTTGAAGAATACAAAATCTCCTCGATGGATCTGAGCTAGCATAGGAAGAACGAACTAGCTATCTGCAACTCATAATAAGACGAGCTCAGAAGGGACCAATTTTCTCCGACTCAATTTCATTGTTGGATTCATGCTAACTAAAACACGAAAATGCAACCCTTTCTCTCGAACTAGGGCATCGACAGAAGTCCCTTTTCGCGGGGCTGTAAATCCACGTGGACCAGGAACACCTAAAATGGGCGAGCGTGGTGTACCTACGGTGATATCACGTTACGGCAAGTACGATCCCAAAACCTGCAAGGGCAGTAAACTAAATTCTAATGCTCGTGGACTCGGGTGACCTTTCCTCACAACAATAACCCAGACCTTCTTGCTAGAATGAGCGCCATTCTCGTGAAAGAAGCTCTCGAGGGAGCAGCCTCCCACCGAGCACTTGAGCAATGCCGCTCCTCATGATATGTCACGTACGATACCTATCAACCATCTTGCTAATTTCACCTACTTCTTGGCTTTCCTTGTGATATTTCTTTGTTCTGTCCCTTTCTTGCCTTCGTTGTACGTATGCCTATCCCTCTCAAATCGGAGATCACCTCTAGACTTTTCAGTGTGGCAACTATGGTGACAACTACAAGGAAGCGTATCATCGGTCAGTAATAATGAGATCAACCGTACCCACATCGCGACTTTGGCTGGGAGAGTCCCAAACACTCTGACACACTGGAGTCATTGCCGGCATAAGATACTGACGTGGAAAACTGCTAGTTTGTTGTGATGGAACGTGGCAGAACTCGTAAGCCGTCAGCTAAATCATACGTTTGACAGGAATATGCTAATGGTTCAAGCGATAATGGCTACATCAAAGCTGGTAACCACCACCCCAAACCAAGTCTGCAGATCCCCTCAAACGTCACCCGAATATCGCGATGCTTTCGAAGAACTTGTTCAGACGGAACCTTCCAGATTATTTACTACCAATCTGGCGTGGGCTCAAGGGCAGGTTTGATCTTTGACCGATTACTCGGAGGCGCGTTTGGTTTTGGTATCTCAGAGGTAGGTATGCATCATTATGACTTGGTGACCAGTCGGCTGACATATTTTAGAATATTCGTGAGGCGTATGCCTTCATCTGCGCAAACTATGTCGATGGCGATGAGATTATCCTCCTCGGATTCAGCCGCGGTGCCTTCACAGCCAGGTCAATCGGTGGTATGATTTCGGACCTTGGACTACTAACTCGAGAGGGGATGGACCACTTCTATCCTATTTTCAAAGACATGCAGAACTGGAGGGACCCTAAGTACAAAGATCCATTTCCAACGCAACCATTTCCAGACAAACCGAAGGGCGAAGGTGCGGCGACTATATATAGCGAACGGCTCGTTAAGGTGAGTTGCCGTACCTGGAAAAATGAGCTTCGCTCTAACAATTCTGTCAACTCAAGGCAGGGCTAGCGAGAATCAAGTGGAGAAGCGACCAGCAAACAATGATTCGAGTGAAAGCAATAGGTGCGAACTATCAGGAAGGCATAATGCTTTGCTAGTGTCGCTAACCACTTCAAGGTGTTTGGGACACTGTGGGCTCCCTTGGAATTCCCAATGCGAAGATTCTCTCAAAAATCGGCATCAAGCCATGTACTCACGAATAAGTCACCCATCCAGTCTATGTAGTCAATATCTCTGCTGACCTCAAAAAACGTATGAATTCTACAATACGCGACTTACCAATAAAATCGAGCACGGATTCCATGCACTCGCGTTGGACGAGACCCGGAGCCCGTTCAGCCCAAGCCTTTGGGAGAGGTCTGCGCAGAACCAGGACACATCTGACTTAAGACAAGTTTGGTTTCCTGGTAGTCATGCCAATATTGGAGGTGGCTGGCCAGATCAAGGCGTAGCTAATACTACCCTTGGTACGTATCAACATATGGCTTCCCTACTCTGATGCTCTCTCCACCTAGAGGATTTCTATTCATGAATTCTCATGCTAACACGTTTTTTCTAGTAAGTTCAATTTTGTCTTTACCGGGGATCTTTAGGTGATAGTGTGGATGAAACCAGGGAGATAGAGACTTATCAACTGACTTGAATCTAATAGGCCTGGATGATGGACCAGTTGTCGTCGATTGGTGTCGAGTTTCGACCCGAGACCATCCACCACGCGTTTGCTCATAACATAACGTATTATGAAGAACACGAGAAACTAACGACGGAGATTCGTGAAGCCGCGGAACGATGTGGCCAATGCATTCGCGGGAAACGGCATCTCGGAAAGAAAATTTGGGCAGAAATGAGTATTTTCGAAGCAAATCAGCCGATCCGCCCGTGGTCATTGCACATGATTTCAACAGAAAGGAGCTTCTTAACGACATTAATGGGGAGAATCACTCGAGCTCCGGGTCTATACCATAAGGCTGATCCAAAAACTGGCCGCCCTACAGTTGAATTCTTAGAAGGAACGAATGAGCGAATTCACCCAAGCGTCAGAGTTCGTCTCTCATGTCAGGGTCTGGGTCTCAATGATAAGGACTTATGGTCTTGCGCCGCGCTTCTCAAATACTGGCGCCCTCGTCGAGTCGCTGACGAGTTTTTCGATCCAGTTTCGCGAACTGCTGATTGGGGATCTTCGAGCCCTCAAAACCAACCTAAGACGACTGGAGTGGTGCCAGAACAAAGTAGTCAGCCGAGCGACAATACAATCGCAGTGAATCAAATCCCAGAATTTCTCCAAATGCTCAGCATCAACCCATCTAAGCGGTGGGTATGGGAGTATATTGGGCCAGAAGACAACGCACCGCCTACACTGGTGATGGTAGAAGAGAATTTGGGACCCTACGAGCAGATTCTTTTGAAGTTGGCGGCCGGAAAAGTGCATGTCTATCAATATGCAGAAGGCCAAGATCCCCAAGATTTTAAAGTGCTTCACTATTGGAAGTTCACCAGAATGATGCGCAAGTTGCACTATGGGGATCATCATTCGAGCAAGGCTCGAAAGAGGAAGAGAGCTGCAGCGAAAAAGGGGAAACAACCGCGACCATCCGATAATACCGCGGCACAGCCAGTAGAGTCACCGGTTCTACCACCTCGTCCTGAGGAACAGACGATTACGGCCACGACATAATGTTATTAAACGGTAGATGGCGCCTAAAACGGACTGTGAGAGGGAAGAAATTTGTAGTTTAGAGTATGGTTAGACAGAAGTGTTTCTTTTGCATGGCTACTATCATTCAAACCCAAAACCTGCACGTTCATATCGAATTCGAGTCGTGAGAATGGCCTACTGAGAGGACAAGAAACGAAGAGGCGAGAGAGCAAGTAAATTTGTTCGATTTTGTGTGAACCTTTTATCACGTGGAGTAGGTCAGGGTGTTGGGTGCCATCAACAGGCACCGACTTTTAATGCGGACGGCGCGCTTTTCACCCCGAAACATTCACGTTACAAAAAGAGCAGAACTTTGTCGACACCGTCTCACTTAAACTAGGAAATTCTGGAACAATTCTAAGGGAAGTTGTTGATTGATAAATTGTCCTTGCGCGTACACTCCAAGATGCTGTCAATCCTCCGGAAGGCAAGGTTGAAGGATAAGGAGATGCGGATCTTGATGCTGTGAGTTAGCGGACGGATTACGCGACGGCTAAGGCCAGCTGATGGACTGACATCGGACGATATGTAGGGGTCTGGATAATGCAGGAAAGACGACTATCGTCAAGAAGATCATGGATGAGGACGTCAATACTGTCAGTCCTACCCTTGGGTTCATCATCAAGACTATTGAGTACGAGGGGTAAGTTGTTATGTCGTTACCAGATCGGTCTCCCAATTGATTTTTTACTTGGTTGCTCTCTCTGTCAGGCTCTCTTTCCTTAGGCGCAGCTATTTACCAAAAGGAATGATGTGCTAATTGTTTGGGATGCTGAATAGGTATAAACTGAATATATGTGAGTTGCGTTGATGATAGATTTCTCGTGATGCATCATTCACTATTGGCTTTGCGCAGGGAAGATCGAAAGCAGTGCATGTTTTCTTATTATATCGGGTGGGCGCTGATTGACTCTAATTTAGGGGACGTCGGAGGACAGAAGACCCTCCGCTCATACTGGCGTAATTACTTTGAGAAAACGGACGCCCTGATTTGGGTTGTTGACGCCACCGATCGATTACGCATTGAGGATTGTCGGGATGAGTTGCACGGTTTGTTGCAGGAGGAGGTGAGTTTCTCTTTTCCTGCTTTGCGTGTGTTTTGCGATTGCCATCCGCGCGTTTGTCTGAGGTTGTACATCTACCTTTGCTACCTATCGTGTTTACATTTCTACTGTGGTGCAACTTGGCTGATGGAAGATATTCAAGCGACTATCCGGCGCAAGCCTCCTCGTGTTCGCGAACAAGATAGACGTCCAGGGATGCATGGACGAGACAGAGATTCTACAAGGCCTCCAGCTCAAGGCGATCCGCACGCATCAGTGGCATGTGCTGCGATGCAGCGCGATGACGGGAGAGAACTTGAAGGAAGGACTGGCGTGGGTGGTTGAGGATGCGAAGGCAAGATTGTTTTTGTATTGAGCAAGCGGACGATGACAAAGGGGAGGAGGTGTTGATCTGATTTCCACCATCAGGTCTCAGGTGGACGATGAAACTCGGAATTTTTCAGGCTCTGTAGGGCTGTCCAATAAATCAGGATTGCTTTTCCCAGCTAATCCAGGGTCTACTTAGAACTTTGGCGAATAGTAATGCTGAAGAATTCAACATGCCGGCTGTTCCTGCATGACGAAGATTGAGTGTGCGGATTGAATTTGGAGTGGTGGGCAATCAGTATCGGGAACAAGTAGATTTTGTTTAGTATAATCCGTATTTACCACAGCCCTACGTAATGATAAGGGGCAGTAGAGCAGCAGCAGCAGCAGCAGCAGCAGCAGCAGGGGTCATCACGACATGTCAGGAAAACCCACTTTCTCTATTTATTCCCTTATCTATTCCTTCACTGTGTGTAACTCCGATCAACCCGCGAAAAAGGAACAAGGTGGGATATCAGCCTCTCGGGTTGCTACAGGAAGCTCTGCTCTACCCAGATTTCTCTACCTTGAGCGCCAAGCCGTCATAAGCGCGTCTTGCCGTGTTAATGCGCCCTCACTCGTCGACTGTAACCAGCAAGAAAACAGCAAATCTTGGGCGCCAATGTCTGAGGACGTGTCCCGCTTCCTGTCCCAGGTGAAAGAGGACCTGGGGGACCGACGGGCAGGGGAAGACGAGGCAAGATCGAGAGAATTAGAAGAGAAGATCCTGCAAGATAAGAAAGAAAGACAAGCTCGTCGCGCAGGTAAGCAATAAACTCTATTGCTGTGTCTTTGTTGTTTATCTTCTGCTTTTTGGCACCACCGCCCACGGCTCGACATGCGCCACCTACACGCTCATGTTTCTTTTCTTCTCCTGCACCTGCAACTTTGGGTCTTGGGTTTTGTAGCTCGGCAAGACGCGTTTCCTTGTACTACACCGAAAGAGGTACTGGTAGAGATACACACAGCTTACAAGTGACCTTGTTATGTTTCCACACTTAGAACGCGCTCGCTCCATCTCACCTCAAAAATCCTCACCCGCCAACACGCCGCCGCCTTCAACAAAGCGCCCCGAGCCCGAGCGGCTTAACCTCGAGGCGTCTCCCTCCCTCGATCCTCCATCGACTGTGCCATTGACCGCTCCCCCCCACCTCGACCAAGAGATGGCTACTGCCAATTTCCCCCTCTCAACCTCACCGTCTAAGGAGAACGAGTCACCCCTCGACGCTGAGATCAAAACCAATTACCCTTCTTCTCCCACGAGATCCGGCACCAACAGGGGTCTATCCTGGCAGCGGCGGCCCAATTCACAGGCCTCGGATCGGTCAAGAAGTCGGCCGCTGTCCATGGTTGCTGCCGAGAATGCGGCCCGTTCTTCGACCTCCACCCCAGCTACCGAAACAGCGAGTGACAATTTGACTAGAGATCAGATTTCTTCCGCCCTGGCCTCCAAAGATCCCACCTGGTTCCGCCAGACTGCCGACAGAGGCACTGGTTCGGCTGCATACAGACGTAGTCAGGTCGAAGATACACAGACAATGGATATGTCTGCCTTGCGAACTCAACTTCCCGGCATGTCGCGTGCCACATCCGAAGAATCGGTTCGAAACGAAGATATGGCTCGCACAAGCTCTCCCGCCACGCGAAACTCGATTATCTCCAATGTCCCAAAACTAGACCCGCCGCAGAGTGATGGCACCTCAGATGGTGGCGATCTTAGTATAGAGACCCGAGGTCTTGCATCTCCTCCTCCCTTGGGCCGGGTATCTCCTACAAGATCGGAAAGACCCATCTCGCCAACGAAAGGAATGGGTGGCTTTGTACAGAGCGCCATGATGAAGCGTTCTGACAGCGTCAACAAGAGATGGAGTGTACAGCAACCCAAGGGCTTGCAACGCGCTGACTCCGTTGCTTCGAATAGAAATAGCTATATCCAGGCTAGTGCCAACCCGAAGACGAAGCCTGCAACCACATTGCGTGATTCATCTGCAGAACCATCAAGACCTAGTTCGAGCGAGGGCAAGGGCAACGATATGTCACTCACAAAGGGGCCAGCTTCTGGTCTAGATACTTCAACACCATCAGAGCCCCAGAAGCAAGACTCGGATCAAGTCTCACCACCTATTAGCCCGTCTAAAACTATGGATCCCCGTAGATGGAGCCCTCAGAAATCAAGCTGGCTAGAATCTGCGCTGAACAAGCCTGACTCTCCCAAACCAAAGCCGACACCTGCACCATCTAATCAACCTGCATGGATGGCCGAGCTGCAGAAAGCAAAAGCCCAGAAAGCAGCAAACCCTAGTGGGGAAGGCTCTAAGGCACCCGCTGCTTCGCATAAGCATCAAGTTAGCATCGGTGGGCTTATGAGATCCCCGGCACTCGGTGTCAATACGGCAGCACCGCCACCAACTGGCCGGGCCGGTGTTCATAAGACAATGCCCTCAATAAGTAGTAACAAAGAACCTCAAACCCCAACAACACCCAGCCTCAAGACAACCAAGTCAGAACCCCCCAAGGAGGCGGAGACTATAGTCAGAGTGCCTCCCACCGTCAAGCCAAAACCAGAAACACCACCCAAGAACGACTTCCGAGCAAACCTCAAGCCCAGAGCCCCGCCGCCCGGCACCTCAACTAGTACTCAACAGGCGGAGTTCAAGAATGTATTTGGAAATTTACGAAAGACCACCACTCAGAACTATGTCGCCCCGGACGAGTTGAAGAACAACATCACACGGGGTAAAGCTGCTTTGAATATAACAGGGGGACCTCAGAAAACGGAGCGGAAAGACGAATTCAAAGAGGCTATTCTCGCTAAAAAGAAAGAGTTCCAGGCCGTACAAGCAGAAGGGCATGGCGTTACGCGGAACAATAGTACCGCGGCTGATCATTCGATGCCAGAAGGGCTACTGAAGCGAACTGAACTAGGTCGGTCAAACACCACAAAACGGGGCTCAGTGAGTTCTGAGGTTTCCGCGGCCGATGCTAGAAGACCAAGCATCCAGTCGAACCGGGATTCTACATCGGAGATGCCAGATCGGTTTGGCTCTACCGAGAAGCGTGAATCTGTAGCTGAGTCCGCACCTACTCAACAATCACGACCCAGCTCGACAACGATGCCGGTTACGACAAGAGAGCCTTTCAGCTCTAAATCTACTGCTTCTGTCGACTCAAGTGCTAAGGAATCCAATGCTCCAGCCCGCATGGCGGGTAAACTGGGGGGTGGCGCATTAGCTGCCCGATTCAATCCCGCCCTGGCCAATCTCATTGCGCGCGGGCCTCCTCCCATGAACTCGAGTCCTGGAGGAAACTCGACTACTTCGGCATTATCGGACTCACAAACAAATTCTGGCGCAGAAACTAATGATAATGAAGCTGGATCAGGGCCGAAACTGACGCACATGACGAAGAATCGTGCTCGTGGACCTAAAAGAAAAGCACCCACGAGTTCCTCGACAACAACTACTACTCCGAAGGAAGAACAACAGAAACCAGACATGGAACAAGTTGATGTACCAAACACTGAACTCGAAACTGTTCTCGGATCCCAGAATGAAGTTATTGCTCTAGTTGACTCGTCAAAGAAGCGATATGAATCCCCGGCGCGACCGAAACCGCAGCCAATCACGTTTGTAGGTTCATCCGAACCTGCTACCGAGCTTCCTATCCCGACTGAAGTTATTAGCACTCCAATGACGGGCAAGACGAGCAATAAGATCCACGAGCAGGTAGCAGCATTCGCGGCGAGGAGACAAGAACCGATGGAGAGCAGAAAGATTGAGATACAGCCGAAGTCACCGCCACCCACACAATCTCTGTCAATAGAGTCGAATGTGAATAAGTCTTCACGATTCGGGGGCATCTCTGAGCCCATCAAAGAAGTGTCGAGCATCGAGAAACCAAAATCACCAAAACCTATATCACCAGCAAAGGGATTCCTTGGTCGAACATCACAGCCAGATCTTTCCCCAAAACCCCAACCACCTTCTCCATCAAATAAACCCAAGGCAATGGTACCCGAACCACTATCGCTTACTCCACGTAAAGAGCCTCTAGAAGGCGAGGCAATGCTAACTCCATCTCAATCCGACGTGAGAAGAAGTGCTCCCTTAGGTGCTAGGCCGTTACCCAGTCCTTCGTTGGCCGCAAGTAGAGGATCATCGAGTACGATAGCACCTAGCGTCAAGATACCGGAACCACTATCACGTCCTTTGCCATCTCCTGGACCTTCTAAGCCGTCTTTACCACCAGCATCACAATCACCTTCACGATCACCAACTAAAAAGGGAACGGAAATCACGGCTACTATTAATGACTTTTTCGGTTCGGATCGGCCACAGCGAAGTTACAAGGTTGACGCTGCTGACATCTTAATGCAACGGCCAAACCAAAAGGCACCTCAAATTGAAGATATTAGCTCGCAGATGTTTCAATTCTCTCCCGAAGGCAAGAAACAGCCAGTCCCCGCTCATCACTCGCGAACACTTTTTGAACGGGAAATGTACCTCTGTGCACATACTTTCAAGAACGAGGCGGGAAAAAAGGTAGTGGCGGTGTACTTTTGGGCTGGTGATGAAGTTCCCGAATCCGTCGTCGAAGATGCAACAATTTTTGTTGCCCGTGAAGCACGTGCTCTAGGCGGTACCTTAGTAAAGATGCGACAGGGTAAAGAAACCTCCGAATTCATTCAAGCCCTCGGCGGTGTTGTCATCACCCAACGTGGCTCTGGTAACAAGTATGACTCACTTGCGCCTCATATGCTATGCGGACGGCGGTATCGAGGGCACATTGTTTTCGACGAAGTCGACTTCACCCCAGCAGTGCTCTGCTCAGGATTCCCCTACCTGATCACACAAACTGGCAAATGTTATCTGTGGAAAGGCAAAGGAAGTGGAGTGGATGAGCTCAGCTGTGCACGTCTCATAGGAATGGACTACGCACTGACAGGCGAAATGGAAGAAGTTGAAGAAGGCCGTGAATCGACGACCTTTTGGGATCTCTTTGGTGGCGCGAATCGCTATGGATCCGCGGATCACTGGAGGCTGAAGCCGAATTACGATAAATACTGCAGCAGGCTGTTTTTATCGGATGCAGCTTCTAAGCAGCAGGTACGTTGTTTTGATGTCTCCTTGCGAGGCACTATGAAAGACTAACACATCTGTAGGTCACCGAATTGCCCCATGTCGTGCAGACAGATCTCCAGACCACCAATGTCTACGTAATCGATGCCTTCTTTGAGTTATACATCGTCGTAGGGTCCCAGGCGCAGGCCCAATACGCGTCATTTCACAACGCCTTGGAGTTCGCACAAGAATACGCCATCTTGGCAGCCGGCATGGAAGACAGACCTTTTGTACCCATTTCTTCTGTTGTCCTTGAAGGCGTCCCTCGAGACATGAAGAGTGTGTTCCGCAAGTGGCAAGATTCACGCAGTCCTACGGTCACTAACCCCAATGCTGGATTGAAACGAGGACGAAGCCTGAAGGTTGTCACGTTGAACCAGGCGCTGCAGGCCTTGAGCGAATAGGATTCGTCTTCTCGGTCCCGAGCACTGCCATCACTGCCATCACGGCGCTACTGGGGTTGGTAATGATGGAAAACAAGTGCTGTTTGCGATGATACAAGTCATCTGAGAGCGTATTTGTTTTAGAGGTTGTTGTGTCTCCCACTATTGGTGTTTCTTGTTATTTACAGGCCAAGTGTCGGTGTTAATTAGGCTTTTATTAAGGATGGGTAGATTTGCCTTGCATGGAATGCGGTTTGCTGTTGCGCTTGCAGATATATACACAGCAGATCTCACGGGCCGGGGCAAAAATGGTTGAAGAAAGCAAGCAGATAAGCGGTGACGCTTGATCACTCACGCGATGTTTGTTAACTTATGACGAGATGTTGGCATGCTCGCTTGGGGGAGGAAATCGACGTACCCTACTTACCCAAGTACCTTCCAGGGGCCGGGGGTGGTCTACGTCTGTCAAAAGTATTATGAGTGTATGATGGTCAGGTTGCTACTCTGTTTATAGTGTATAAATACATGCAGAAAAATGATACGATGATTTTATTGCCTGTTGATTGGTTTTTTTTTTTTTTTTTTTTCTGTTGGTGGTGATGGTCGTTCGCATATGCTGTGTTGGGTTGGCCGTTACTGTTACATGTGTGACTGCTGTGTATTCAGTGACAGCAGGAATCGGAAAGAGGGAGACAAAAACAAAGTGTTCTGAGTGATAAGACATGTGATTACAAAGGAGGCAATGATTTGTTGAGGTAAATCGGTGTGGCTGCGTCATCTTTCACTCTATAGTTGGTCAGCCTCCTGCGGGTGTTGTTGATTATTGATATCAATGTTGCACTGGCTGTCCGCTTGCTGGACACTTGACGGGGCCTCCGTATCTTCACCTTCTTCGGAACTCTAGCAACGGGGGCAATGAGCGTCGGGGAGGTGCGGTAAGGCATGGTGAGGTAGTGCAAGGTAAAATGACACGACGTGAATGCGTGGCCACTCGTGTGGGCTATTCAAGCTTAACTTACACGAGGTGTTGGAACTCGGGAGAGACGTGGGAAATAAGGGAGCGGCGGGGGTTTGGATGGGTTTATGGTGGGACATACCGCTGGGAGGGGGCTGTGTTAGTGTACGTGGAGGATATCGTGAATTTTGGCTTTGGAAGTGAGCAGGTACGGTAGGGTGGCGATGTCTGTGGTGTTACCTGCCGGGTAATGATCGTACAATGCTTACGGTCTGGTGATGGGCGGTGAACGAACGCAAAGGGGGTTGCTGGTGCCTGAATGGGTATTTCCAGCAGATTGGTATGTGAGTGCTCGATTTTGATCTTGTGCCTGTGGTTTCTTCCTTTCTGATATTCCCCCCTGCCTAAGCGGAAAATGGCTCGCCTTTCCTATCTATCGGCAGCCTGCCTATTGGCTCACCCAACCTGACGGGAGCGCGCATGCATCGATTCGCAATGCATGCTGAGTTACACATAGAGACGTGGCTGGTTGTGTGCATATACTTGCTTGCTTGCTTGTCTGGTGCTGCTTGCTGATTAATCAGTCGGCTGGGAGGCAGACATATGTGTGGCACTTTTTTTCATTCTTTGCTTGTTACTGCCGGATGCAGTACAGCATTTGGTATTGGAAAGATGTATGTAGGTATCCTTCTTTTGACTCCCGGTAGAAACAAGGTTAGCGGCGTTCCCGTGGACGGCAGAAACGAATGCGATTGAGATTTAGGCATATGGTTTTTTACTTGTATTAGAAGGAGAATAGTAGTGATCACTATGTTCATTGTGCTCAAGCGGCTGGGGTATTTGCAACGGGCCTTCAAGGACGACTGTGAAGTGCCAAATCAGTGAGCCTTTTTCGGGTCTTGTATGGTATTATGGCGTTATCTCGCGATTGGTGTTCCACGACTGGTGAATGTCTTTCGCTTTGCTATAAGGGTAGTTGCATTTTGTTGCGGAAATAAGACTAGGATAGGTTTCCATAGTATACCCACCTCGTCAAAGCCTTGAGTCGCACCACGTACTGTAGGCTGAGTTCATATGTGAGTTTAGAAATGCAATCTGCAAGACAAACAGAGAGAAAAATGGGGAGGCGAAGACAATCTGCAGCTTGCATGGACAACTTTTGTGCATTTCTAAATGGTAGAGAATGGCTTGGATAGTTACACAGTGGAACGGTCAATACTTAGGTATGCCTTGACTTTCTGCATGGATACTAATCGGAAATTGCTCTATAGATTTATGTGATATATTTGACTTCACATAATGCCGTTGGAGGCCTTAGTCGTTTGTAATACGCCGCTGATGATTTTCGTCAAACTGCCTTGTTGTAACTTGCTAACTAAAACTGAACTGGTGAAACACCAGCCGAATTGGTATATCTTAATCCTATCGATGTCGACTCTTTTTCTTGTTTCTAGAGATTATTCAACACCGTAGATGAGCCATAATGTTGGTGAAGCATTGTTGTATCCTTCTATTTCATTAATGGAGTGGTTAACTGAGAATGTAAATGTTGCTAAATGCATGTAGAATGCCGTCTGAGTTTAGAAAAGTAGGAAGAAAGAAAGTCAATACCCGCTTTCTGGACGATCTACAACCCCATCGCCAAGATGGAAAGCTCTAGAATAGGGCGGCGAGGCCTGCAACACCATACATGAGCGCTGTCCCGGGACTTGCATGATATCCGAGACCAGATGACACCGGCGGCGGGTCGGAAGAAGTTGGAGTGGGGTAGTCGCCCGTAGTGCTACTTGTAACGGTGGTGGTTGAGGTGATGGATGACGGAATAGTAGTGATTGAATCAGGAGGCGGCGTGGGGTAGTCGAGAGAAGAGCTGGAAGTCATAGTGGTAAACGTTGAGGGAGTAGTGGAATCCGAGCAGGAGGTAGATGTATTGATGGTGGTGGTTGTAGTAGTAGTGGTGGTAGTAGAGGGCGGAGGATAAGTTGAGCCGGTGGTGGTAGTAGTAGTGGTAGTGGTTATGATCGTAGTAGTACTAGCTACAAGCCCGGAGTATACCATGTCAGTAATCTTCTCAAGGCCTATCCGAAATCGGGTTGAAAGGATGGCAAGAAGAATATCATAGTTTCTAGGCCAATTTTCTGCACGGGGATACGTATCGTTCTACCATTATGATGTATCATTTTACTTACTAATATAATGTTAGTATATCTGATACATTTTAAATTATAACCAACAAGGTGTGTTTCTATACTGACCATGAGGGTGGATAGGTCGAATCAGAACAAGATGAGGTAGTTGTTGTCGAAGAGGGTGGGTATATCGGAGAGGAACTCGAGGTGGTTGTTGAGGGAGGTGGGTAGGCCGAATCAGAGCAAGAGGAAGTAGTGGGAGAGGGAGGCGGATAGGTAGAATCAGAGCAGGAAGAGTCTGGTGGGAAAGGGTATGTGATAATTGTGCTTAAAGTCGTAGGGATGGTCACGGTGGGAGTGGGATAGACGATAGTACTCTCGCTGTAAGTTATCCAAACGGTCGGGACTTCCGTAACGGTGACACTGCCATCACCGGTCGAAGTAAAAGTCACCTCAATTTCTGTTGTATCGGTAACTGGAACAGATTCCGTTATGACTGCATCTGGAAAGGTCGAGAATATCGACGTATAAGTAGCAGTGACGACTGTTGTAGCTCCCCCTACCACCGTCGTGGTCTCTGTAACGGGGTAAGTCATCGTTTCGTACGCTGTCGTTGTACCCTGCTCTGTAATTGTGTATGAGGTAAAGTAGTCTGTTTCTGTGAAAGAAGTGTTTGGGATTTCGATGGTATCTGTCTGGGTAACATCGTCACTTACGGTCATCGTAACCGCATCAGACTCGGTGACATACATAGTGCTACCATCCGAGACAGTGGTTTGCACAGTTCCGAAAGAGGTCACGGTCTCATACACGGAGGTCGATAAGACATCTGTGACAGTGTACGAAGTATAGTCCGTTGTAGTGTAGGAGACATACACAGTATTATCCGTAACCGGGATAGTTGTTACGACAGTAGCAATCGAAGTCCATGTCACTTCCACTAGAGCGCCATCTATAGTCGACGTCTCGGTAACCGGGCAAGTTGTAGTATAAGTGATCTCGACTTCCGTAGTTGTGGCAATGGTAGTGTCCGGTAGTGTCGTCGTAGCTATGCCACCCGTGCAATCGCCCAGACACCCTGTCACGACTATTGTTGAGACGATATCCAAAGTCTGAGTGTAAGTGCTGCCCGACACTGTGACGGTATTGGTAGCTGGACATGTCGTTGTGGTCGTGTAAGTAGTGACAGTGGTAGTCGTGACGCCGGGATAATCTGGTGTGCCGGTGACAGAAGGATAGTCTGGTGTAGTGGTCCACGAGTTACCATAGCTATACTCTCCAAGGCTACTGTCAGCCATGGCCACTGCAGCAGCAACGCCCCAGAGAAGAGCAATGATCTTCTTCATAGCGACTAAGAAGTAATATGACTTTGGCAGAATTAAGTCGAGTGTATGAAGAAGCTGGGTTGAACTCCTCAAAGATTCATATGAAACGGACCAGATTCCAGGGGTTTGAGACGCTGAAGCAACCTTAACGAAGGAGTTGCTAGAATTAATAATGGAGACTGTAATAGACTGTGACAAGTACCAGAGGGCTGAATCTTGATTGCCTGAGGTTCACAAGGAGCTCTGAGAGGAATGTGGAGTGGCAGCAAGCTCAACTTATAGCTTTCGGCCTGCCTCAACTGTAGCAGGAGAAGATCGATACAGAGACCAAATCTTATTACGCAACAGAAGCTCAGTCGCTGATAGCTACCTTTACGATATGTGAGAGTGACCGGGCTATGCACATCATTCAAGACAACGAACAGGGTATAGATAGTTCAAGGGAGGCAAGCACGGAGATAATACGAGGTATGAGGGCTATGGGTTCGGAAAGAAGCAGACGTCTTGTGTAACGTCAAAGAAAACACGTCAACAAGCAAATCAAGAGATACTGCTGTGTCTCATGTATCACGTCAAAGCCCGCTTGTCAGGTCTTCTTGATGTGTCGTGCTGATATCAAGATGTCAACGGGTTATTCATAGTACGAAAAATGAAAATCCTGGCTGACCTTGTAGTGGCAGACAACGGATGTGCATGTCATGTTTTCGACGGTACACAACAGCATCGTTGCAGAATGGGTACTGCAAATCCGCGGAAGTCTTCAAGACCCCGTTAGTAACCTCTCTTTCCCATCGCAGTTGTATACACAACGACATGCCAACGAGAGTCGATTTCGTTCATCGGAGATTGAGGTACCAGGTTGAAGAGTGTGTAACCAGCCGGAAGAGTCAGTAGGGAGTACAATAAGGCCGAAAGAGCATTTGCCTCGCTGAAGGGTGCTTCAGTGGCACTCCAATCCCAGGCTGTTATATAATTGGTTCGATCTTCTTTGCTGAATGCAGTCGAATGTGTGGTGAACGGAGATAGTAGCACGTGGTTAGCAATTAGCACTGAGGCTGAAATGGCTTATGCGAGGTGCCTAACTCTTGAGTCTTAGATGAGTTGAGGCCAACATGAGCGACGATAAAAATAGCCCAGATTCCATTGTAACCATTCTCTGTTTGAACCTCTATCAGGTGGTACATACCTACGAATCTCTGTTTTGTCCAACTGTACTGGTATTTCATAGTTAGCTGGCCATTTCGTCATTGGGGGTACAGTAGAGCCCCATCCATATGAGGCTGACCAACCAGAGGTTTAAGCACCGGCCATTTTGTTCCTTGCGGTTGGAATGGATCACAGCATTGCAAGCGTGGCATTCGAAATGCTGAAATTACTCCTCGGATACGATTTGGTGACCCCAGAGCTCGATCCTGATCAACTTATTCCGGTCACGTTACCAGGCAATCAACGAAATGGATGCATTTCATCTATGCGGTGAGGCAACGAGCTACGTCAGCTGCGTTTAAACATCTTCAGTTTTCAACACCATGATGACATTTTCGATTGGGCGAGGGCAAACACAATACGGTCACTAAGGCAGGCCACAAGCCTCTGTACGACAGAGGCAGCAATAGTCCCTGAGGCATCGGCAAGTCAACAAACTTGTAAAGCCAGGATGCCATAAAGATTCGATTACTGTAATATCGAACCACGGCTTACCGAGATGATAAAGCTTCCTTGCAAAATTCTATTTTGAGTCTGCATTACACGTATTGGGCTTTGTGGCGGCTAGCAAGTTCTTGGTAGGTGGACTGGCTATACGATTCCTGTTTAGGTTAGAGAGCTTTCAGTCAATCCCAATTTTACCCTAAATGTATCACGTACTAAACTGAGGCGGATCAGTTTTTAGCATGTACATACAGGTATTGCCACTCTCAGGTATCTACCTAGGGTATTAGGTACCTTATCCACTCTCGTGAAATATCAGGACATGGCCCTCTTTCATTACACACATTCCAACGCCAGTTCCTAGAATATAGGGCTTACACCTGTTCTCAAATATCCGGAATGACCATGGGCCACCGGGGTGGCCATCAGTCCTTAGCAAATGTAGCTTCCCTTCCTCAAGAGTTATCACACATGCAGCTCCACCTTTTTGCAATAATATATTGGCTACACCTCATGTTTAGTTGAAGGCACATAGGTTCTCCTTCTAGGGACGATATATTGGTGGTTAGGTGTCTTGACATGTGATCCAATCTCAATGGCATAAGATGATTCTGAGAGCAGTTCCGCCAATACTAATGGCAGGCCCTTTTCCGAGAAAGCAGACCTTACTTATTCTCGAACAGCGGTCCAGCCTGCTTCACATCGTCTGCTAGTAGGCAAAGAGACCTAGATCATGATGTGAATGAATGGCAAGGATTCTCACTCTGTTGTGAGATTAGAAGCAATGACCATCAATCAATGAGAAAAAGCCTCCCAGCGAACTAGGGTGGAGTTTAACATCAAAGCAGTCAGGGTTCAGCACCTACCCGGGAGGCCTTCAATCAGCTCCTCTCTCCGTCATGACTACCTGTGCTTGCTTCTTTTAATAATGTCATAGATAGATCAATCTTTACTACGCTCTAGTATAAGACAAGCAATTCAAACCTGAATGAGTCGGACATAATTATCTATTGGATTGATCTGATGGGGTTAAGGTTCCTCTGGACGACTTTGACATTAGCGCGAAGTGCGGTAGAAACCGTCGTGCTGTTCGAAAAAGCCAGATGTACACGCCTCAGAATGTCATTGCCAACAGAGCTCTTGGTTGTCATAGGACTAAACATATGGAGTATAGATAGTGATAATAGACGATTTGCTGGCTTCACATGACTTTCTTAAAGAGATGCAACTGATACATCAGAACATCATTCGCTAGATAGAAAGAGGCCCGATCCGTACCAAATATCTTCTTGATGAACAAGTTCTCTACTATACAAGAATGATCTCTTATAGATTAAAAAGGGATAGAAACATGAAATTATTGACCTTGTCAAGCCCTAAAGAGAAATTAGCTAATCTGCCATTGATAGGCTGCACTGCACGCGACGACAACTCTTCGTCGTTACGTAATACATCAAAGCCATATGTTGTTGGGGCTTTACGAGTAGCGAGAAGGGAAAAAGAAATGAAGTTTAGCAAGTATTCCGCCCAGAAATGATCACTTTTGTTTTCTAGTGATCAACAACGTATTGACTCTAGCTTAAGAAAGCCATAACAATGTATGCGCCTTTCCTACTGGGTTATCATGTTGATTCATTCTGCCGAGATAATATCACGATTTCGAATGGTATCTCGCTCTTTTATGTCAAGGTCTACAGCTCAAGATGTTGAGATTCCAAGACATTAGACCTCTTAATGTGGATACCCGAGTAAAATATGAGTTTGACGTTTCTAGGGGCCTGCAATTGCTAGAGATGGAGATCCTGATAGACCTCAATGGGGCCGGGCGATGCTGAGACAAGTTCAGTCATCCTAGTTGTAAAGGTTAAGAAAGTCCCAGTGTCCAGAATGTCCTTTGAATACTTGACCAAAGTAGAAAAACTGGCCTTCTTCAATATCACTGGTATGTCAGGGTTTATTTATCATTCATCGACATCGTCATCTGGTTGTAAAGTCATCAGGGGGCCACAGGAACGTCTGCACAAATGACTTGTTATATTGAGTGGCACTTAGGATGTATCGTCGAAGGTAAATGGTAGCTCCCGTGAGGTTGATACTAGGCATAAAATAGAATACGGAGGTTCTATGAGACAGAGCTCTCGGAGAATGATGTACTTGCGCAGTAGGCACTCCTGCAGCTAGCTGAAGGGAGATGAGCATATCTGCATTCTAAATCTTAACATCAGCTAGGCTTCGCCAAAACTTGACCTTATAGATAAAAAGTCGGCGAGAGCATCTATCCTGCTTTTCAAGAGCAGACTTCCACAAAGAAGGGTTTGCAGCTCGCATTTTGTTGACCCAGGTTCTGCCCCCCTGAAGGACTTGCCAATCCCTGAGGCACCTTCCTGGTGTTTGAAGCACTTGCCAACATTGTTTCTGGTCAACTCAGTAAGGCACTGCTGGTGGCGCCTGCCAGGGTTTAATGTTTACTTTTCTGAGCATGGCCCCCGCCTGCCCGTGCTGGTTAGTACAAGGCATGCCCACCTCCCTTTTGTTTATCAACACACCTACCTTCCACATCATCTCTTCATCCACCACCCTTGATCATCTCTACAACAACTACTATTTACCACTCAGCTCTAATTCTTGTCATCAATGTAAGTGTCTTGTTACATACGACATTGCGATTGTCCCCTCGTGCCGGCTGCACGCTCTTTCCCCTATTCATTCGTCCACTTGAACAAAGCGCAGTCTCCGTAAAGGCCGACTGCTTTTCAAGCTGTATGTGAACCCATACTACTGAGGACAACGCAACTTCCTGCGTCTGCGCCATCTTCGCGAACCTTTGAAGCGGAGAGTTTCAATCCTAAACAGCTTACACCTGCTCTTCTTACCCATGTCGAAGCCTTCAAAATACACCATCCACTGAATTGAGTCTCCAATTCGTGAAGTACATTCTGCCTTCCCGTGCTTTGTACCTTCCCTACTCATCAAAACACATGTACATACTCCTATTTTGTGCCCTACAGTTTTCTTGACAGCAAGGAGGTTTCTCTCAGCCTGTCAACCTCTTACTCACTCTTCACAGACATTCCTAGTACAACCATCAATAAATATGTCAATCTCGAATAGCCAGGCGCTCGAGCCTGGCGCGAGCGGAAGATGGGTTCGTCCACAGGGATGGATTCCCCCCCATCTTAGAGACCTGGAGGAAGCTGCCACTCAGCCCTACAAGAGTATTGGCGTGATCGAAGAGAGTGGCCCGGTTGCCACTCATATCAGACCCGCAGAGAAGAATATTCCCACGACCGAGGAAGTTATTCGTAATCATAAAACGGACGCTGCGAACACCGAGGAAAGCCTTGCCGAGGACGACACTACCGAGTACATTGCCAATAAGAAGAAAACCGTCCTCAAGACTGGGCTCAAACACAGTCGATGGGCCACCCATTCAGAGAACACACTGACAATGAGCACGAACCTGAAGCGAAATAGTGCAACGAATTCCACTCTCAGAGCTAGTCAGCAGCCAGAGAACTCAAAGCCACTCACCGAGCGACCTGATGGCCAGGTCAAAGGATCACGAGTCGCTTCGAAGCAGGTCACAATGAACCTTGCCCCAAAGCCAGAGAAAGAAATGCAAAAGTCCCCTGTTGCAGAGCATACAAAGCAGGTAGAGGTTCCGGAACTAGTCACCACTCCGCAGCAAGATCCAGATGTGAATGCAGACATTTGGGCTCACGATACTTCGCCTACCAAGAGAGAAAATGCTGTGTCCACAATGACCGAGACGCAGAGTGTTGCCAATGATAATCTCAATGTTGTGCCGCGGACACCCAAATCGCTCGTGGCTGGACAGAAACGGCTAGTTGGAGTGGGCAAGCCTCTGAGCATGGATACAGACTCTATGGTGAAGGTCTCGAACGCGGCAACTATGAGCCACACTAGTGAGGGATCTGTCGATGATCCTATTTTCCCCATAATACCAAATGACCTACGAGGTAATTGGCCAACTACGCCCCCCGACTTTCGAGACCATGCTCTTCGCGCTCTCGAAAACCAAGATTGGAATGCGACTCGCCAGGCGAAGAAGAAGGCGCCATCTGTGTCGACGTCCGATGAGAGTCAACGGGAGCTACTACCACAACTTATGAGCGAATATATCTCTGACTGGGCTCAGAAGGCTCCTGTTGTACAGGCAGATTTTCTTAACGACGGTGGAACGAAAGGTCACCAGCATTGCGATGTAGACCCCTTAACAGGCGCCCTGCTCGAGCCTGTGAGCTACTTTACCATCCGCGATCGTGAGTGAATGATGATGCATACTTGGTGATGAAGCTAATTTTTCTTTACAGCTGGCGACCCAGGAAGCTCAAAATCGCTGACATCAGAGATCCGTATGGCCCACTTCAAGGCAGAGCAGGACGCTGCCAAGAAGGATGAGGAGCGCCGGCTGGCTCGCACAAAAGCCAAGGAAGAGGCAGATGTAGCCCTCACATCATCGTCGCCAGCCGATGAGCCTGAACCAGAAAGCAACGAGCAAGGAGTAAAAATACCCTGTCATCTCCGTCCGGCTGTTCAAAGTGATATGGCTGAGGTGGCAAACATATACAATCATGAAGTCAAAAACGGCTATAAGGTGATTGATCGACAACCAATTGCCGAAAACTATTTCAGCAGAATCCTCAAAGACTGTCAAGCTGAGCAAATGCCGTTCGCCGTCGCCGTTGACGGATGGTACATGGATGAGACAACCAAGGGCCCCGTGATTGGATTTGCAATGGTCACAGCTGCAATCAGAGGGCTAGGAGGATCGTTCAATACCATGGCTCGACCTGGCGGCAAGTTGATTGTCATTGTCCATCCAGACTATCGTGGTCAGAAGATTGGCACAGCTCTCATCGATCTCATCTTGGCTGGATGCTCACAGTGGCATATGCCACTTGAGGGTTACCAATTCGTCAACATCGTACGCGACCGAACGTTGATGTCGGTGATGGATAATCCTCGCGTTTGGTGGTACCTCGACTTGGAGGTTGCAATTGAGTCTCACAAAAACAGAGTTGAGACTAAATGCAAGGCGGAAATGAGTAAGCTCCTGGACTTTTTCGAGCTGAAGTTCAAATTTCTGCTTCATCTGCATGAGGACAAGGCATTTTATGACCCTAAAACGGATAAGTGGTATGATCGGGTCCAATTGCGACACTTGTGCCGTCGCCCAGGCCCTCGTCAGCAGCCTGGCCGCCGGTAAAGAGGATATGGCAAGAGTTGATGAGTAGGATCGATGAATGTTGTCTAGAGTGCGTGGCTAAACCCTGTACGGACCCTCCGTTATTTCGTGTTTGCAATGCTTTTTCTTCTTCCTCTGAATTTGCTGGTATGGATGGGAAAGCTGCAAGCGGTCACGACCTGAATGGATCAGGTCTCACATGGAAATCAAAAGGGGGCAGCTATGGAACAGAGAAGATGATGATTGTTGGCTCAAATTGTAATTAGAGATCCGATCAAGTTTCTCAGATGAGCTGTGCTTTGAAAGCAAAAGGCCAAAGTGAGAAAGTTTAACTTTTCCTCACTTGTTGCCAAGGATTGTTATATTGTCGGCATCATTAGAATCTTTGCACAGGTGACTGACTGTCGCGAATGAAGAATGACACACATGTGTAGCAGTTGAAATATCCCTGGAAAATCCTTGGTGGCTTGGTTACTACAGCCGCTAATCCCAATAATTCGGACTGCAAACTCTTTGAAATTCAACTATCAGTCATTGGTTAACCTTGAAATAATCTATCGATATGCTTTTTCGTACAAGTACACCACAGAGGCTGAGCGGCATATCAGGAGTCAGAGTAGGAAGGTGTTAAGATGGCCGAGTTGGACGCAGCTGATGATCAGCAGCGTTGGAGTGGTGGGGTCAGGCGCCTCGTTGGGTATCATGAGTCGTGTGCATGAGTATGATTCAATATCTGCTGACCGAGTTGTCCTTTTCGTTCTTCAGTTCCTCTTTGGGATTGACATTATCTTACCGTATCCCTATTTCGGACATATATAGAGGTCAGAATTTTGGTCGTTTTCTTTGCTGATAAGTGTGCCCCTGATGAAGGTGCGTAAATATGGTAAAGCATGTTGCCTTTGTCCATTCTATGGCATTTAGGCTCTGCTGGCCTGCGGGCCAACCAGCCAGTCTCGGCTGAATCGATAATGGCAAGACCGCTCAGATCCATCTAGTTGAAGATCTGTGGTGGGGGGTTCAGTGGAGAATCCCTGCTTTAGCAGCGTGGCATCCCGTCTCCGCCCGAGGGGATACGAAGATATTCACGGGTATCTTGCCTGGGCAGAAAAAAGAGAAAGAGGAGTATCAAGGAACGATATGATTGCATGGAGGACGATTCATTTTGATGATGCTCATATATCTGCTGTATACTCTACTACAGGCGGCCCTACTGTCAACTTGGGACGAAGGAACAGGAGCTGACGATGCGGGGCTATTGCCACCACCGAAGCAGGGTGAATTTTAGCGCGGCTCGGAATATGGTGGTGGATATGTACAAAGGGTATCAGTCGCGCGTGGTCCTGCATTCGGATTCAAAGTCCGACACTCCACCCGCTTTGGATGGCGGGCGTGTGCTATTGATGGAAATTCAAGACGAAGAAGGGAATGAAATTGATCCCAAAGAATGCAAAGTCGTCTAATGGGATCTGAGTTTTAACAGCGCTAGATAGTTGCGGGACTTTCCCGGCATCGGTCAGGAAGAATATAGCGGATGGAAGCCTTGAATGATTGATTACTACTACGAAGTACTTCCTCCTAGAAGGAAGCAGAAATCTTTTCACCACATTTCGGCTGGTGCCACGAAAGTTGGTTATCTACATGCTCCTTTTGCCCGCCGTCCAGCACCCCATCCTCCAATTGGATTAGAGAGCCATGTGCGGAACATTCAAGGCTGGCCTGATTATCTAGCTACCAATACCTTGCCTATTGGTAGATTAAATTGGAGTGCAGCCTACAGGTGTATTCACAGGGCTCAATAAAGCGAAAGATAGAATGGTCCGGGTCTACCCCACACCACCAACACACAATAGTGGACCACGGTGGACCCTGGTGACCTGAGCTAGAGCAGTCGGAAGGGTCGTTAGGGGTCCCCCCATCGTCTTGTGCTCCCCACCCGGCCCATGTGGTACTTGATAAGCCATTCCTTCTCCAGCGATAACAGGTGTTGCAAAGGGATGAGGAGGGGTTCACATGGCCATGTCAGCCCTGAGACATTTCTTCTGATAGTAAACTTCTCTTGATCTTCCTTATCTATATTGTGACGAGAAGAAGCTAAAAACCAGAAAAAACTCTGCCTTTTGTTTTTGTGACTGTCGTCGTGTCGCTGTTGCTGTTATTGTCGTACACCTGCTTCCGTGGCATGGCCAGAAAGTCTAACTAAGGCTATCCCTACTCCCTCTCTCTGACTTACTCAAACACACATAACAAAACTGTGGTTCCTCATTACCTAGCCTTTGGCACCGACACGAGTCAATCCGAACGCCGTAATCCCAGCCACTTGAGCTTGCCGTCCCGCAGACTCGGAAAGAATAACCTGATGAGGTAACCTTCCTTGTGCAGTCCGCGACTCGACCGTCGACTCGGGTTCTCAGTCATCCCGATTCAGCCTCTTCCGCCCTCAGCTTTTCACCTCTCTCGGATTCTTCACTTTTCACTCCAGCCAAAACGCCTTCTAAGCCTTGTTCTGCTCAAACCTTACCTTCGTTTATCCCATTCTTTCCAGCGAGACTCTCGTTCTTCGTTTAACCTAGAGAGGAGCTATGTCCTGGTGATTCTAGAACTGCTGGCATAGAATACGAGCTGCCATTCTTGATTGACTTTTTTGGCTCTTCCCCGCACCTGTCTACGAAAACGCGAGACGACAACCATAGAGGTTTCTCTATTCCTGATAGAACGGAGCCGACTTTTTTTCAGCAACCATTTGTTCCTAGTTCTTCTGATTGACCGACCTCGGAGCTTCGCGACCACTTGCTTCGCTGCGTATTCTTAAAATTGAGTGCCATCGGGGAAGCGAAGTCTTCTCGCAAAGATGGCACCTGCAATTGCCAACATTTCCGTCGAGGCTAGTCCTCCTACGACACCCATCAACGAAGATTATCCTGTCGGCCTCCCCTCCGAGAATCCACCCAAGGAGAAACGGCGACAGAAACTGCTTCGTGGAATACAGCGCATATCATCATCGCCGTCCTTGGTTCAAATTGGTCGATCGCGCTCTGCAAGCGTTCCCACTGGTACCCGCGCGAGCTTGTCATGTGTAAGCCTCGCTGCGGCAGGCCCCTTTGCTGCTCCATTCCCTGGTGGTGCATCATCGGGATTCTCGTCAGCGTCATCTTCCAGCGGGCAAGTGTCCTTCATGCCTAGCACACCCGGCCTCGAATCCCCTTCGATTGCTGGTATTGAGGATCCGCTTGTGCCCTGCAAACCAAATAGCATTTCCGTCATCCCATCAATGCCGGTAATTTCTTCCTTGCCTACCGATATGGTCGCTTCACGATCGAGGTCCAATGCCCATCGAAAGTCCTTTTACGAGTTCTGGGCTGCCATGCCCCACGAGATTCGAATCCAAATTCTCTCATACCTAAAACCAAAAGAACTTATTCGCGTGTCACGCGTGAGCCACGAGTTCAATAAACTCTGTTTCGACGGTCAACTCTGGACTCGCCTCGATGCCTCCGAGTTCTATAATGAGATTCCTGCTGAATCTTTGGCAAAGATCATTGTGTCGGCTGGGCCTTTCATCAAGGATCTAAATATTCGAGGTTGCCTCCAAATCGAGCATTATAAACGAGCCGAGGCTCTCGTAAAGGCATGCACGAATCTGATTAACGCGTCGTTAGAAGAGTGCAGAAACTTCCAAAGGCCAACACTGCACAATTTAATTCGAAATAATCATCGACTGGTCAATCTCAACCTCACAAGCATGACCGCAGTCACGAACAGCACATGCAAAATCATTTCCCAGCACTGTCCTCAGCTTGAGACTCTCAACGTCTCTTGGTGTAAACACATGGACGCAAAAGGGGTTAAGATGGTGGTGATGGGATGTCCTAAGCTCAAAGATTTACGAGCTGGGGAAGTTAAAGGATTCGACAGCATAGACGTCGCCAGAGCCATATTCGCAACTAATAATCTCGAGCATTTGGTTCTCAGAGGTTGTACTGATCTTAACGATGCGGCCTTAAGAACCATGATTGTTGGTATTAGACCTGAAATCGATATCCTCACCGATAGACCAATCGTTCCATCTCGGAAACTCCGACATCTGGATTTGAGCCGCTGCACTCAATTGACGAACGATAGCGTCCAAAAGCTGGGCCATCTCGTACCTGACCTTGAGGGGCTTCAATTGAATGGCTGCACAGCTTTGACAGATACTGCGCTAGAACCGATCATCGCGACCACCCCCCACCTTACGCTTCTAGAATTGGAGGATTTATCGGAGCTGACGAATGATATACTTTCCAAGCATCTGGCTAAAGCGCCGTGTGCAACGACTTTGGAGCACCTGTCTGTCAGCTATTGCGAAAATCTGGGCGACACCGGCATGCTGCCTGTCATCAAAACTTGTGTCGGTCTGAAGAGCGTCGATATGGACAATACTCGCATCGGGGATCTCGTCCTCGCAGAAGCAGCTGCCATGGTCCGAGCTAGAGCAGCTAGAACCTTAGCTCGTACTTCACGCCCTCGCGTGGGCCTCAAGCTCGTAGTATACGACTGCCAGCATGTCACTTGGACCGGTATCCGCGAAGTGTTATCATGGAACGCGGAAATTCGCAGGCCGTGTGGCAGCGAGGCGACTTATCCCACCGAAGTCATTGGTCTCAAATGCTTTTATGGATGGCAGCAAACAGTTGAGCAACACATGCAACGTGTCCTGCGTGGAGATTTCGCCTCGGCAGGAAAGCTAGAAAGACGCTGGGCTGAGTGGATGCAAGCAGTGGAAGAAGCAGGTGCCCCCGGAGCTGGCCTCCGTCGCAGAAGAAGGAGAGCTCGAGCTGCACAGCTGGTCCATGCGGATGAGGAACAGGGCGGTGCAGGCACTCGCCGGCGCGCCAGGACAATGGCGGGATCTTGCACAGTGATGTGAGAACATATAGACTTTGACGAAAGCGGCCGTTTCTTTTTTTTTTTTTCCATGTCGAAGACGAGTTGAGTTTCATCCTAACACATTTTTGCATCTTTTTGGTTTTTGATTCCTACTAGATCATAGAAAGGTGTTTGGCGAATTTTGGCACCGATTACTCGCAAAAGAGCTAATCGCAGCTTTGTAATGCTTTCGATATATGGCTGGATTTGTTCTTATATGATCTATCGAATGGCTGAAGCCTTTTTGCAGGATCAGGGTGATGCTCATCATTTTACGGATCGCGGGTGATAGATCCAGCATTCCTTATAAGCAACGACATTAGGTTCGCTTCTTCCAAGAGCAATGATGTATTTTAAACTCCCTAGAACTTTCACAAATAAACAGCGATGCTTACGGCTTATCATTTAGTGGTTCATGCAAGACCGGCGTTGTATCTCCTTTAGTGGCATTCGATATTGACGGGCTTAACTCCAGGTATTAGAGTATGAACACAATGGGAGAACAAGTCTATATGGTTGTGTGTGATTATATTTAAAGGGGTGTGTATGGATGGTCTTCCTTACGAGAATACTTGTTCGATATGTAGCATTTTTCAAGCCGCTTCTCTCTCTAATATCCCGCATTATGGATAGATATAGCAGGTGGTTACTTGTGCTATCACAAGCAATCCGATATACTGAGGTTCGTCATAACATACCATGAAGATTCTCCCTGTCTCGATGCAACGTATCCGGATAGTCTAACAACATGGGCCACACCTTCTTGGGGAGCAAGCATGAGAGCCAAGTGTTGTCATCAAAGTCTGGATTCATAATGACAACAAGTGGTATAAGTAAAGCGCCTTCAAATCTATCTGGGTCAGTCCCATAAAAGCAAAAAGGGAAACCGCGTCTGCCACCATTCCCGCAATCTTTTTTCCTCTTCTTTCTCTATTTTTGCTGTGAAAGCCATGTCTCCCAGTAATTTTCCCTGAGCTAGTTTGACACCAGCTGTTCAGGAGTCAGGGTCAGTGATTACTCCCAAGTAGTTTTTATGTTCCTGAGACCGGAGGAGAGCATTTCTCTCGGGAGCGTAGAGGTTTCTTGTATGGAAAAATAATAGCACGGGAAGCTTACCTGTAAGGACAGGTCCTTGTCTCCAGACAACACATTCATATTGCCGCTCCGGACGGTTTCTGCTGACATCGCGCTGTATGCCTGCATCTGCTCATCTGTCCTCTGCTCCAGTATGGCTTCACGAGCCAAGAGCGCCAATTCTCTCAATAGCATATCAATAGCTTTGTCTGATACACAGTTGAACAAAATTGCAGTGGGCGAGATCTGAAATATCGCGACGTTTTTCCGAAATGTTTCTCGGCGTTTTCGAGGGTCAGGCACTATCATGGTTATGACATTTCGTATCGAATAGTCAGCCTAGCTCCAGGCTGTCATCCTATAGGCGGGGGAAATCAGAACATCGCCTATGGAAATGAAAGGTTTCTATCTTTCCTTCCCTATAGATCTCCTGGATGGGATTTGACTTCTGCACTTTTGCTATGATCCTATCCATCTTATTCTTCACGATATAGACTAGCCTAGATTCGAGATTCAGCCGTTTTGAATCGAACAAAGTCCAAAGTCCCCGCTATGCAAGTCACCTGCCGTTGAGCTCTTTACCGGATAGTACATGTGGTCACTCGACACAGGCTCTAGAAGATCACGCATACCATCCTCATAAAGTCTAACAAAGGGTGGTATTTGTTCAAGCTTTTCGGCCAGAATAGGAATCCACGCCTTGACTCTGCTACTCCGACGACAACAACAACAGGGACAATGACGTCCGACTCCTTTTAACCTGCTCCCTAGCATCCTGGTTGCACCTCCAAAAGACGGTCTGGTTTTGAACCAAATGCGAGAAGCAGATGCTTTGTCCTTGCCGTACGAGCGCTACGCGCATAGCAAACTACCTAAGCTATCAACCTATTTGTGCGGACATTCGCTGAGCAGTATCCGATGTTCACGACTGTCGCCCAGGATCCCGGACAGGTTAATACCGCGCTGTTCGCCAAGTCGACGGGAAATACGAACCCGCTTATGCGCGGGCTTGCTACCGTAATCATGTATCTGACAGGAACTACTCCGGAGAAAGGCCCACTGAGTAGTAAGCACTCTGTGTTACATGTTCCCCAAATACGCAACCTTGACGCTCTCGAGACCTAAGAGGAGCCTGTCTGAGAAGCTTGAAAATAGCTGAAAGAGAAATAACTGACTTGGTATCCATAACAGGACTTTGGGCAGCTTTCGCACCGCGCCAGAGAATTGAAGCTTCCGATGACGGAGCTAAGGGGAAATTCGGAGGAGTAAAAGAAAAGATCGTGAGTGGTGCATACTATGAGCCGGTCGGAGTTCTACAAGACAAAAAGAAATTCTTTACAGACCAAGCACTCACGAATGAGCTCTGGGAATGGATCACGACCGAATTGAACAAGAATGGCGCACCGGGTTGGCCTGAGGCCTCTTCTACTAGCTGAAGCTTTCGTACAATTGCTCTGCAGACTATTGCTTTTCGATCAAGTGAGACTTTATCTTGAACCTTACTTTAGGCGCGTATAATCCTAAGTATTGGATTCACCCCCACGTCTCAGACCTTGGGTGCTCTTTCTGGTCCATGGTCATGTCGATCCTGGTACCTATTGAAAGACACCTCACAGGAAGAGGCAGGAACCAAGTCATTGTGACTTCCTGTTTCCAGACGTCTTTCAGTGCCCTCGATGGTCTCTACGAACCTTGTGGTTGAAGCGCGACAGAAACGTGATCATATTTCCACAAGAAAACAGGCAGGCTTTACACACCAGTCCAGTGTTTGGCACCATGAGTCATGAATCGGCCGTTAATGCCAGTGTCTTGAACAGAGCAGCTGTTGCAAGGTTCGATGGAAGAAAGGAGCAGTTGAAAGGAAACATATCGGGATGATATTTTTTATCAAGATTCCTTTATTAATATCGATAGGGCTTTCTGGTCTATCTCTTCAGACGAAAGCTCCATAAACTATGAGTAAGCGGGCTAGATGAGATTTGCATTCGCCCTTAATCTTGAGGCGAAACTCCATGCACCATTGAGCATCATTCAACAGGCAGAACGGAAAACCACAACCTCAAAGCCTTAGAGCCCAGAATTGGCCTGCTCACTCGTGGTGGTTCTCATCTTCCTCTTCCTCCGCCTGTTTTGCCTCCTCTATGCGTCTGTAGGACTCATCATAGTAAGGCTGCTGCTGGTACTCGTCGAGGCTACGCCACCAGTCGCCTAACATAGCAGCTACAAACAAATGGTCAGGACCTAAGGTTTTTTTTTCAATTCGATTACTTAAGGGTAGCACTCACAGATCTCTCCCATGGGAAGACTAGGATGCTGTTGCATGAGGTTTACGCGATTCTCCTCTCCGAAGACCATGAATGCATTCGAAACTTTGGTCTTGGGGCGGCTGGCACGGGCACGAGCGCGGGCGGAGGCGGAGGCTTTCGGGGCATTCTCCTCTGGCGAAACGCGGGATGGAGCATCAGGGGCATCGGGAGCATCGAGGACATCGGGAGCTTTGTCGGTAGGGGCTTGCTCCTTCTCCGTGACAGGTTGGCTGTTGCCTTCGTCGTTCTGGAGAGGGACGGCACAGGCGAGTGATTCGCCACGCTTATCATGTTGGATAGAGCAGCGAAGGAGGGTACGAACATGACTCTCGGAAGTTAGCAGTACCGTGCTGCTAGCTGTGGCCTTGAGAAACATCGCTTCCTCTTTGAGGATGAGGCTAGAAAAGGAACATTAGAATATGCTGCGCAGATGAGGACACCTAGGAACTTACCTTGCTCGTGCAACGAAGTCCATCATGACTTTTGGCTTGAGACGAGAGAAGTCCTCCTCTGTCATCCTGGCGATTGGGAAAGGGCTATCAAGCTGAACTCGGACTGCTTCCCAATTGTACTGCGCATCGGCAGCAACGATGGCCATGTTGGCGGTGTGGCGATGGTAGTGTGGTAGTGTGGTAGTGATGATGTCTGTGTTTGAAGCAGGAAGGAGTCTGGACACTGGCTATGTGTGCTTGAATAAAAAGAGAACAGGCTATTATTACTCAATAATCAGTCAATGGGAGGTACTTGCCCCTCGCTCCCTCATCGTGAACCTCATCGCCGATATAGCCTCATCCGGGCCTGAAACTAGACCTACGCCGGAGGCCCTTTCACCAATCGAAAACACCATATGCTCGAGCCCATTTCATTGTAATCCTCAATAGATTATGTGGGGTTAGATTTTGGTTGCTTAAATGTTAGTTAAGGAAATTTCTCGCCGCATGATTTCCTTATTACTAGCTGTTGACGTGCACTTGCACGCCGTATAGTTATTCGTATAATTCTTGAATCACTGGTGGTTAACCTGCACTTGCACGCTGCGGATGGGTTGCACCTGACATTGGCAACCACTGATTTATATGCCGTCTGGAATCTGACTCAAATACTCGTTTCTATTGTCTGATTTGTGAAAAGCTTCTTATAGTTATGGAGTTACCAATCCCTCGGCACGCATCAAGACATATAAACAGACACTCTCTCCCTCTTACAATATTTGTATTGACCAGTGTCAGCTTTCCGCTGCGTGGATATTAGAGTTATTTTACATTGATTTTAGTGATCTTGATAGATCCATTTCAATGACTACTTTTCAATTTGTGCTATTTTTCTATAACGCTTTACTAACCTGGCTATTTACATAGTAGCTTGCCAGCCTCATTCACACCAAGGACTTTTTAGGTGAATCTCGCATTCTACAGTCAATTTCTTGTTAAAAAACTCCCAGGCTATGCCACACAGTTACTGAGTTGCATTTGTTTAGATGTTTATCTTTCCTTCATTTGCTTAGGATATATCGTACTGTCACAGCGAAATGCTTTCATCAGTTGACAGTTACCGAGATCCCGGCCGCTGTTCCGCTTTCAAACACGCATTAAAAACAAAGCCGCAACTTTTGCTGAGAAGAAACAGGATGCGGCAAACCCCTCCCCCGACAAAGACAAGCTTACGATCAAGTTACCGAAGCTATTGAGTGGGAGGATTATAGGACACAATCCCCTGTCTAGATGTAGTGTTCAGGATTGAAAGATCAGATAGAGCGAACCGGAGAGTACAGCGAATGTGAAAGGTTGTAAGAAGAATTACACTTCGCCCGGTGGCTATGAATACGGAAGTTATTGTGTAGAGATGAACCACTTGGCTTTACCAAGCCGTTTTGGAAAGTATAGACGTACGCTAAATTGTATAGTAACTAGGTGCCGATCATCTATTGATTATAGACTATCTAGTTGGTCATCAAGACAAGGTTTCTTTGATTGGACTTTGAGCTTGAAGAGGCATCATAGATGTTAATCTCGTCTATCTACAGTACTTTCTCGGAGCCGCTGATCTAGTCACTATACTCGGCGACAACGCTTACACTCAGCATGACTTCCCTTTTGCATAGAGGATAGTCGAGAATAAATCCTACACCATGGCGGTATAGCTGGAGCTTCTTTACTCCAGAGCTTGGATCAACGTTAACTTGGAAAGAGCAAGGGGGCAACCCCCAAAGCTAAAGACTTGACACACGAGGCTCATTTCTCCATCTGTCGTGTATACAGAACGTAACGCCGAGCGGCCCCCAACAGCGAAATGCAAAACAATGTGGCGCCCTTTGTACAACACTCCTTCTCGAGTCCCTGGCTTTTTGCGCCCTTCTGGAAGCCCTCACGTGGCGATTTGTGCCCCCTGATGGCACAGACTGCGGTCAAGAGAAGCCAAGAAGCACGGGACTGGGATATGCACGTTGTCGAATGTCTCGGGTTGGTGTAATGGTAAGCACCTTAGCATTGATCGCCCCAATTATGTCATACCGCAACCTCAAGGCCATTTTCTGCTCATAGGGCTAGAGCTAGTGGTAGCGGAGCGCCTCATGAGCTATACCTGTCTGCATATTATACCCAGCAAAACTCCTCAATGTGCATAGGCCGCAGTCGGCTTGGCCGATAGCGGGTGTCTACAGATGTTGGCATCGCAAGACCGTTGACTGCTTGATTATTACCTCATGCGCAATCACGCTTTGCAGCTGAAAGGCAGATAGATGATGATGTTATATGCAGCTTCTTCTCACACCTGCCCTTCATGTCCATTGCCCCGTGGATGACCACAGTGGAGGTTGTGTCAGCCGAGATGATGCCCTTCCTGCATAGCATCTCGCATGATTAGCAAGCTGGCAATGGTGATGGCAACGACTTTGGTGATACGATACCTCGAGGTTCAATAGTGGTGGCGAAACCAACTGATACTGTACATATGCGCACGAGTGCGAGGGTTCAAACATGAACCAATGTTAGCGCAATGCTGCACTTACGGGGCTCTAACAGTAATCATGAAGAAGATCTGCTCTACGACTTCGTCATTGAGCCAATGATGTGGGATACAAAGTGAGTATGCATGATGGGTGCTTGTACAAGGAGGCATGGAGTGAACTGAGGCTATCCTTTGGGATCACTAAAACTACCGAATGCGACTTTCCTCGAAAGACCAACAGGTTCGGTCAGCAGAGTAGGGCTCTATATGCAGAGTAACTTAATGACGATCACTTGCTGTAGTGTTCTTATTAACTCATATCATCATCCAGATCAAGGTGTTGAGGCATGAAAGTAAGGGTAGGTTGCGAGCCAGGGGCCAAAGATGACAAAATAGGGGCTACAAAGGTTGTGGATCCAGCGGCCCGGGGTTCTGGGTCGGACGGGGATTGCGGCATCGTTGTTTCGAATGGTGTCCGGTGAACGACCAATCAGCATCACCAGAGCATCAATTTTGGGAACGTGAAGGACACGACTCAGGTCCTAGTAAGGGGCAAGAATAGTGTCATCATTCTTTCATCGAATATTCGACGGGCGGCCCGCAAACCTTAATTTGTTCCTTTTAACTTTTTTATTGAATTGCCAATGTAACGGCGTTGTGAGGGGTCACTTTTTCTGGCGTTTGTTCCCCTGTCGAGCATGTGCTACTAAGTATGTAATCATGCACAAACTTCTCCCCTGTTTGAACTAGTAGGACTGATCTAAACTATATTATAAGCCTTGAGCCCTTATGCTAGATTTTCCCTGTAAGGGCACTTTCATAACTACGAACACATGTGTAATAACGACCCTTTTGGAAAATTTTGAAGGTGGTAGTTTCATGGAATGCCGTTGGGGTCTTTCGGTAACGGGAAAGCCCGTAAGCGTAAGTGGACCAATAAGGAGTCGGCGTTGTCGTGCAGGTCTCGACCTGCCGCATCCTGTTCGATGGATAGACAAGTATGCAATTGCTAGGGAGCAGCTGAGGTTGAGCTGCAACCATACTTAAGCGATAAATTTGTCGGTTGGTGCAGGAATCACATGTAAATGTAAAAGTGCAACAATGACAGTTTAGCAGAACCCATTGCTCAAGACAAATATAGACTGAGGCGATTCACTATCCTAATTTACTTACCCTGCTTACAGGGTGAGATGATGCCCGAGCCAACGAGGAAACCGTGCGATAAACTGTAGACCATTCCTATGAGGAAAAGAGCGCTTGGTTTGAGTAACAGGTAGCGCGCCAATCGTCTATTCCCCCGGGGCACCGGAGAATACGACATTGAGACAGGTGGGCTGTGTGCATGCAGATGCAGATGGACCATAGCAGTGCCAAGGCAGCAGCTTTCCCAGCATCGCGTCATCAATTACCTTGCCGCGCGGGCGACCAGAATGTCGCCACCTTTCCGAAAATCTCGCATTGTAACACCACCAGTATGCCTGCTGATACTTGATTCTCATGTATGTACGGACTAGACAGCCAGAATGGGTCCTAGACAGTTGCACAGGCAGATTATGAACAATTGCCTGGCTGCCTTCCGTGATACCATGCTCATAGTAGTCATCAGTTATTTGTTGTAAGCGCAAAGAGCGACCAACATCCAACGACTGACTCCAACACCCCTGGTTGACCACGAGAGATTACGTTCACCGAGTGCTGCACAAGTTTTCAGCTCACCTAGCCTAAGTTTTGTCAAGAATGACATAGACAAGCATACATTTTGTAAAAGCTAGATAGGCCAACAGTATTACCCCCTTGTTAATGAAACAGCCCGTAAGGCTGATAGAGACCTAGAATGCCCTAGGGCACTTTATGTATACTAAATTTTGTTTATCATAATTCTCACCTTGTCTAGCGCGGCAATCCGCGGCTATCTCTACACCAACATACCTAATGATAGACTACAGATTGTTCCAACATCCGGCATCATCCGGCGCTGAAGACTCCAAAGTAACGTTTTCCTGTCATGTCCGTCTCTCAGAGTAAGAATAGGTTGTGCTCGCTGAGAAAGGCATCCCCCGGCATCTGTCTGTTTCGATCCGATCTTTTTCAGACATGAGTCCGCATCCAAATCTCACACTCATCGTTCCACAGTAAGCTGAGCGCTTCATCCTTATTGTGGGGTTGTCACACATAGCCGGGTAAGGATCTTTGTAATACGGAAATAGTGCTCTCTACGGAGTAAGTACGTATACAAGCTATCACCGGAGCCATTAATACAAATTCCAGTAGAGAATATCACAAAGCACAAGCAAACCCAAAAAGGAGAGTAGTTTCAAGTTTGCATGTTCTTTTTTTATGAATTAACTACTACTATGTAACGAAGCAGTATTGCTTACCAACGCACGTTTCTCCTTGGTCATCGACTTCCCGGTCGATGAAGCCAAGAAGAAACGCCGAAAAGAACCAGCATCTCATGCCCGAACAACAAGATGAGTTGCATCTCGTCCCTCCACCTAGCAGACAGATATAGCCCCGCACAGCGGTTTTGCTATAGTTGCCGCGTTGGGTGTGGCTTTCCGGATCAAAGCTTTTACTCCCGAGAACACAAAGTTTCCTCCGTGCAGTTGTAGACCGGGAGGAGCGAACGATCCCGTTGCAGTGAGATGAGCTGCGGCGTCGTCTATCATACCCAGCCTCGCGGCGCCGAGTTCTTTATGCATGTATCTCATGACAACGCAGTGTGGGGGGTGAGCCCAGTCCCTCGGCGCGGCATTTTGATTGAGACACCCGAGAGCGCCAAGTGATCTTGAGGCTAGGTAGATGTCGACATGAACAGCGGGTTAGGTCAAGAGTTTCACCCCTTTCTGCACGGCAGAGGTTGATAGAGGGTCATCATGCCTAGCTTCTTGCAAGTGTGTGATCGGTCCGCCTCCTCTCGCTTTCAAGTCCCCGGCCGCACAGGATATGACATGGTCACCGATCTTGCCACGGCTCCCATAACAAATCGAACGCGGTGAACCTTGATTATTTGGCAACCAGTGCCAGCCTTCCGGCAGTCGCATCACGGATGCGTTTTAGACTGCCTCGGCTACGAATGATGTGTGTAGAATCGACCGTGTATATGCATTAATTTGGATCCAGCCTGAGCACTATACACTGAATATTCCGTCGTGGCTTGATGGATTGTTATATCGTTCGACTAGAAGGCACAACATCAAGTTGAATGCCCTCCTTCGCGGCGTAAACTCATCATGGAAGCTCGTGGATGTATTCATCATTAGGTCGTCCAATCATCCGTGAATATTAAAAGGTTGGGGTGGTAAAGAAAAAAGAAATCCTTGAAGCGATTGTTGTCATTCGGGGGCATTGTCTAGGAGAGCCGTTTTATGCCGTGTGACGGAAAGGAAGTTTTTGAAGGGGAAATCCGAAGAATCTGAAATAACCTGTCCCAGTCTTTGCTGGGAATATATGATGGTGCATTGCTGCTTTAACTCTTTCTTTAGACGTTAGGAAAAAAGTCCGGCCCCGTTATATGCTGTGAGGCCTGCCCTGCGTGTAAATGCAATCAGAAAACCCACCCTATTCCTACCATGACAAGGTGGAAGATAGCTTATGACCGAGCTAGCGGTTGTGGTGATGTGAGAGTTTCCTTCAAAATCAAACGCTTCCGAAATAACAAATCGCTGATAAAAAATTCGACAAAGACAAAAAGATATCCAAGATTAATGTTGCTTGCTGAAATGGCCGTGAGGTCGCTCCTTATCTGATGCAAAACGCCATGATGCCTTTGGGTGGGATGAGATTGATAACGCGAGGGCTCCGTCAGTCATGGGGCACCGGCCGCCTGTAAAGAAGATAAGTGTAATGAAAGCTGGCTTCATGAGGTCGTCACTGTTGGGAGACGACTACTCGTAACAGGCGGTGGTTGTCACATAATCGTGGCATATTCTTGGTACCTATCCCAGCCAAAACCTCCATAGCCACTGTTGACACCGCAAGGTGCTGCAAGCATGCTGGGGAGAGGGAGAGCTGGGATGGGGGATGTGACCATGGGTGAGCTGAAGTACATCCCAGCAGAAGAGTATGGTTGACTGAAAGACGGTGTGGGAGACGGTAGTTGAATCTCATGTAAAGCCATGTTCGCCCATATCGTAGCACCGGAATCGACGGATGACGAAGTGACAGCAGGGCTTGAGGGAAGAACCCGCCATGAATCGATAGGCGCAGTCATCGCGGGGGGAGGAGTGGCTTGAGACCACATGATAGCCCCAGGTGAACTCGGCAGTAGTGGTGGTTGACGGACGACATCAACAATCTTGGGTGGCGGGGGAAGCAATGGCTTGTTTATTAAACCCATGACGCTGTTCTTGATCTCTTCGCTTTTTCCACATAGCAGCTCGCCAGCGCCTTCTTCTTCTAGACCCTCAAGGGCTGAGACGTGGGTCCTGTAGACGAACTTGTTGATGGCCTGGATGAAGTCCTCATGTAGTTTCTTGGCATGCTGCTCTTTTTCCGGCCAGTCATATGAATCAGCCTTAGCATCGACACAGTAGATGTCTTTGTGATACTCGATGAGAGACTCGATCGTGTCAGGAGTCAGCTTGTATGCAACCTCGTTACGCAGGACCATATCGACGTGAACGATATATGCCTCGATATGGATGATCTGGTAGTTGAATAGGGCTTCGACCAAAGGATTCGGATCCCTTCGCAACTCGGATTCGGGAGACTTGGGGAGCATCAACGAGGCCAGGGTCCAGATGGCATTTTGCGAAGACAAGGTTTCCGTGAGACATCTCTGGTGCTGAGGAACACTGTTAAGGGGTCGCTTCACTCGGTTTATGCGTTTGAGTGTCTGAGTTAACCACGGTTCTACCTTGGATCCGAGGACGACATTGACGGAAGAAGCTCTAGGGGCAAAGGCAGCAGCGGAAGCCGGTAACAACTGCGGAGGCATGTTGGGCTACAGGGCGTGTTGAAGACTAACAAGACAGGAAGAGGTGGGAGTACTTATGTAATGTAAGAGGACTGGGAAAGTATAGGAACGAACGGGAAGGATAGCAATAATAATGGGAAAAGGCGGCAACGGAGTAAGGCGGTTTCTCCAAAGGGAGGGTAAAATTAGCTTAGACGCCTACAGCCGCGAGAGAAGTGAAGGTAGGGGACGAGAAGGTCGTGAGGAAGGGAAGAGAGTAAGACGAGAGGTGGTGATGGTGTGGGTGGCGGGGGTGAGATATACTGAGGTGCTACCGGGGGGTGGGCATGGCAGAAACGTCTGCCGAGATAGATCGATTTTTTGAAATATTATAGCGTCAATTAATTCATCTACGTATACTAGCCTGGAGGAAGAATCCCAACAGCGTGGCCCGCTCCCGTGCATGAGTAGTAGGCATGTTGCATCGCATCAAGGCCAAGGCGAAGGCGAAGGGCGATTCCGGCAGTAGCAAGGAAAGGGGAGACATCATACAGGGAAGAGATGGGCAAGGCACTAGGGTAGGATTAGGACATAGGACCGACAGCAACCGAGCCGTCGCCTGCTGGGTCATGCGCGGCAAAAAGGGACAGGGCAGTGCTCCCACTTGCAGCTTGCTGACTTTCCCAGCTGAAAGCTGCAGCACGCTTTTGTGGTCGGTGCGCTTTTTTAGTTTTTAGTACCCACAAGCGCCACTCATGCCTCCACTACGGAGTACTACGGCGAGCGGGACATTTCACTGCCACGGCCAGGTATCAACTCGAATATTATCGATCTTTTGTACTGGTACATGCTGTTTCCCAGTCGAAATGATCCCCATTACACAACCAGGTAGGTAATTAACATGAGGGAGTGCATGAGCTTCAGCGACATAATACTCGGTAGATAGAATGGCAATGTTTGTGACGGAATTCTCAGAAAAACATGAAGAAACATGACAAGACAAAGTACTCCATGAGGTGATATGTCCGGTGGTATATTGATTGATTGAGTATACAATCCCTGTCCACCCAACCTCCACGGCCGTCTCACTTCACCACCACAAAAGCAATAAAGCCGATATTGCCTGAAACCACACATCTCTCCATCTGCATGTCTCTCTTTACGTCTTCTAGAAGCTCAGATGCAGACAAGCCAAATGTGATGAATGTCGTCACAGACTCAAACGGCTTCGTACTTGTGTAATGAAGGTGGTGGTGACGGTATCCAGATAAACCATCGACATCGCCACCAATTACATTGTTGCTAGACCTGCGAAGTCCACAACAAAAGCTGCATGTCTGTTAGTTCCTGGCCGAGTTCTTCATGCAGACCATCTTGCATATACATACATATCTGCTGCGCGGTACCTTAGTGGCTCATCTTCGATCGAAATCGATGAACAATGTTGCTGGTTCAATTCTCAATATACGACGCACACAAATAAATGTTGATACATTCGAAAGATGGCATATTATTGATGGCCTAGCTGTCCTCAGTACTGTTGATGGTTCCGCTTTCCCTGAGATGGGGGATAGAGTACTGCCCTGTACAATATGTAGCAGATACTGGGCTGACACACCCACAAAACCATGCTCAAAAATGACGGAAGATAAAAAGAGCTAAACAGTGTGATGCATATGTTACTCTACTAGCAAGTATTGACAGCATGCGTAGCCAGACTAGCGAACGAGACAGTAAGAGATGGCCGGGCACTCGGCTGTAGGCAACGGCTCATACCAGGTCGAGAAGTACTGATGCAGCATCTCTTAGAAGTTAAGCGGCATTCATATTACCGACAGCTCAAAAAGAGGAATCTGACGATGTATTCAGTGTGACCATTTTCTTGATCTCGATCCTCAATGAAATGCATTGTGTCCTCTTTGAGCAGCATGCAGGACTCTAGGTCAGCTTATTGTAGATGCGAAATACTATTGGCTCCGTGAGCATGACCAAGACGATTACAGTACTCTCAAACCCGGCCTTTCAGGAACAGTTGACGCCATCAGGGGTGTCTTTCGTATTGGGACACTACTCATGTTAGTTGATCGCCGTCTCTGAAGATGAGCAGACGAGCCGAGAACGGGTAGCCTGAATCGGAAACCGAATGGAGCAAGGTGCGTCTTCTGCCGAAATTTTGAGAAGCGCAGCAAAGCAGGATAATCCTGTCAGACACAAATGACCGAGTGAAGTCTGAGAATCAATGAGAGCCTGTAGATGGCATATCTCTAGGTAGAGACCCTGGCTAGTGGCGGACGATGAGTTGAAGTGCATCTGTGGAAAATGGCAGTTCTGAAGTCTTATTGGCTCGAGCCGTCAAGCCGGGGTGTCATCTTGAAGTGGAGCCCTTGTTCGGCCCTGGTGTCCTATTGGTTCTAAAATCAACAAAGTTCAAGAAAACACCAAATGGATGTACGTCCCTGGTATCGTGAGGTGAGCGGATGGAACAATATGAAGAAGGACGAATGAGAATGAGAGAAAACAGCCATTAACTTGCCATTCTATAAGTCAATGCATGTTTGGTCGGGTTTCAGAAATGAGTAAATCCCCAGAAAAAGTCAAGGCTATACCGATTACAGTTTCTCTGCTTGCCTTTCTGGAGAACATGGATTAGCTAGATGGGATCAGCAGTTTCTAGTTCCCGTGAAATAGACCGGAGCTGTTATCAGGGTTCAGGGAAGCGTAAGATAGTGGTTGTACAGGGTCCCGATTCCCATATTACGACAGGCATCGCGTTGTGGTCGGTGGTGCGTGATGAAACGCGTGGAACGCAACGGACATTCAAGCCAGACGATACGTGGGGGTTGAAGGGCAAACGACGCCTTCAATACGACTCAGCAGCGCCGCAGGCGCCACTGAGACTGTCGTTGTGCGGCCAGAAGTGAAGGATCCAACCGTGGCCTGATGACACTCTCATCATCTGATTTTGAGAATGGGGGTCTGTCAGCGCCCCTCCGCAAAATATCCACGAGAGATTGCGAATATGCGCATACCAAGAACTTAACTGGTTAATGAAGTGCAAATGGGCAATTTGAGCCATGCAGCTGGGACAAATATTCCATTACAAGGCGAGCTGTCGCTTCGTTCAGCTTGGACATGCAAGGGCCGTTGCAAACGGCGTACTGTAGTAGAGGATGTCATTTCATTGCTCAGGAGTGACGCTTGTAGCGGTACATACTCAGGGATAGGGAGCTCTAGGTGTATTCGTAGCTGCTTAAGAGGGTAGCAGAGCTGCGGCTAGCCAAAAATGGTCAGTGCTTCTTGCCCCAGGTCGCTTAAAAATTTAAAATCCCGGCAGGCTAGCAACGGCCTTCCACCCCGCCGTGTCTCCTGATCTTTCCAGCATTGCCTCACCGCACATAGCAGATCAATATCAAGCTAGAAAGCGGCTCACGATTAGCTAAGAACAGGGAATATGGAATGATTCATTTTGCTCTATTGCCGGCTCATAAAGCAAGGTTTCGATACTTTGCGGGCCGAACGCCCTTGACCGCAAGATCCCGTGACAGTGACGATCACTAGACTTCGTCACATGCTATATTTCTTTGGTAATAACCCACCTCTCGTTGTACGCCAACGGCATTGCGTGAAGACCCTTACCGGTTTGGATTCTATGACACTCTGCGCATCGTGAAATGCACGGTTCAGGGGAGTAGACGCTGCCTAGCGACTTCAAAGAGACATTCGTCACGAGATTCTACGCATGAACTGCCCTACGAGACCACTGTCAGAGTAGCCGCTCTCAAATGCATCTTCCAGGGGCGTCTCGTTATGGAATGTCTGACCACAACTCGTTGGAAGATGCAGGCTCCAGCTTTGCAGGCCGCGCAACCATCTCGCCCAATATGAAAGAAGACGGCTTCATGCAAAGTCACGGCAAGTCGGCAACCATCGGCCACGAGAATACCCTGGGACATTGCTTCCCTATCGCAAGTGACGTTGGTAATACGAATTATACACTTACCATGATACAACTCTTGAGGCCATGAACACCAGTTGATCTCAATAAGTCTTTCGGCTTCACTCTGAAAGCAAGTACAGATCCAACAAAATGGGCTGCCTACACCACGTACACAACTTTCCTAAGATAAGAACTTACAAAGAAGTCTTGACATAGTCAAACGGCAGCCATCCGTTTCTGTACCTTGGTGGTTGCATATAGCCGCAGATCTTATGGAGGAAAATCCAAGGCAAATTATACTGAGCCACATTCAATGATACAGAACCTCGCAATGTTTTACATTCGTGGCTTGCCACCCAAGACATCTCCAGGAATCTGGGATAAGGTCGTCAACGGTGAGGCGCAAGCTCGGCAGTTACCACTACCCCTGCTTCCAACCCCACCGATACATACCCGACGGAACCATCTCTCGCGAGGAGATAGTCAGCGACATGGAATTGATGTAGGCTCTGTCAATTCCTGCACACTAGCAATGTGTGACTCACAGGGTATTGTTGGGTTGATATTTGCCTCACTTACATGTCTGCTGGCATAGGAGGGTTTGCCCATTGCAGCGAGGCAGAGAGAGAAGCTTTCAGCAAGGACAAGTATCATCAAACTGGTCAGGAGACCTCTTAACCATATCTGGTATTCATAACCTTGGAAACACACGCCAGGCTAAAAGACACCTGCTAGGGCTACGGTTAGTAGCTTCAAGCCCCGTTACCAGATCCCTGGGAAGCTGAAAGACTGAGAACTGGAACAATGCCCGAAAATATAAAATCGTGGGATTGATCGGTCAAGCCGCAGATAGCGAAACAGGCGAAACAGGCGAGAGAGTGGGAAGCACAGTGGCTGAGGGAGGCAGCCGCCCGGCGGGGACGTCCATCTCCAGCCGCCACCTCTCGAGCCACTTTTTTTCTGCCAACGCATCAGGTTCCACCAAACCCAAGCCATCCATGGTATTTACTAGCCACAATGTGTCGTCTTTTCCAACTCCGACACTCCAAGCTCTCCGCGAGCTTTTTTTTCACCGACTTTGTTACGCAACCCACTAATGACCTCATATAAAGCCTCCTCCCGAGTCAAAAGCCTATTACTTGTTCAGGAAGGCAATGCCGATACCGTTGCGCCGGTTTTTTCGTCAGGGTTCTAGGTATTCGCGAGCTCTGGACTGCGGTCAAGTTCGCGAGGGACTTCGTATGATCCAGGCCCCAATTACGACCGTGGAGAAGGCAAACATGCCAACTCATCAATCTACGATAGATACTCAGCATCAACAGCTCGCATGTTGACACAAGTATTGGCTGGGAAACTCTGGAGGCCTCTTGAAACATCGAGGTATCTGGTTCTGGATCATCAGAGAAGACTATAATCACCGACTTTAGCGTTTGGATGTTGCATCCAGGTTTTAATGTTGGCGAGTTCGGTAGTTACCCAATTGCTCCAAAGGATTGTACGCCCACAGGTGGTTGTTCACATGATGTTAGGGATCGGCCACATACCAACTACTTCCTGGACATCATCGACATCAGAGACCTTGACGGATGAGTTGTCTTCTCATAACTCATGAACGACGGTTGCTTTGTCTCTCGGAATACTTACTAAATAGTACAACCGCATAGTAACCGGTAACTGAACTCGTTGAATGTCTCGGGGAATTCTGAATATCTCATTTTATTAATACGCGGTAATACGACACTTCAAAGCATTTCTTGGGTGGGTTGGGGATTCACTTTAAGAGTTTGGTCCGCTATGTCGTCTCATGATCTATCTCCATGCAAAGGTTAGTGGATGCTCTCCTCATGCTCCTCATTATTAAAGTCTTGTCTATCAATACTACCCAGGTTCAAAAGCAGAATTCGGTTGAGAGCAATGTTAGTCCGTGGTCTCCGTTGCATCGATGCGCGAAAGAAGTGAACTGGAGTATCCGTCAACATCATATATTGAGCACAACAGAGATAGAAATAAATATGTCGAAACCATTGGTAAAGACCAAGAGTGAGCTTTATTATGCCAAAACACAGATTCATTGCAGGCAGAGGCATTTGGGCCAGATCCAGGCACTAATTATAGCGCACTTGTTAGCGCTACCCCAGTGACAGGCATCTGGATTTGCGCTGCAGAAGAGGAGGTAGGTACTCAGGTCTACAGCGGTACAGACAGTTGACATTGACACCATTTCATATCACTGTCTTAATGAGCTACTATGAAGTAATTTGTCTTTACGAAGCCATATGCTGATGTGCACATGCGTCAAAGCTTTTTGATGTCCTATTCATGGTAACCTAAAAATGGTATGGACAGAGGCAACCAAGGCATTGGATGCAAGAATCTAGATCGCTGCGCCGTTGCCCCTCTGCCCCTCACCACCATCTCACACACGTCATAACGCGTTCCGCAGCCTAGAAACAACCCTTCTTTAATCGCATCTTACCTTCTCCAACAAGGGCCATGTACTAGAAGCCATCTCACCAGAATGCCCGAATTAGCAGAGTCAATCAACGCCATTCACGAAGGCGCCAAAGAAGATCCCTTCACCTATCTCACCATCCTCCAGTATCATGTCACCACCCAGGAAGTCTTGCCAACGTTAAATGAGGTTCTTCAAGATGCCAGTCTCACTCAGGAAATTGGTTGGGATCTTGTCCAGATGCTACTGGATCTTGATGGGTCCGAGCAATGTCTAGAGACCGTCGCCCGCTTAGGAAACCCCCGCGAGGTCATCATCAAGGTGATGGAAGCACTTGAAGCGCTCGCCGCTAAATGGAATGATGAAGTCGATATCGACCGAGGAGAATCTTCTATTGCACCTGATTCTAAGATCCCTGCCCATTTCATCACCTTACTCGGCATGTTGGCCATCTTACAAAAGAGAATCAAGATTAAACATCCTTCGCGATTCCTTGCATCATCTCTGGTAAAGGTCTTCGAAGCATATCAACCTACGCCAGAGATGACAACTGCTGTGATAAACCTAGTCAGATCCCTCTCGGGTCGCCAACGCCCACCTCTCCCCACTCGTACTTCGAGTATCAATATTGCCAACCCGGATCGGGATGGCGATATCTCTAAGAATGCACCTGACCCTGAAGCTGAACAAGAAGATCCGACGGAAGAGAATCTGAAAAGAAAGCTCCTGCAGTCGTTTACTACCTGTATTCTGCAGCGATATGTTAATGCGCATGATATGCAATGGTCTCCGCGCCTGCTAGAGGCATACTTTCCCGAAAAGGTTTACCCTGGCAAGCTTACGACAACAAAGGCATTTCGGGAAGATGAAGTTTTGCAAAAGAGAGATGCTGTTGTAGGACAGCTGGTGGTTCGTATCATTTGCACAAGACTTGACTTGAAGCCCTGCTTACTCGTGTACCCAGGCTCTACTGCGAGATCTTGGCTTGAAGGATTGCTCTAGCAACCTTATTCAAAGCACATACGGGAGATTGGCAGACGGCGATCCAATGTCAAAATTCGAGGATTGCAATTCGCCCGAGGATCTTGCTCTATCACCTGGAGGTATCGTGTGTCTCATCGCCTACTGGATATTTTCGACCGATATCTTCGATGGAGACAACCCAGTTCCCGAGATGCATCTGTTTTCGGAGCATCTCACAATGATGGAGCGATTCCTGGGCAGGGAAGCACAAGTGGAGATAAATAGTAGTCCTGGAATCGCGGATGCGCTGCTCTCAGTCGGACTGGGTCTCCATCATAGAGGGTTGATATCTGATACCGAGCAGCCGAACTACATGGCTTACCATCACCACTTGACCCTTATATCTATCTTCCACCCCGACATCGAAGTCAGAAACGCTGCGACAAGATTTGCTGGTATAACACTACATTCTGATCCCGATGATCAGAGTCGATTCGAGATATTGGAGGACTTATTAGAGAACTGCGTATTTGCATCTCTAAAAGCTTGTGCGGTCCAGTGGCTGAAAGAAGAGCTCATCACGTCTAAAGAATCAGGTGCTGACAGTCAATTCTCGAAGCCCGATGTCATCGAACGGCTCCAATATAGCATTTTCCCAGATATGCTATCGGTAAACGACATGGAGGCCGATCAATTTCTGGAGTTTTGGGCAGAAAACTCCATTTTTCTTCTCCAGGCTGCCAACTTCATTTACTTCCTCTTCAAGGGTCGGAGGGATTTGATTCCTGATGGTATGGACGGGGCTGTCCGTGAACGATTCTCAGAGCCGTTGATCGCTGCGATTGGGAAGCATCGAGGAGGAAGTGACAGTGGTGAAATGATCCAGCTTGAAATACTAGCGGATAGACTCCAGACATTGAGTGTATAGTGGTGCGGTCGAGTCCTGTATGCTAAAATGGAATCAAGAAAGAGAATACTACTCCCTTGATCGTAATCTTATTCCTATTTAACAGCAGGATAACATGATGCTAGATGGGATCGCCTACATGACATGACATCTATAAGCACGTTCTCGACAACTAATTATGCCTTCTATCCTCGAGAGATGTGCGAAATGCGGCACAAAATTCGTTCATTGGGGTGTGTTGGCTTGGTCGATCCACTGTTATCGGTAAAGAAATGAGCTTCTTTACTAGTACCGTGAGAAAGAGGGAGGTGTCGCAACGTAGACTTGGTTATGCACCGAATGCTCACCTTTATGATTTCTGCAGCAACTTGATCACTGTTTTCCTCGACGAACACTGAGAAATGTTCAGTTTCTTCCTTTGGACGCCCATGATTCGCAGCGAAGGGTCGCGAGGAAATTACTTACTCATATGGCCGTTTCCCGTGATGCCTCTATCCTCTAGTTTCATATGTTCTGCCGGAACGCCAGCTTGATTTAAGTATTCAACAATTATCCAATCGTATTGCGCGTGATAAGATGCTTCCGCCGTCACCACCAATGTTCGAATTCCTTTGAGATTGGTGAGCTGACGTGGGGGAGGCGACGAAGCTTGGATAGTGCCGTCGAACAACTCTTCCGAAGGCGCTTTGATTTTCTGTCTGATTAAATCCACTAGGGGGTTATCCACAGGAGGATCGTATGTTATAGGCGAGAAAGCGACGCCGTAAACCGTTCCCGGACCTGGCATTACCGCTTTCTTGTCGAAAGGGGGGCCGGAAGGTTCGAGACCAACTGCAAGCAACGGTAGTTAGTAATTGACCGTTTTCTCAGCTGTGATGCGGCAGGGCGCAGGAAATACTCTCGATAAGTCCATACCGAGCGTTATTTGAGTCACAAAGGTAGGAAAGGGATGGCTCTGATGGCACCTACTCAGCATACTAATGAGCTTTGGTCGCTTATCGGCGATGAGCCAAGGTGCTGAACCACCAGCAGAATGGCCAACAACAATAGTAGGTTTGCCGATACGGTCGAGCAGAGCAGCGCCCGCCGCTGCCGTTGCTTTTTCTTGAGCCACTGTGTCCGTGACGACTGGCAGGCCCGAGCGGAAGAACTGGTCGCAATTGGGATCACCGAACTCGCCTGTACCTGGCCACTGCGTATGCAGCTTAGCTTGCGGCCAGTCTCCGTACTTTTTATGGAGTAGCAAGGACTGCAAAGCTTCAACAGGGACCGACGTCAATGTGCCATCATCGGGGTGCCAGGGGCTTCGCCCGCGGAATGGAATATCGACAAGATAAACCTCAAAGCCACGGGCAAGGAAATAAAATGCCCATCCGGGTTTTCCATCTGGTTTGGTGAGCCAATCCTATCACTGCGGTGTCAACGAGAGATTCCTGTATATGCTGGTGGAAAGGTGAGTATACCGCTCCCGATCTGGTAAAACCGTGGATGAATACTATGGGATCGTGTTTGGGGCTTTTGTTCACAGTCGCCGGTATCAATCTTTCGACGTACATCTGCCCGCGCAATACGTGTTTTCCATTTGCAGTCTCCACCCACTCGCCGCCGACGTAAAACGTCTCGCGGTAGTGGGGAGTTCCAGAATTAGTCGTAGTGTTGTTACTTTCCATTTTCCTCTGATATTTGAAAAGAAACGATCAGTTGTTAAGGATGGGCGGTGGTGAACGTAGCTATGTCTCGAAGCACCATAGAGGTCCAAGCAAATGTAGATTTTGGTCCCGTCTCGCTCACTTGTCTACTGTGAGCTGGGTACAATTGCTTTTAAGCGAACAATGAATATAGATATAAATCGCTGAAATGAGTCAGGCCGGATAGCATGGATGAGGCACGGTCCGTATTTGTCGGGACCTTGAATACAGTTGTGTGGGAGTAAGTTGAGTACAATGTTGGTGGGGCTATACTAGAGGGTTAAACCTGGCGGTGGACCCTCTTTCACTCGCGGGCTCCTTTAGAGGGGGCAAAAACCCTGCTCCAGAAAAAAACCCTGCTCCAGAAACTGCTCCTCCGCCACCCATTTTTGTATAGCAACATAAACAAAACACTATATCTATATTCTATCATTAGCATATTAACCTTTATTTTAAATATATATAAATAATATTATCGTAAGCATTAAAAATGCGCATTTTTATAAACTTGTAGTATTTTAATTTAACTAGCTTAAATTGTACACTTTTATAGATAAATCGAAAGCTTTAATACGTTTTAAAAAATTACTATTAAATATATTATAACTATTATAACTACTGCCTTTACTATTACCTTTAGTATTATTATTATATTTTAATAATAGTTTAATAAATTATAGGCTTTTTATTATTAGCATTAATATTAAATTTCTTTAATAATTTACTTAATAAAATAGCAAATTAATAATTTCTATATTGTCGTTATTTTTATATAAAATTACTACTTTTAGCAATATTAAAAAATTTCGATATTTATAAAATTGCGATAATAATTTTGCTAAATATTAAAACTACTTTAGCAATAGTAAAATATATATATTAATAACAAAATCAGGTATTATATCTATTATAATAATTTTAAAAAAAAACCTTATATTTGCTAATTAGTAGTTTTTTATACTTTTTACTATATATAACTATTTAACGAAAATTTTATAATTTCCTTTATTTATTTATTACTTTATTTTTAATAATTTTTTTTCGTTAAATATTAATTTATAGTTATAAAAATATATTTTACGCATATTTTTAGCATTTTCTTCGGTTTTAAAATACTTCGCTTTTGTAACAAATTCAATATATAATATTAAATCAACTAATATACTAAAAGGTTTAATAAAAACGCGTTGTATTTTTTTATAAAATCTTACCTTTTTAACAATATAAAAAATATATAAATAATCTAAAATATATTTTATTATTATTATAAAATCTATTATTATATTAACTTTTTATAACATTATATATAACGGCAAAAATAATATTAAAATACTAATATTAATATAATAATTCTTTAAATATATTAATATTTTTTTAATTTATATAAATACGTTAATTTTTAATAAAAACTTTAAATATTGTAATACTACTATATTATTTAATTTTTTATATAAAAATTATAATATAAAATTAGAATTATATAGCTAATAACCTGCTATTTTTTATACCTTTATTAATAGCTTTTTTTAAAAGCCGACGTAATATATAAAAATTAATATTTCGGCAAAATTATAACATATAAACTATATATTACCGATATATATATACGCTATTAAAATATTTTAATAAAAACGCTTTATAGCATAAAAAATAAATAGATCTAAAGGTTATAAAAAATATATTAAATATAGCAATAAATAGTTTAATAAAATATTATATTAAAAACAATACTCTACCGCCTCGAAAATAATATAACCACTAAAATTATCGATAGTTAAAAATCGCCAAATCTTGCCTTTACGTATAACCTCGCTATTTTTATTAATAAAGCTACTTATTTTATTTTTAATATTAATACTATATTTATTAATATTAAACTATTTTTATAAACTTAATTTTATATTACTTTTATTAACTATATATATAATAAAAATACTAGAAAATTTAAAAAACTATTTATTAAAATATTTTAAATAATTAATTTATATAACAACAATAATAAAACTATTTTTTAAACAATAATAATATATATTATTATTAATTTTAAAAAAATCGATAATAGTAAAAAAAAACAAAAGCTACGTTTTAAATATTACGTATAGCAATATTATTTTACTAACTATTAAATTTTTATTTATTATAATATATAACTCGTAGTTTTTAAAATTAACTATTTTGTATAACAACAACTTTATTATAATAATAATAACGCTAATAATACTATTTATAATATAGCTAAATTTAATATTAGTTTTATTTAAATTTTAGTTATTAAAATATTAAATTTAATATTTTAATATAATACGCCGTTTACGTTTAAAATATTTATTAATTTACTAAATTTAATTTTTTAATAATATCTATATAATATTTTTAACGTTATATTTTATTTTATAAATCTATAGATAAGTTTTTTAAAAACCTTTTATATAATTTATTAATATAAATTCTATAAACAATAATTTATATACCTTTAATTTATTAATAATATTCTTAATAGTATTTTTAAATATTACAAATCTTTTATACCTTAATATTAATATATATAGTAATATAATATTTTTTTTGTTATTTATAAATATTAACGGCTTACTATTAAACTTTTTAAATAGTAAAAACAATAGCAAAATTAATTTATGTTTATAATATATTATAATAATATAATATATACTAAATCGATTTACTATAACTTTAGAAAAATAAAAAATTGCATTTTCGTAACTAAAAATTATACAAATTATTACAATATATAATATATAATTTTAAGCTACTACAGCCTATTTAGCTATATTTAAGCCGCTAGATTTATAATATATAAATTTAAGCATCGTTTTAAAATATCAATTATAATATATTAAATTGAATTAGTTTATTAATAATAGAATATAGATATAGTGTTTTGTTTATATTGCTATACAAAAATGGGTGGCGGAGGAGCAGTTTCTGGAGCAGGGTTTTTTTCTGGAGCAGGGTTTTTGCCTCCTCTAAAGGAGCCCGCGAATGAAAGAGGGTCCACCGCCAGGTTTAACCCTTTAGTACATTGAAGAGGCGCTCCAACATAGGATATTGCTTGGCTGGTAACTTCCTGATCTTCGGTACAAACAGTATAAAACGCCAAATAAGCTTGAGGGTTCGTTCTTATTGAAAACCAACACACATTTGACCGCGGTGTTTTTCCTAGGAGTACGAGGACCCTGAGTAAGGCCAAATGGTCTTTATTATGAAGTCTCCGACCGGGACATAAATCGTAAAACACTGCAATAATATAGTCAAATCAAATGCCAAGATTGAGAGTTCTGATTGATTATGTTTCTCAAGAACAAAGGCTTCAGCCAAAGTAGGTGTAAAGCAAAACAATGCTGTCTCAATCCCATTGAAAGATAAAATGGTACTCACTAGTGTCGTTGCACTCATGAACTCTACTATCAGAAGAAAACACCACTTCGGTTATCGTAGTGTCAGTGGCGGATTATGGTAGATGATTGCTCAAGGTTTATAGCACTAGCATGAGCATACTTTGGAGATCCTCTTTTTACTTCTACCTCTTGTAGGCTTTAAGCCTCTCCTAGGTCGGAGAGTCCGTTGTAATCGCCTACTTTGCAATCCAAGTGCGACAGGTGTTACGCCCCCCTGTTATGTGTCTTTTCCACTATCAACCAACACCTTTCTCACGAATACCACTTGATTTCTATCACCGAGAGTGACTGACTCTAAGATAATAACCAGATATGCTCTCTATTAAAGCTCAAATGCCACTCGTAATAGATATGCTAATAGCAGCGATGACGAAGCGTAGAGTTGCCAATCAGACCTATCCGGAGGTGAAAAGTATGACTCAAATCAAATAGTCATGTAGGTTATCTGCTTCATTCAATGACCAGGTATGCAATTTTATGCTTCTTCTTGATGATTTTATTGAAGAGTAAAGAAATCATAACCAATAGTGACTTCCAGCAAAGCCGGTCAGCGGTTAAAGCTGGCCTGCCTCCAATGTTAGGTTGCAGGTCCTAAGCCAGCCAGGAAGAATAGGAGGGGTGTAAGATGAAATAGGAAGGGAAGAAAGAAAGGACCACGTTGTTGAAATTAGGTACTGCACATTACAAGGTTCCATTTGCTAAGAAACGGAACGAGGTCGAATACTCCCAGCTGCACAGAAAGTGAGCATGGCCCCCATTCTGCGACTTCATGTTGATCGGTGGGTCTCTTGTCTTCAGGCAATGAAGCTATTTAGCCGACATTCATTTGCACATTCTGAAGTCATTAGGCGACCCGTGCCGCTTTCTAACCGGGACTGAATATCGTTCTCGTACTCTATTTATCAACCATATTCTTCAAGTTTTTGGTCATAGTGACACTAATGAAAATCTATGTTGCCGGGAGCAGTTACTCTAAATGGTCTTAAATGTAACCGTTTGGCCGATATAGAGCGACGATTTAGCCAATATACCAAGCAACTTCTTAACTCCTTGCAACCTGTCGAAAAATGTCTCTCTTCTATCCTTCTTGTGGATACAACACAAGACGACAACGATGAGGCTACCGCATTTCGCTTTGCTAGCCTATGCGCTGGAAGTACTGGCCCACGACGCTTTCTCCAACATCGTTGAGATAGGGAGCGAGTGTCAGGCTCCATTACTGTCAAGTGACACCTCATTTACATGCATGACCGAAGGTACCGCCTTGACCACCGAATTTGACGAGCATGAGCGCGACGCTAAGAAAAGATGGACGACCTCAACACCCTGTGCTCGGAATGGGTCTGATTCTATATTCTGTGTTTATACAGATGCGAACTTCGCTAATGGGCGTGGTATCACATTCCTAACGACCCCTAAGCGTGCTGAGAAGCTTGGAGCGGCATCCATGCTTAAGGATGGGCCACCTCCCATGAAGGTACTCAACCCGGCGGAGGACCCGAGGTGGATTGTTCAGCCTATCGCCAGTAAAGATATGGGCGTTGTTGCAGTGCAGCGCTTCGAGATTGGTGACCGCATCATGAGCGCTACTCCTTCAATCATGGTCGATTACGACGCATTCGAAGACCTAGACAAAGTGGTCGTGGACTGGCTACAGGCGAGTGGCGTGGACAGCTTGCCGTATGCGCATCGTACAGACTTCCTGAATCTTTCGACCCATCACCCAGTTGAGACGCATGAAGAGCGCGTAAGCAAGATCCTGGCTACTAACGCGTTCGACATCGATGGGATGGCGCCTATTGATGGCAAGGACGAGGATGAGGAATATAGTTGGTACACGGTGTTCCCGCATAGTAAGTTACGAGCATTCATTGGCTATCAGTGTTGAGAACAGTACTCAACATCGAGAAAAGAGGACTGAAATCGAAAATGGACAGTCTCAAGATTCAACCATGATTGCCGTCCCAATGCCGATTATCGCTTCGATCCCAGTACACTGACGCAACACATCCATGCCGTACGGCCTATCCTTCCCGGCGAAGAGATAACACTATCATATATAGGGTCTGCCCCCTTATTCTAATACACATCAAATGTCATTTTCTGCTCAATCTGACTTACCTACTCATCGACACTAGACTTTTTGAGACCCGAGCTACGCGTCGCTCACGGCTTGAAAGGACGTGGCATTTCAACTGTACTTGCAGCCTATGCACCCAAGATGAAGCGCAGGCGGCAGCATCCGACGCACGCATCCGTCAGATCGAGAACTTGCGCACCCACTTCTCAGACTGGACGTCAGCGTCCAAGGTCACGACACAGATGGCCGAACTCATGGTTTCGCTATACGAGGAAGAGCGTATGTGGGCCGGTATGTACGAAGCATATGCATTTGCTGCGTTGGAATGGAACGGTATCGGTGAGCCGTGGCTGGCGACCAAGTACGCACGTCTAGCCATCCAACATGGACTTGCTGTTCTGGGATCAAAGGATAAGGAAGTCTGGGATATGAAGCGGCTTGCGCGGGATCCTTGGGATCATTGGAGCTGGATGTTGCGAACTCGGGTTAGGATGAACTGGCCCGAGTAGGTGAAGAAGAGTATAGAGTAGGTGAAGAGACGGGCTAAAATTGCGTCATGATCAGTCTATTTTGCTAAGAATCAGAGGTGGTGGCCGAAGAGGGGGTCGGGAGACAGGAAGCAAAATACTTGTGTTAACCATGACCTATAACATAAAGTTGTGAGATCCGACTTGTCGGGATCCCATCTGAGACCGCTGATTCAACATCGCTCTACTGCTGCTTCACCATTGCACATAGTAGTTACGATTCCTTTGGACGGGACGGACTGGAATGACTGACTCAGAACTCTTTCCAAATACCGCATCTATTGAAGATAACGCCTTTGGGAGAGAATGTACGAATTGGAGAAACCTTGCAGCGGCGTGAGGCGGGGATGGATACGCGCCATCGACCCTACCCGGCTACGTGGCGTGTTCGGGCCGCGTCCTCATCCGACAAACAAAGTAGGTCTGAGGCGGCAAAGATGTAACAGGGGAACAGGGGAACAGCCTTCCAAAACGCTGGATTTGCTACAACTCCCATCACGAACGGCCAACGCTCGCCATCGGGACTTTTTCAGCTGTGAAACTGAAAGGAAACCTATTGGCCATGTATCCTTTCACCTCTGTTCCTGCAGTGAGAGGGGGAGAGAGGGGGATGGGGTGTCATTCGATGTCACCATCCGAGCTTTGGAGTATGAGGGTCGGATCTCGGCATTAGTCTTTGTGATTCATGTCCAATGCTGGGATACGACTGCAGTGACAATCTGCCAGCTATAAAGAATCTTC